>JBBBVM010000541.1:1612500-2212500 GCA_037355625.1 Petunia x hybrida
TCAACTTTGAGAAATGTGTGACCAAAGTCACTTTGCTTTGAATTGTACTAATAAAGTCACTCAACTAAAGGTAATTCTCACCAAAAGTCATTGTAACCGGATTTTGCATAGTCATCTCATCGGAAATCTGACATGGCATTTTCATTTTTAATTATATATACATGTGGCACACTTTATTTTCCATGTAAGATTTTATAATAAGTTGATTAACCCAACTCTTAATCCATAACCCATTTCTCCTACACATTTTTTCGGATCCAGCTCCTTTTCCAAAATGAATGGTCTAGATTTAATGAAGTAAAACTAAATGTTTGACCATGGTTAGAAAAATATATCTTCACATTTTAAATTCAAAGCATCTAACCTATCTTATAATTTAGCAATAAATTTCATCCCTCCTCCTAAATTATTTTTCGGTCTCCAAAATGTTTGTTCATTTATTTTTTTTGCTAATCCAATCTCAAACATATAACATAAAACCAAAAACAGTATTAAACTATTTGCAAGTGATAACATCGTAAGAAATAGAATTAACAAGACAAGATTTAATAATGTCAATTTACTGAAATAACAATATACGAAGAAATTCTTTTCACACAATCACATCAGTTAAAACTAGTTACGAAAATAGTACCTAATATTCTGCTCATAGTTATTCACATTTTATCTTGGAAAAAAACTTTCCAACCAATTCGTAATACTTATAGAAATCACATAGGTCTTCTGTACTTCTATATCTAAAATAAGATGAGTTTGTTTAACCATTAATGTAATTTTTATTTAAAATGATTCTTAATTTTTTGAGTGCACATTCTCGAACAATAATAAAAAATTACTCCTATAAAGAATTAAACTAAAAAGAAAGGTTAAGTTTGAGATGATCGAAATTTAGGTTTGGAGGGGGAGGAAGGGGGTGAAATTTTGCTGCTAAATTATAGGATTCTTTAAGATAATTTGAATTTGAAATGGAAAGATATTTTGTCCAAACCATAGTTAAATACCTTTATTTACCCTATTAAATCTAGAACATTGGTTTTAAGGAGGGCCAAGTGTCATTCATCCAAATAAGAACTTGAGAAAATGGAGACACTAGATAACAGAGAGGAGCCCAATCCCGTTTTTCCTATCCACCTATTATCTATAATATAAAATATATATTTAACTAATAGATTTGTAAAAAATAATGATTCTAACCATAATTAATTAAAGAGTTAAGTACTTGAAAGATTAGTAAAGCTAATATTTCGACAGTACCCGTAGAAGTTTAGCAAGGACACAATATTATATTATTGTAATAATTTAAAAAAACACTTTCCAAATCCTTAGAAAATAAATCAACTTATTATAAAATTCTATATGGAAAATAAAGTATGCCACATGTATATATAATTAAAAATGAAAATGCCATGTCAGATTTTTGGTGAGATGATTGTGCAAAATCCAGTTACAGTGACTTTTGGTGAGAATTACCTTAAGTTAAGTGACTTTGTTAGTACCATTTAAAGCAAAATGACTTTGATCACACATTTTTCAAAGTTGAGTGATCTTTGATACTTCTTGGCTACTTTTGATCCGTTATCTCCAAAGGCTCTAAATCTAGTATTATGGGGACACAATTTGATAAATGGCAAATCATTTCAAGAAGGACTAGGCTCGTGATCCTTGTCCAAACGATGGTTCCATTTAGGCTCATCTTATAAATGCTACTATCTTTCTATGGTGATTGTGATTGATGGCTGTCTTGGATATTATTAGGTAGACCTCTATGAATGAGAATGAAGTTTTAGCTTGACGGATTTCATCAAATAAAAAGAGTTCCAAGGATATCACTATCTCAATATACCAAAAAGCTTTTCTCTTCATAGGGTCGCAAAAACTCCGAAGGACACTAGATTTCTCGAAATTAAGTCCAAGAAACTTCTCTTCCGACATATATATATTTTGAGTGCCAACGTACGTAAAATTATTGAATCGTTTAGTACACTCAGTTGTTAAATATTTTTCATATCATTATTTACACACAAAAAAAAAAAAAAAAAAAAAAAAAAGAATTCACTTTTAGACACAGATTGTCGGTCACCTTTGATGATAGTGAAGAAATTGAGTTTATAACAAGATTGAGACTTTTAACCAAACTATGACTGTCAATAGAGAAAATTATGTTAAAAAACAAACCCTAATAGCTAATTACAAAAAATAACGATATTTTTACAATTTTTACAAAATATAACAATATTTTCAATAATTACCCTACATACCATTTTATATTTTCCACTCTCCCAAACATAAAATCCTAATTTCTTTCTCTCTTTCTCTTTACTCCTCCACCCATCCACCCACTCACCCGCCGCCCCCTCCCCATCGCTGGTGATCGGCTCGCCTCCGCTATTGTCCCTCGCCGTTGCTGTTGTTATTCTCCGATCTGCTGCTATTATTCTCTGATCTATCCCTCGTCGTTGCTGCTGTTATTCTCCGACCAGCCAGTCGCCGCCGCCGCTGTCCCTCGCCGCTGTTGCTGTCCATAGTCGGCGACCAGCCAGCCGCTGTTGCTGTTATTATTCTGCGATCTGCTCCTTTTTTTCTTATGTGTATATATGTGTATGTGTTAGTATATCTTTTGTATTTTTTGTATATGAATTGTCTATCTTCATTTTTTGTATGTGTATATGTTGTATGATTGTGTATATGTATGTCTAGTGTAGAAAAGTTGTTCTTATATAATTTTTTTTTGTATAACTTTGTGTGTTTGTGTATATTTTTGTATGTTTGGGTTATGTGTAATTTCAAAATGTTAATTTTTAAAAGTTTCAATGTATAAATGTATATTTTTTGTATGTTTCCTTTTGAATATCCAAAAAATTTAAAAGAAAAAATATTCAGTGGTGGTGGCGGCGGCCGGCGGCAATAGTGGCTGGCCGGCGGTGGTGAATGGTTGCAGCAGCCCCCCACAGTGATGAGTGGAGAAGGTAGGAATAAGGAGATAAAGTGGCAAAATATCAGTAGTTTTTGTAAATTTGGTGTTAGGGTGGTATATTTTTGTAATTGTCCCTTGTCAATAACAAGATTGAGTGCAAAAGGCCCAGCGCCCAAGTGAGCAAAAATATGGGAAATTTTGCGGGATTACTACCCACATGACCATTTCCAATCCATATCTACTTTTTGTAATCATATTTTGTCTTTTCTTTCTTTTCCTAGCATATTTATTAGATATAATTTGATGATATAAATATTTAAAAAATATAAGACAAATATATGTATGTATATATGTGTATAGAAGTTATATATAAAAAATATTAATCTAATTATATGTCATATTTTAATTATAAATTATATTTTTAAATATAAATATTGTGGCTAAATTATGTTAGTGCTAGGTGACTTTTTAATATGGTATATTGAGGATTATTTACGTGCAAATCCTAATTTTTACAATAGGGACAAGGAACTCACAAAATTTACTTATATAGGCCCTTATTCATAATTTTTTCCTAAGTAAGCCCACTTGTGCTATTTCTTGAAACAATTACACTCATAGCACCCTCTCCATAAAAAATCCTAGCCCACTCCATAAAAAAAAAAAACCTAGTACCAACTCGTTCCTCTCTCCTCCTTCCCATTCTCTACCTCTCCTTGCCACTGCCAGTGGCGGAGCCACCTTGAAGGAAGGGTGACCACCCTTCGGCAGATAATTATACCGTGTAGATTGGTTAAATTTTACTATTTATGGCTAAATATTACGTTCTGAACACCCTGATATAATTGATAGTGCTAGCCTAGTGGTGCAGCGTGTTCAAAATTAACTAAATAACCCACTGACCATTGCCGCCTCCTCCCCCACCATTCCACAACATCTCCTCCACCGCCACTCCTCCTAGTCGCCTCCGCCGCCGTGTATCTCTTGTCGTCCCTTCTTTTTTTTTTCTTTTTAAAGAATAATGTCAATTATCCAACATAAATTCTGGCCAAAGCTCCGGTGAAGGTTTTTTTTATCATGTTTTCCCTCTTTTTTTTTTCACTTTTTCAAAAAATCAAGTGAGATCTATTAGTTTTGTTGTTTTTTTTTTTTTTTTTATAATGTGCAGATCTTGTGTTTTTCTTGTACGAATTTGTATAAATTTGGTATTTTTGTTAAGCTTTTACGTAAAAGCTGCCCAAAACACTGCATAACGGTTTTTGTAAATGTTTATACACTTTTGTAAAGGTGTATAAACTTGTATAAATTCATATTCGTGTGTATATATAATGGATAAATATGTATAAGTTTCCAGATTTGTGCACTAGTATGGATGTTTGTATAATATTTCAACTTTTTTTGTATATATTTTTGTATTTCTCTCCTTGTATACGCATTTATCTATGTATATTCAATTTTTTTGGGTAGATTTGTATTACAAACTTGTCCAAAGCAGTGACATAGACAAAATCGACAAAATTTTATGGTGAAACAAAAATAAGTAACTCTATTGATAAAAAAAAATTCTTGCGATTTTAGGTTTTCCGGCCACCGGCAAGAGAGTAGCAGCCAGCAGGTCAGTGGCAGCGGAGGGGGAAAGTGGCAGCTAGGTTATTTATTTTGAGGGAGAGCCTACATTTCAAACATAGGGGGCTGTGCTATGTCATGTAAGAAAAAAATATGACCGTTTATTTGTAATTTTTTTTGTTTGAAGTGCTATTTTTGAAAAAAAAAATCCCCAAACATGGGCCATTTTTTAATGTGGACCATAAAATTATGGGAGCCCAACCCAAGATAAATCCTTCCTCTACTCGAGCATTGGATTAGCAATTTAACACTAGGAGAAAGAATCTATTAAATTTGATACAAAGGTGAAAGTTGTTACCTTCACCTCCTTCAGAGAGCTCAACCAACAACAGCCTTTGTACTAATTAAGACAACTCTTTACAAGAATTTAAATGGAAGTTAACTCAACAAAGTTTGAAAGAAAATACTGTTCCCATGGGTTTGTTTCGGGGCTTAATTTACAGAAACGTCTTGATGGGACTTCACATTAGGACCAAGTAGCAGTTACAATCGACAAAACTCTAAAGTTTCCTTGTGTTAACATAACCTAATCATCATAGAACTGCTCGCAAAAGTGCATCTGGACTCAGATTGTACTCTTGTTAATGATATCATAGATTACTAATTCTGTAATATAGCTATTAGTTAGTATAGCCACCAAGTCTGTCTATAGCAAGCCATTTAACAAACAAGTTGTCACTCCCAAATGACAGGGCTATCAAGTGTACAAGCAAGCTCTGTATATACTTGTGAGGAGAGCAAGCAAACCTACAGCATGCAAAACCTGTTATATCACTTGTTTTCTTGCTCGCCGGGATGCTGATATAGCAAGTATCTGTGATCTTTTGCAGCATTCTTGCGCTTTTTCTTCTCTATATACCTTCCAGCTGCCAGATGCCTTGAGTTCCTTGTATTTCTGAATAAGTTTGACCTTTCAAATTTCAGAATTTTTGAGATAATAAGGTTGTTTCCCTTGCTTAGCAGCTTCTCTTTCTTTCTTCTTGTGTTCAGCCAGAATTTCTCTTTCAGTGTGCTTTATTCCTGCCGATTTCAATTATTTGCTAATCCAAGCTATGCAAGAACTTGAAAGCTTTGCTGCATGTTGATGGAGAGGACTAAGGAAAAACCTCAACAGTAGTAGCATATGACACAAACCAATAACTAAAAACCAAAAGAGGTTTGTTCTCTGTCAGTGTACAAAGCAAACCACTTGAGGAAACAACACGACTAAAATACAAGTAAACACCTAATTTATGTCAATTAACTTTTACTTTGATGACAATGGTGTTCGGTCTAGCTTGCAACACCTTCAGACGCAGATGGATCCAGCGCAAATGCATTCAATTGAATCACGCTTTTTAAGACATAGAACAGAAATATAAAAACCACTAAAATTTCGACAAATATTTATTTCTGAACCCATAACTTCAAATGTACAAATATATCAGAGTAACTTCATCAAGTATAAATCCTTGATCCACCTATGAGCACTTTGACAGCTTGAGTAATCCACCAAGTACCCTACTACTTCCCACAAATACGAGTGCCAAGTTATCACTCCTATGAGGAGTTTTCCAAAAATACCGTGGGGAATGGAAAAATGAGCACTATCAATTGTTGACATACCTATACTTTTAATTTGTACTTGCATAATAATGGCATGAGATAAGTTTAAATGAACTAACATGGTTAGTAATAATTCATATTTAGGGACTAGGGTGTAATTGCTGTTGTTGCAGAAATAATTGGTCATAGACATACGACGAGATATATTTTCCCCAACTTGTCTGGAACTGAGGCTTGTGCATATGAAGTAGTAGTTATGTTCATCAAGCTTCCAAAGTCGGATGAGATTTGGCTATTAGTAAAATGCTTAGTCTATGACAAATGAGAGAAGGGCAGAATACCTACAGTTAGTGAAGTTCCCTGTTCTTACATAGAATTACAACATAATCCAATAAAGAATAACCTGTATCTTCTGCCCAAAAAAAAAAATAAATCCGCTATTCAGTGTCTCCACCCCTTTGAATGGCCATCCTCCACGTAGGGCTCAAGAAAACCAATAAACTGCATATATCCAATGAAAATTTACGAATCTCCAACAGCTACTTTTCTGAAATAAGCCTTAAGGACTTCTCATTGATATTCAGATATTCCGTGGATATCTTGTAACAACTGTTTTATGCTAGTCTTACGTGACATGAACTTTCCAGAATGGTGAAACTTGGAAGTGAGTCTAGTGTATTTACCTTACTTCCATCTTTGGACCATCGGGCACCATAACCATCAGCAACTCTTATCTCAAAAACAACCCCATGAGGTGGAACGATATGCACATTCATCCAGCAGCAACGAGTTATTATATTGCTGATAACATCCATGGCAATCCTATTTTTCTCAGAATCTGGAAAAGAGAAAGATGAGATAGTAGTTTCTTAAGAGGACAAACATCTTGCAAAGACAGGTTCTTGCAAAATATATGATTTAATTCAATCTCAGTACACTGGATACCAAATAAATTTGTACGCGTGATAAATTTTATCTTAACTGATCCTTATAAGTAACCTTTCTCAAGCTACACTCTACTGATCAAAGCTCTTTAAAGAGAATAAAGAGTCCAGCACTCCAGCTAAGTGTACTCATGCATAGCACATTAGCGCTTGGTTACAGGTGGCAAGAATGCCAGGAAGTTGACTTCCAGAAGCAAAATATATTCACCAAAGGAAAGTAGGAAGAAAAATAGTAAGCACAGTGCAAAGCATTAGAATCTCACATGCAACTCAAGGATGATAAGAATGAAGGGCCCTGATACGAAAACTAACCACTTCCAGAAAAGCTACCCCAGTGTCCATTGCTGCTCCTGTTCACATGCTTTGACAATGCCCTCGTTCCATCAGTCAATGTAGAACCTTTAGCCTGTTGCTAAGACAAGATACCTAAGGATTACTCTCAAATATATATGTAATTGTCAATATGAAGAGATTTCTGTCTAGCTCCTGCTAGCACTAGACATGAGCATTACCAATGTTTGCCTAGCACTTATAATGTCATTAATATTTGCATACCACAATTAAATATCCCAGGCAAAGATTGGAGATAAGAACTCTAATTACTTCTCCAAACTTTAGATTTGGAACAAGTGCCTTGGAGGCTGGAGCTTCATTAACTGCTTTTCATATTCTCTTCCTCTCCTATCTCTTTAAATAGGTCAACATATAAACCATTATCCCTCAACCTTACCACTCTCATTAGCAGAAACTATTGGTTAAAAACAATAGAGAGCAAACGGCACCGCTTTTACATAGAATATACATTTGACAAGAGTATTAACAAGTCCAACTCCTGTCACCTGGTTCTATCAAGTGGACCTTCGAAATTTTATCCAACTTGTTGGTGCCTAACTGCCATACGAAAGGCAAGCAGAAGAGTTTTCCCTCTGTTAGCCCAAGAAAATCAGCAAAGAGGTTGATGGAGCTTCAGAAGCAATGGAATACAGTTTTGCTTCTTTCTCATCTTAAGGTCATCTCAATTTATCCTTTACTTTCAACAATCAAGGTAACAATACAAGCATCTTATTCTCAAGGAAGCAAAAGTTCTCTACAGACTGGGACTATTTCACGTGGAGCAAAACCAACAACATAGTCATCAGTTCATATCATACATTTGGATTATGTGGCAACAAAAATGACGAGATTAGAGTTGATGCCGGCGGTGGAAGTGCCTCAGAAACTGTTCCAACTGTATCGGCAAATCCTAGAAGCCTCTGAACACCTGCATAGCTCAGTCCCTGAATGAAATCAGAGACGTGAATCAGGACTAGACAAACAACTCAGCTATCTATGGTATGTATCTGAAACAAAAAATAAAAAATAAAAAAAAAATGAAACTCCATACTCTAACACAAAGTAAGAATTGGATTAGATCCTCAATGCAGCTAGATCAAGGGCAAACTAATGCACTATTAAAGCACCGACAGTTGTAGGAAGACAAATATGTCAATGATAATATAAGTTAATATTTGTGCATGAACTCGAAGAGGCTACACCTAGAGCAAAATGCACTATTAAAGCACATATTGAGGAGGAGGAGGGGGAGGGGGAGGCGGGGGAGGGGGAGTGGGGGAGGGGGAGGAGGGGGAGGGGGGAGGGGGAGGAGTTACATATGTAATGAATAAAAGAAATGTTGAGAATATTCTGATATGTTCATGTAGGATGACATGAAGCAATTTATATACAGTAGGTGTCCAAGTGCTTTGCAACACTCATGGAAGCAGCAACAACCAGTGAATAGCATATTATTATGTGAACGTGATGTTTATTTCTAAGGACAATATACTTCCGACAGTCAAGGTATTTAGATATTGCAAAGTGGACAGGACAGACGATCCTTATACAGATGAACCTAGCTATTGTTAGATGACAAAACATTTCTCAAACAAGCATTTCTGACTTTCAGGAGAACAGAGCATTATCTCATTTTCACAAGAACATAAAGAATGACCCCTTAATATTTCAGTTAGTAGAGCTGAAAGCATACTCACCAAGAGAACGGAACCCAGATAAATGTAAGGCTGAGAATCCAGCTTCTTAACACAAATTGCAAGAACACCATTTGACTTTTCTTTCTCTTCTGAGTAAAATTTCCGGTAAACTTGGACCCCTGAAATTTCCAGATTACATAGTACAACTTACACGTAAGGAGAGACTATCATAAAGATTTTTGTACTAATTATCCATTTTACTCATTGCAAGCGTTGGGAAATTAGCTATTAGCACAGAGCCGCAATGTCCAGCATATGATTAGCCTCTCCATCTCTCCATATTACAGATAGAATATGGCTCTAACAATTAACTAGAACAAGACAAATGAAGGCTTTCACCGTATCAGCTATCACTTGAACATATTGCTGTCCACTTGAAAGATCTTAGAGTTAATGAGGTCCTCAATAGGTCAACTATTCCAATTTCTCTGGAAACTTTCAATTAACAAATTATAAAAACTTGGCTTTTCAACTGTGATGGAAAGTATCTCTAAAAGAAACCAAAATAGGGATGATAATAGTTATCTAACAACAGCTTAACTTAAGAAAAACAGTTACTTAACGATAATTAGTCTTTCACACTCTCAAATGATGTGTTTTTCACAGCATTAGAAACAGCTACACGGTTTTGGGAGTCGAGGTAGAAAAATGATGAGAAGCATCAAATGGGAGAAGTTGAGAAGGGGAGCCAGGATTTCTAAGATAGGAAAGAGCACCACCTGCACAAGCATTCATTACCCTGTACGTGTATTGCCAGATAGCGATGCAGGAAGGGGGTTTCCACCAAATGATTGCTTCACACCAAATGATTGCTTCACACCAAACAGAAAATTAGTGTTTCGCTAAGTTACTCGGACTCGGGTACGGGTATCCGACACGGGTACGGATCTAGAGGTCGGATTCGGCAAAATCTAAATTTAGAGATTCGGGGGGTATGGATCCGCACGCGGATACGAGTGCGGGGATCTGTCTAAAAATTTTCAAAATTCTAAAAATAAAGTCATAATCCTTAATTTCGATTCTTCCTAGAGAAGTCCTCTTCCCCAATATCTCTGTTTTTCTCTATTAAGTCGTCTTCCCAAAAGTTACCCTCAAAACATAAAATCAGAAATGCGAGAATGTCGACAAAAGATGAAAAAGAGACAAAAGACTCTAAATTTTTGCATAATTTTGAAGGTATCTCATTTCCAATGTCTATCTTGAGAGTCTATCTGTCCAAAAAAAAATCTTCAATTTTCTGTGGATTTTGGTCAAAGTATCCATTTTTATTTGACCACATCCGGTGTGAATCCCGTGGCGGCGGCAATTTTGAAGAGTCCGAGTAACTCTCAACTGATGTATCTTTACAGGTATCAACTGTGGATGGCAGATCAATATAAACAACTATCTACAAAAGTTAATACTCTTAGTTTCCACCAAAGATATTTGGTAAACATGTAACCTTACTATATCGTTTAATCATCTTGAAAAATATAATCTGTCCCTACAAACGTGCAATTTACGCATCCTCACTACCATATAGTAAGTGATTTTCACCTTTCTCAGCAGTATCCACTCCCGGAAGAACTTCTTCAAGACTCTCTGCTTCTAACATCTCACGAAATGAATGATAATGATGGACATCCTGCAAATGGAATTTCATTCAGTCCGCTGTAACAAGTACTAAAGTGATACATAGTACAAACATAAATGTAAACAATGCACCTGAACTTGAAGAATTAAGCATTTGTTGAAGAGGATGAAAGCTCCTGGTTCAATTCTAACATATTAAAAAAACATCATTTGAGAGAGGAAAGAGCAAAAGAGAAGAAATTTTTTTTAGAACATCAATGTAGCAAATCCTTCTCTCAAGAGGAGATGATATTTCTCAAAGTTGGTCCAGTTTTTGGTTTCAAGGCATTTGAAGATAAATCAGAATAAACTTTCACACAAATTGCTAAAAGTATTTTTATTAAGAAATGCAAAATTAAATGTTACAGGAGAGACAAAGTGAAACAGCAATAGAAGCACACATGTTAGATGAAAGCTACTAACAATGGAGGTCCTTACAGTCTCAAATATTAGAGATGTAAATTCTTGCTATGATGACAAATTTGATGAAGATCGGTATAAAACAACTAAAAAATTCTTCAGTGCTCTATCTTTTGGTACAAGACTAATTGATTGGGAACCTTGACAGTCCACAGTAGGCACAATACGGAAAATGAAAAGCACAATCTGTTTTAAGGAGTGACAAAGCAGTCTATACTCAGTAGAGTATTGAGCACAAACAATGCAGATCATAACGAAGTCATACTTATTATAATGCCCAACAGCACACCTTCCTTCAATCGTTTTCTGTCCATCTGCAAATAACTTTGAACACTTATAAAAAGTTCAACTACAGCAGGGAAGGTAAAATGGACTAAAAATTAAAAGAAATCTAAAACTATGAGAAAAGTTTATAGTTAATTTCCCCAGGAATAGCAATATATCGAGATAATTTTATACTTCTAAGCAGGGAGAAGTAAGGCTCCTGAACATGGAGTTCAAAGTCCACAGATTTCAGCACCTGTAGTTAGCAACATCCGATCATTAAATTCAGAAATATATATGAGAAACTGAAACAAAAAGAAGATACTCCATTAGGACCACTACGTGCTTAACTTACATTTAGCAAATCAGAACCTTTTTCCATTATCAGACCGACCAACTCTTCTTCCTTTTGCTTCGAAGAACTAGATTCTTGCATTACTGCAAGTTTGTTTTCTGTCCTTGGCAAGGCTTCAGAAGAAATAGCATGATATAAGGATGCTGCAAGGTGCTTGTATAAAGGATATGATGGAACTCCTTCAGAAAGACCTATCACAGGCAGGCATAACATGAAAAAGATTTAACAACTCGATATAGTCAATCCAAACTCGGGTAGACACAGTAGTAATGAGATTTGTATATCTTTTAAGAAGATGAGGTTGACAATTCTCATTGCATTAGTTGACGCCTACTCTTGGAATCCCTTGCAAGGACAGAGCTATAACTGAGGAAGGATGGTCGATTAAACAGTCCTTGCTAGAAATTCTAATCAAGCCTTTTGCCTGTGTATATAGGTTAAATATTAGTACTTTTTATACATACTATACATTAAATCTTGAATACCTTTAGTAAAATTAAATAGAGGCAAATATCACAAAACCATTTCTTTTGTACTTTCATCATATGCCATATATCTTTTAAAAGGCAAAATGCTAAAATTCAATATTTGGAATATTGGTGAAAATTTAAGACTAATTTGATGAGTACTTCAAGTGAAAGAATGATTTTGACTCGCAAAACTTCAACCTTTATCTTTTCCTAAGTGAGATTCACGTCCAAACACAACTTCAACTACGTACTCTTTTCAACTCAACTTTAAATGCCAACTTCAATTAAATATTGTCCAAACGCCTACTAATGTGCTTGTTTCAATACCGAGCATAAAACATACTACCTCCGTTCCTTATAGAATGACACAATTCTTTATTAGTCTGTTCCAAAGAGAATGTACCCTTAATAAGATGATTTATAGCCACACCAACTTCTATGGCGTATTCTAGACCACAAATATCTAGTGTCTAAGTCAAACTATAACTTATAAATTGAAACTGATGGAATACAAAGTTGCATAGGAAAGCAAGAGCGTGAGGCAGGATTACCAGAGGAATTGGGAAATGGGTTGGAAGGATCATGTTGTAAGAGGGTGGTGCAATACTCTTTTGAAAGACCTATGTCAATTTCAAGACTACCGTCTATGGAGGAAACAAGTGTGAACCTTAGCAGCTCTTCTATGCAATCTTTCAGTTGCAGTGACACTCCAAATCCTGGTGATCCTGCCTCAGTTTCCATGCTTTCTTATCTACAATCTTGATTGGCTCAACTTCTGTGTTCTTATAATTTTTCTCTTCAAACAAAAATTTCTTGAAATGAAGATGGCCCATCAATGAAAAAAATAGTAATCAATTTATAATCCATCTCAACTATAGTTTAATAAAATTAAGGTCATTATTGCACAATAGTTTTATCCAAATTGGTGTGTTTACGACAAATGACAATATTAATCTCATCCCAAATAAGTTGGAGTCTATTATATGAACTAGTGCGGCCCAACAAACTATTTCTGTTATAGTTTACATGTAAAACGTCTATTTTTAATATTATTGAAAAAAATCTCAAAGTTTTTGAAATAGTATAGATTTAATGTAAACTTCTTATTTTATTCTTAATGAGAAGCTTTTATGACTACACAAATGATACGATAATGTTTGTAGTCATAAGTCTCACTTTTTGTCTTAAATTCCATGCATATTCAAATTTTTGATACATAAATTAGAACGAAAGAAGCATAATTTTTTGGCTTTTATTGCGCAATTTCGAGAACATTAGTATGTTTTGTGATTTAAGTTGTTGTCCATGAGTATTTGAATACAAAAGTTGTATATAATATGTGGTTTTTTTTAAGAAAATACTTAAGTGTTGGTATATATCATTCTCTTTCTTAACCATAATTAATTGACATATTTTTCTACCGTATTAAATCACTTACCCATAATTAATTGATGTGGTTTGGTGCATATACCCAGTGTTGACAAGTTTTTTTTACCTATGATTTTTGTTCTTTTTGAAAATATTGAAGTACTTGAAAAATATAATGCTCAATCTTCTCATTTTCATTTCAAAATTCATAAGCCAAGAAAGAAACCTACTTTAAATCATGTATTACTGACTACTTGTTAGAACTTTTATTTTTATATTTTTATATAAATAATAATAATGTTCGTCAAGCCAATTTTCAAATTTTTGTAGTTGTATTATATTAATATTTGAGATTATTATTCACAATCACAAATTAAAAGCCTAATACTAAAATTGAATTTATGGTCTTGTTATTCTATTATCTTGAATTTATTTTAATGTTTATTGGATTCATGTTATAGCCAAATAATATGATACACTGTTGTTAATGTTTGATGTTTGATTGAGTAATTGATCGACCATTTTTCACCAAATTGACACCATTTTATGTTTCGAATTAATTTCATATATAATACTAAATTGCATCTGTTTATGGAGTATATATTTGGTTAGAAAAGTACTTGTTTGGTATGTTTATCTTTCTTTCTTTTTCATTGGGATTCCTACGTTTTTCTATAAGCAAATTGTGCTTATATACTATTTTGCCACATATACCTGTGATTTCTACTTAATCTATTATACTATGCTCTTTCCGTACATTTTTTTTATCAGACTAAAAACCACAAGTCTAATAATTGTGTTTGAAGTATATATGATCATCTTATATATTATTGACGTAAAATAGGAGTGCAAAAATTATTGGTTGAACTGAAAATTGATAATGTAATACGTACTCCATTATTTGCGGTTTCTTTTTAAATCTGATGAAAATTTATTTTGTTATTTTCTTGATTTTATGATGTTTAAGAGTAACTTTTTTGAAGATTTTTAAAGATATAATTGGTGTCTAACATGATGGGTTTTTGGTATTCTGTGAAATGGAGTTTATGAACTCTAGCAACTGAGCGTGGGAATAGAAATCTCAGTGGGACCCATTTTTAATAGCTGCCCAGCTTTTTAGTTGCCACGATTTACTACTCCTATATGTTATTTTAGTATTTTTTTTATAATGCTATAAAAAATAGTGTGGTGTTTACCGTGCAATACTAAGAGTCTAAAGACTATTGTAGAAGTCAACAGCCGTGACCCATTGTGTCTTTTACGGTCATATTATAGCCACATGTCATTGTTTGTTGTATATCAACAACTTCCTTGTTTGTAACCAAATAAACATTAAAGTTGTCTTTCCTCCCCTTTGTTCTCCAGTCTAAGCTTTGTGATGCCTCAATATTTCAGCACCAGCGACCACCGTTCTCCTCCCTCCGACGAACCAGTTACACCACTCTACTCATATTGACCCCCTCATATCATATTTAAACCCCTTTTCCCCAAAAACATTACCAAAGCTCGCAAGGTCGTCTGTTTGCTCCTCTGCGCAACTTCTGTTCTCCTTTATCATATTGTCAGGATATGTTGTCTTGCTTGCTTATTCAACTGGGTCTCTCTTCATTTTCGTGATGATGCTGCTGGCGACTTTGGGTGTCCATTTTTAGCTGTTTCTTATTGATTTTAATGGTCATTTACTGTTCTGGTTCTGTATGTTTTTTGGAGTGTATATTTTGCAAATCTCCAGCAATATCTTGTGTTTGGCTTTTTTCTTTTGGTGTTTGATTTCGCCATGAGAGCCTCTTGCTTTTAGTCGTCTTCATCTATTCTTAATTCTTGTTTTATTTATATGGGAATATACGGTCAAAAATGAGAGAGAAATAAGAATTGCTCTGAAGAAATTCAGTGACGTGAGCTAAGGGTAAATTTGTCAGGGCACATAAAATTTTGTATTGAAGCTACGGTAAGATTCTATATTATCCAATGAAAAGTTATCGTTTTCCGTAAAATTACTAAATTACCCCAAGCAGGCAGGTGATAAGCAGGACACCCAAGTCCTGCCTGCTTGAGCGCTTTAGGCCCTTTCTATAAAGGAGAATACTAGCTTATTATGTTTTTATATTTAAGCTCCACTGCTGTCATTATTATCTAAGCTGATGTGTTTTTGGTAATAGATTTTTTTTTTTAAAAAAAAAAACTCAATATAAAGGGTCAAATATATCCCTTTATTTTCAACTATCGGTTGGCTCGCACCTTCATCATACTATCTGATTAAAAATACCTTTGTCGTCAAACTTTGGAGCACATTGTTGAACTCAAAAAATTATCCCGAAAGGATAAATTCCGGAATATCGACAGGATGGACTAACTCTTTTGGAGTTTTTGGAGTCGCCACCCAGTTTAAGGAAAACGGGGAACCAAATTAGCAAATGCGTGCAAAACTCCATTTTTATAAAAAGACGGTCTTTCTTTCAGAGATTCTAAAGGTAAGAGGTTTTGTTAATTTCGAAAGAAGGTTTTTAAGGCACTTTCAAAATTGCGTAAAATACGGTTAATCCGACAGGTTTCCAAATATTTACAAGTGCGCTTTTCTTTCGGAAAAAATTATTTAAAAATAGTAGTAATAATAATAATAATAATAATAATAATAATAATAATAATAATAATAATTAATAATAATAAGAATAATTAATTGAATAAAAGCTTATTTGCAAAATATATATTTTTACTTGCACGCATTTGCTAAGATGGGCCCAATTTACAATAAATTAAATAACGACTTCACAATAAAGGGTAATGCACATAAAGTAAAGCAATATACCAAGAAATCAAATATTATTGATAAATAAAATATTTTACACATTTATTTGCATAAAAATCCAAGGAAAGTAATGCAAAGTTAAAGATAGAACCGGGAAATTGATCAACTCGCGGGAGCCTTGAATTTTCTAAAATTCCTAAGTCTTATTTCTTGAATGCTCGAGCCCGAGCTCGATCTCAAATGACTCCACATCAATGTATATTCCCATTTGTAAGTTAGTCCACGAATTATTCGTACCAAAATGTTCCTCGCAAAAATATGAAAATGAAATTGGATTAGTACAATAATAAAGTATAATAACTAATGAAAATAAAATAATAATAATAATAATAAAGTAATAAAGTAATAATAATAATAATAATAATAGTAATAATAATAATAGTAAGGGGGTTTGTTTTTTTTTGCAAAATTTAGGCTCGGGTTTGTATGGCGCGTCATGTAGAGGCTCGGGATGTTGGTACGGTTGCAAACACGTCGGCCGGCCGTGTTGCCATGCCAGGTACCAATTCCGTTACTCTATTCAACTTGCTTTGCGTTAAAGTGCATACATTCATCATCGCTTTTTGCTTTAGGGACACGGGAACAGGACTGTTCAAGTGTAGTATCATGTTCAAATCAATTCCGAGGCCTTAATACGTGTATATGTATTTTTTCATTGGGCAAAATTAGTGTAATGCAACTTCCAAATCAGTAAGAGAAACTGAATAATCCGAGGTTCAACGAGTCAGTGTAATCAACAGTGGAATAATCATAGTTAAACCATTTCTTATCCAGCCCAATCTGATTTCACAATAAAGTGCGGATAAAAACCATGGCAATATCGATAGCCCAAATATAAGTGACGCACATCAGAGAACCAGTTCCAATTTGATAACAGATCTGCAGGGCCAAAAAACAGAACAATATCGAACCATATTTTCCCACAATCAATTAAGACAGTGACAATGAACAAACGGGCTCGCAGACAAATTTCCGGTGAGCACACCAATGATCGAAATCGCAGTCAACGGAAAGGGCAAGAATAAATGGATCCGGAGATTCAGAGACAACGACGAGGAGAGCAAATATTGGAGTCGAGCGGAGGGAGGAGCGATTGCCAAGCCGTAGCGGCGTCGCTGCGACTCCCGCCGTTAATTCCTTCATTTTCCTTTTTAATTTCAGTGTCAGATCGAGAGATCAGAGGAGAGAAAAGAGTCTCCGTCGATTGGGGTTCACGATTATAGTGTTTTCAGGCGGTGGTCGCTGGTGGGGTCACTTGTTCTGTTTCCCAATCGATGTCCCAACCTCCCCTATGTTCCAAACTCCTCTCGCCCTTCCCTGATCTGCTACTAGTGTGTGTGTGTGTGTTGCTACGAATCTGTTCTTATTGTTTGTATTTGTTGTGTGTGTTGTGTCTTTTAGGGAAGTAGATGAAGTGGGGTTGTGTAGAAGAAGATGTACGAAGGGGATGTACTGTGTGTATAAAGAAAAGATGGGGGAATTGTGTGTGAGTTGAAGAAGAAGAGAGGAGAAGAGGGGTTGGGGTCTGGTAGGTAGTGAAGGTGATGATAAGTTGTGAGGGTGGGGGTAAAAAATGAGTGGGGGTGTGAGAGGCTAGGGTTATAGATAAGTATGTATATATAGGTAGAGGATTTGCACAAATAGGCTAATGCTTGGGGGGTGAGCGGATTTGGCCTCAATTTACAATTAATTAAAATTTTAAAACAAAGTAAATGGGTTGTACGGGTGGGTTAAAATTGGAGGAATTTTGTAAATTTAGCACATTCTTTGAAATTTCAATTGATCCTCTTTTATTATCATTATTTTATTTAATTTTCAAATTAAACCTCAATTATAAAAATATTGCCATAATTTAATAATTTTGAAAAAAATTCGGGACAAAATTGGGTGTCAACACACCTTTGCCCTCTAGCTAACGGACTAGCCACGTGGTGGCCTCTTAAGGCCAAAACCCACCCCAATTAAAAACCGACCCACTAACCTAATTAACCCAACCAAAAACCTCGACCCACCCTTATTTCTCCCAATTAAACACGACTCTTCCCCCAATTATAATTAGGGCACTATTTCTTCTTCTTCTTCTTCTTCTTCTTCTTCTTCTTCTTCTCTCTTCCAAGTCGTCCCCGTTCCTAATAATTAGTGGAAAATAAAAAAAATGTCTGAAATTAGCTGCTCATCCAAGAGGAAGTGTTATTGTGTAAGAATTGCCAAATAATTTACTTCAAATATGGACACTAATCCTGGAAGAATATTTTACAAGTGTGCTCAACCAAGAGTAAGTGATATAATTTCATAAATCAAAATATTTCATGTATAATTTTTTAGCTTAATAATTAGTGGTATGTTTGTTTGTGGTGTTTAGAAACTTTCTTGTTGTTTTTGGGAGTGGGAAGAGGATTTATTGCCAGATATAGCAATGATCTACATGGACAATTTGAAGTCGCTATTGGAAGTGGCAATGGGTAAAATCAATAGCTTGGTTACATCCTTGGATGCTCTTAAAGATGATCGGGATAAGTTGAATACTAAAGTGGACAACAAAATAATGGAATTGGAAGATAAAGTGTTGAAGTTGAAGATGTTTATTATGATGTTTTGTGCTTTAGTAGTTGGATTTGTTGATGTATTTGTATTGAAGATGTAATAGAAGTTTTCTATTGTAATGAACTAATGTGATGAAGTTTTCTTTTATATGTCATAGGAGTTTTCTTTTGTATTGTGTTCTATGTGATGTTTACAAAATAAGGGCATAAAATGACCCATAAATAACCATGCCAAAAACACAAGTGCATGCCAAACTCAATAAGGACTGCAATAACTATAAACTGAATAACCATGACATAAATCTGAACATAAACTGCAATACTAGTACTTACAAACAGTGCCAAAAGCTGACAGTCAATAACATTGAAATAGATAGATGGATGTCATTGCATCACCCCAAAAACTTGCACAATCGAGTGATAACATGGCATCCGTTCCTAATTAGCATCAAACTACCAGTCAAGCAAAATCAAAGGCACATTGTACTTCTACTATTTTGCCTTAATTACATCACCAAATCAGATTACAAAAACTAACAGAAACTAATCAACCTAACACTTATTTTTTCCCTTCCTTTGCTTCATTTTTTCCCTCCTTTGATGGCTTTGTTGTTGTAGCTTCATGATACATATAGCTGTTGCACCATTCTATTTCAGATTGGGTGGTGAGAATTAGAGATCTCTGGGCTGACTAACACCACTTTGGTCACCCTTGAACCCTATACGCCTTCTCAAACCCTTAGCAGCAACTATTTCTTGCTCTTTTCTCTTTTCAAATAAGTTTTCCTCTTCTGAAATCACATTTGGCCTTAGGTCTGGATCTTCTTCTTCTTCTTCAAAGATTGGGTTTTCAAAGTCATGATCTTGGCAGTCATGAACTTGGCTTGTTGAAGCTTGCCTTTGGAAAGTAGGAGTGGGCATGAAAACAAAAGGACTGTTTTGACTATCCTGAGAGGCTGAGGAATTGATGTACATGTCTTCCACTTCATCTTCATCTAAAAGCCCTATATTTCCCCTAATTTCTTGAGGTTGTTGATGTTGCTTACCCTTTCCCTTTCCATTCTGCATGCCTTTAATTGGGTGCTTTTCTTTTATTTGGTGGTGAAAATAAAATGCATCAATAATAATGATTAAGTAATCAAAATTAATAAAAGTAGATGGGATACCTTTGAACAGGCTCTTGCATTATGGACTGGCTCTCCACAGTTGTGACAAGTCATTACTCTTCCTTTTCTAGAGACTGAGTATTCTCCTTGTCTCTTAGTCGCTTCATCTTTCTCCCTAACCCTCTTCACTCCTAGTCTGCCTGTTTGATTCACATAATCTGGAGGGGACATGGCTTAAGGGGGGTCAACCTTCCAGTATCTCTCACCTCTAATAGGTTGCAATTTATGCTTGTAAGTGAGTAAAAAGTCTTCTTTTATGTAGAACCAATGTATCTCGGACTTGGGATCAACCTTTTTATACAAGAGTGCCCTGATAACATGTGGATATGGTATTCCAGTGAGATCCCATTTCCTACATATGCACTTCTTTTCAGCCAAGTTAACGGTGTGTTTGTCTAAGGTATCTGTCACCTCAAAGCCATTGTCCCCATTGTAGTCAACCCTACTGAGCAATTTTCATGTATTCATTATACAATTGAATTGCATAAGGACTGTAGTTACCATTCCATTTCATGGCTGACCCTTCAAGTTCACCCAACCTAGTCATTACCTTCACCCTAATATCCTCTGACATGCCTATGATAGGCTTGTATCTTTCTTCAAGGATCCAAGCATTAAAAGATTATGTAAAATTGTTATCAACTCCCTAGCTCTTACACACTGTGTCTAGGTATGATCTACACCAGTATTGAGGAGGGTAATTAAGTAAACTAGAAGTAGCAGCAGAACTCAACTCACCAATCTTTTACAATTGATCTTTAAAGTCCTTTTCAAAGCTAGACCAGGCAAACCACAACAACAGTTTCTTGAACTCAAATGATCTCCATCTTTTACACCAGTTTGCCTCAACATGTCTGACACAAAATCTATGGTGCGCGTCAGGTAGTACCTCCCTGATGACTTCTCTTAATCCCTGACCATGAAATCAAAATACAGAAATTAAATAGTTAGTTGTTTCAATAAGACATACTAGAAAAATTAAAAAAACAAGTCATAAAAGATACCTTTTACATGTCCGACATGTAAGTTATTCCTTTTCCAGATTGCAACTCCAATGACTGTTGTAGCAGACCCATGAACCAGGTACATGTCCTCTTTGTCTCTTTATCCACAACTACCAGGCGGGGTAGAAATAGTTCATGTTGTCTTGACCCACAACAGCTAAAACCTGTCATTTGGGCTTTCCTTTCAGAAAGGTCCCATCTAACCCAATGAAGGGTCTCAAACCTAGTTTGAACCCCATCTTAAGTGCATTGAAACAAATATACATTCTGAGAAATTTTCTCTTCCCTTCAACTAGTGCCTCTTTTGATAGATTAACAACAACATCACTGCCTAGATTAGACTCTTTCAATTCATTGGCATATGTTATGATTTTATTGTACCCATCATTATAACTGCCCTCTAAGGTTTCAATAACCAATCTTTTTTCTCTCTTACATTTCTCTTTACTAGCATTTAACTCAAAACTCTCTTCAAGTCATTCCTTATTTCTTTTATCCTATACTTTGGACACCCTTGTAACTTCTTCTTGAAATAGTGCCCTAGTAGTGTAGTCAACCCTGACATTATCAAATGCAATATTGCAGTTATGCTTTGGTTTTAGTGTCTTAATCCTCACAATAGGTAAGTCCCCGTCCCCAGATATATGACAAATAAAGGGCAGCTGACACGACCCGAAATCCGGCTAGGCCGTGCGGGCACCAGACATCCCCCCCTAGACCCATCGGGCGAACCCTTACAAATTAAATTAGAAAAATAAATATAATTCAATTCATAAATAAGAACAAAACTTAAAAAAAAATTGACATACTGATACCTCTAAGCTGTACAAAAGAATTACAGCTGACTACTCAACATACTAGGTTTAGGGCTATCCAGACTAGACATCTAAGAGTACAAAAGAAGACAGATACCTCCTAAAGGGAGCAAAATACAACTAAAATAATAACCAATACACTGGTGGCCATCCGGAATAAAAGCTGGCTCACCCTGACAGCTGAAGTCGTCTTCGCTCCTTCACAACGCAGCCAACTCAATCTTGGAGCGAACCTGCCGAAACGAAATAGATAGATAAGAAACAAACAACAAACCAGGGTGAGTCAAAAGGACTCAATAAGTGGGGCAGACTAGCCACCTCAAATAATAGGATAGCTAGCCAGGGAGAAAAGAAACAGATAGACCAAATTCTTCTTATTTAAATTATAAAAAGACAGAGCCAGATAATAACCGGAAACACATATGAAACCATAAACTCAACCAGAAATATGAGCCAGAAACATGTTAACAAATAAGCAATGCACATATAAGCAGAACAGTAGTCATGTACCGCAAGTCTATACAATGGTATGAATTGAGATGCAATAAAATGAAGTGAGATGAAATGAAATGAAATATGATGTAAAAGGTCACATGTGCCCGCCATCCCATCTTGAAGCGGAATACTCCTGCATTCGAGGAGAATCTAATCTGATAACCAACTAGAGCAGAATACTCCTGCTCCTGGGGCGGAATACTCCTGCACCCGATATAATATAAACGTGAGGCGGAATACTCCTGCACTCTCCTGGGGTGGAATACTCCTGCACCCGATATAATGTGAACCAGAGGCGGAATACTCCTGCACTCAATATCTGACATAAGAGCGGAATACTCCTGCTCTTGGGGCGGAATCCTCCTACCCTCAATATGATACAATGGAGCGGAATCCTCCTGCTCCTGGGGCGGAATACTCTTGCACCCAATATGATATGCAATGTAATGCATATAAATGACATATAATGCATATGAATGCAAATGTGATGCAATAATAATCCTTCACCGGCGCGGGACTCTCATCGACAGCCGGGAAGTAGATGCCAACTCAAAGCCAAAGTACAATACTCAGATTCTCAATGCAATACCAATAACAGGACATAACATATAATATAGAATGTAAATCTAAAGCTAAGGCGTAATGAGTACGCCTATCGGCAGCTACACACGTAAGGAACACGTGGTAGAAAATCCACGAGGCCAGGTGCCTCCAAAGAAATGGATATAATCACTTACCTTGTTACAAAGTTAGCACAATTACTCAACAACCGCTTTGTCCTTTGAATTCATTGCCAAACGATCCCACTCTATTCAATAAGCAGAAAAATATATCAAATTAGGCTAAAGGCTTCATTCCTCACATATTAGGGCAATCCAGGTAGGAACCTGATACCCTATTCACATACGCAATACGCAGGCCAGACCTATGTACAGGGTTTATGGTCACATAACCAAACCCTAAATAAATTACATTTATAAGTTGCCCATAACTTACTGAGTATGAATATATAATCAATTTCGTTATCGGGGTCCATTTGACCCTTTAAACTATTAATTGAACTTATTAAAACGATGTATATTCCAAGTTTTACCGTTAAAACATATTCAAACACACATAATAAACTCAAATAATATATTAGGATCATTACCTGAATGTTTCAGGGTGAAAATTCTACTTTTCTCCGGCCCCTTTTCTCATTTTCTGGCATTTTTTTCCTCACTGCGTTTTTTCATTTCTCTCTGCTTCTCCATCATTTTTCTTTCTGTTTTACCGTTCTTGGATATGCTTAAGTAGCATATATGACTACACCGCCATTCATATTGACTTTTGTCTTTTTCCTTTTTTTTTTGTTTTCTTTTATTTTATTTTCTTTTCTTAACGAAAATTAAAACGGTGTCGTACGATATTCGAAATAATTCCAACTTTTGCATGCAAGTTGTACAAAATATATGTAACATACTCGCGAAGGCGGATCTCAAATCAGACTCCTGAAACTCAAGATGCGAATTTAGATGGAAAAAAGTCAAATTATTTAACTTTCGGCATTTTAGCGGAAACTAGCCGAACAACATTGAAATTCACTTTCGAAAAATCAAAAAAGTCACAAATAATCATACGAACTTAACGGCGCTTTCGGATTTCGATTCGGAGCTCGTTCGCCAAAACCGAGCTCGAAAATCCCTTTTTACTATTTATCGACAATAAAAACTGAAATCTTCTTCTGATACGTACCAAACGAGGTCTGATTTAGGTAAAATTTTACAGACAGGTCCTAATGGATATTACGAACATTTTAAAATTAGCGGCACGTCAATCGGAGTCCTAACTTTCGAAACGACTGACGGAGGTCGTTTCATTCTCTTCCACTTAAACTCTCGTTCGTCCTCGAACGAGCTTAAGTCTAAAGCAAGATTCACGCTGATAAGAAAAGCACTTGCACGACCTTCATAAACTATCCTACGGAATTTTTTGCATGATTACAGAATCAAAATTATAACGCGGATATCGAACTCTTGGATAAAAACATAGCTGGATAATATCCTAACGCTATTGCCCCAGCTTATTCTGACTACACTGATCCTTCCTCGATCACGAGAGGAGAGTTCTACATTTTCGAAACAAAGATACACGAACTCTGAATGGATTAATATGATTCTACCGAGGAATCACCTCGTCGATATACTTTGTGATATAGAACAGATCGATGAAAATAAGAATTAGCTCACGCTTGATGCAATAGCGGGAAGCTTTTGAAGCACCTTGTCACTACTCACTATAGAAGATTTGATGCAAGCTATATTATTTTTACGAATGCACTATGCAACATCTCAGTTGATGTTAGTGTTGTTCCGCAAGCTTCTTGTGGGAATGTAGATACTCATATCCTAATGTATGTCAAAGGTTCATCTGAACAGGGTCTATCATGTAAGGATAAGGATCATGCAACTACTACTGGATAGTATGATGTAGACCAAGAATGATCTTCAGACTGAACATCTCCCTCAGGGTATTGTCCTTGAATTGGTATTATTATGACTTGAAAAAGTAAATATAAAAGAGACATGTAGTTGGACCTTCAGCTGAGGCAGAATACCAGCAACAAAGTTTATTACATGCGCACTTATAACACTAAAGTAACTTCTCAAAGAGTTGAGGTGTGAAGGAGATATGCCAATGATGGATGGACGACAAGCTGCACTAGACCTTTAACTCTAAATTTTCATGAAGTAAAACAACGTCAGTATGAGGATCCAGTTCTAGTTTAATACAGAGAGATAGCCAGAAGAAAACCGGAGTCACCATACAGGGTTACTACTGACGGTGTTCTCATGTATACAGATAGACTTTATGTTCCTGATGTTACAGATTTACGTGGATAGATTATGATAGAGGCACATTATTCCAAATACACTGTTCATCCAGGTTCGACTAAGATGTACCATGATCTTAAGCAGATTTATTGGTAGGACGGAATGAAGTGTGACATAGCAGAATTTGTGGCTGAATGTTCTAATTGCCAGCAAGTTAAAGTCGTGTCATCTTTCCAGACTTTATGCTTTCAGCAGATTGATACGTATAGATGATCCGGTTGCCAGCTTATCTCGAGCATTAATAGATTATTAGTGGGTTTAGCAATGATCGACACTCATTGTAGGTTTCTGTCGTGGCCTTACTTTGGGTCGTGAGAAAAGTGGTATCAACACCTTAGAGATTTAATATTACCATTCAGTATTTGGAGGAAGACTCCTCCACTTAAAGCACAAACTCATGCAACCATTTGAATAGGAATAACCATCCTCGCACAGTCAACTGGACTAAAGAAGATTTGGCTAAAAGCTGAACGTAAGCGGACCTAAGCTACCAACTACCCTTTCGAGTTGCCAAACAGCTGCAACTCTCGAGTTCACACTTCTATACCTTTGTCGTAAACACCACCGCCTGATGGATGGTACTTCTAGTACCCTTAGAAGCCTTGAGAAACAATAACGTGCTTACTCGGCTACAATAACACGCACCCTAGCTCAACGCAGGGAATATCACAAGCGGCTACTAACCGCCGAAACTCACTATTTTCCGGACGAAGAAGAGATGGTAATAGACCGAGGATAGAAATAATTAGAGCTTCAGAAAGGTCATCTTTTTATTGGCTTGGCTCCCAGAGCTACACTACTTCCGAGTCAGGCTAACCAAAGAATCGTAATTAAAGAGATAGACATTAAATAAGCTTTATAGAATGACATCTATGCCAATTTAACCTCCCAATAAGAAGGAAACTCTGACAATTTACCAGAAAAACCTTTTATAATCCAGATAAGCTCATGAGATAACATGACTTTACTAACGTTTTGAACCAATAGGAGATACGTAGATCGAATATTACCTACTAATCACTTTGTACCGGCAGAAATGATAACACTTTCTGATGGTGACGATTAAGAATCCCACCATCCTATCAACACTGAATTCCAAAGAGAGATAGACTGACTTGACATAATAAGAGAAAGTGGTACAACAGGATGCCAAGCAGACAATACCGACACTCTCTCTCTCAAATTTCTCACATTTAAACCAGATCAACTAGGAGGATCTCAGAAATGCCAGGAATAAATCATACAAGAAGCTCACCACTCTATCGCAACTGATTCTTAATAGAAATAATATCCAAGGAAACCATGGAACATGATATGACAGACAATCTCCAGATCGATCGGAAGAGTCAAATCTTACTCACATATAAAGGAAGAAGAAACACATGGGTCTACTACATCGGATGCCTCAGCATCCTGCCAGGCTGGCAGTTCATAAAATTGCATTGAGATCTAAATAAAATTCCCTGCGACTCTGCAGGTGCCTGAGGCCGAGAGAAAGGACGACGACTTACTTGCCGGAATAAGGCAAAATTCCTCAAAGGATAACCAGATTCACGACAATGATAACACCCTTTCGACTAAAAGTGGAAGCTGGAAAGATTGTTGATAGCTGTAAAGAAAAGACTGAATCTGATCTTGACGAGCTACTGGCGCACTCTAAGAATCACGTGACACACGCTGAGATAACCTGGAAGGTGACCTCCCAAAATAATCAGAACTCTTACCTCCAAATGGGGTACCATGGTTACCCAATAGGGCCACGGGATCTCTTTTTCTCCCGCTCTAGCTCTTCCCGCTCCAACTTATGATATGCCTAATATCATTGAGCAATATCAACAACGATATCAAATGAAATCCCAGCCTCAATTTTTCGAGCCATCTGGGATCTCAAGGAAAGATTGGTCATCAATAAATCTTTAAATCTCTCGAAAGGCTCATGGACTAGTTCTAATGCATATTCAGCCATTCTATAGAATTTAATCTCATATTCTGAAACACCAACAGGCTAACCGACAGGCTACCCTGTCCAATCCACTCAAACTGGCAACACTTTTCATCTCGCTCGCCACTCGAAAGGAACTTTTCCACAAATCTATGAGAAAACGCGCACCAAGTCAGCTCAGGCAAGCGTAGTTGATAAAAGAGTGGTCCACCAATCCAAGGCTGGACCCTAAAACTGGAAAGCAGAATAATCAACACCATACCGCTCGATATAATCAAGAGCCTGAAGGGTACGCTGACATCATTTTATTTTAAAAAACTTACACAGGGATTATCTGATGCATGGATTAAGAATATCGGAAGGTTCAATTGGGTAAAATAATGCAGCCTTTTTAGATACTCGGACCGAGCCACTACTCGGGCTAGCTAACCAGCCAGAATAACTAGAGGCACAACACATGCTGCCTCCGGAACATAATTTACTGCGGTAATATTAAGAACTGGAATAGAAGCTCCATGAGACCGAATGTCTGCACATGCGGCAACCTGGCAGGCTGCCCATCGAATAATAGGTTCTTACGGTATCTGCGTCGCCAAGATTCTCGTAAAAGCATCGTAGAGAGCCAAGGGAACCACAAGGCCCTGCTCCCTTGCCCATCGCGAGCTCGTACAATTGGAACCTCCGTAATTAGGACCTGTCTGTAAAATTTTAGCTAAATCAGACCTCGTTTGGTACGTATCGGAAGAAGATTTCAGTTTTTATTGTCGATAAATAGTAAAAAGGGATTTTCGAGCTCGGTTTTGGCGAACGAGCTCCGAATCGAAATCCGAAAGCGCCGTTAAGTTCGTATGATTATTTGTGACTTTTTTGATTTTTTGAAAGTGAATTTCGATGTTGTTCGGCTAGTTTCCGCTAAAATGCCGAAAGTTAAATAATTTGACTTTTTTCCATCTAAATTCGCATCTTGAGTTTCGGGAGTCTGATTTGAGATCCGCCTTCGCGAGTATGTTACATATATTTTGAACAACTTGTATGCAAAAGTTGGAATTATTTCGAATATCGTACGACACCGTTTTAATTTTCGTTAAGAAAAGAAAATAAAATAAAAGAAAACAAAAAAAAAAAGGAAAAAGACAAAAGTCAATATGAATGGCGGTGTAGCCATATATGCTACTTAAGCATATCCAAGAATGGAAAAACAGAAAGAAAAATGATGGAGAAGCAGAGAGAAATGAAAAAATGCAGTGAGGAAAAAAATTCCAGAAAATGAGAAAAGGGGCCGGAGAAAAGTAGAATTTTCACCCTGAAACATTCAGATAATGCTCCTAATATATTATTTGAGTTTATTACGTGTGTTTGAATATATTTTAACGGTAAAACTTGGAATATTATACATCGTTTTAATAAGTTCAATTAATAGTTTAAAGGGTCAAATGGACCCCGATAACGAAATTGATTATATATTCATACTCAGTAAGTTATGGGCAACTTATAAATGTAATTTATTTAGGGTTTGGTTATGTGACGATAAACCCTGTACATATGCCTGGCCTGCGTATTGCGTATGTGAATAGGGTATCAGGTTCCTACTTGGATTGCCCTAATATGTGAGAAATGAAGCCTGTAGCCTAATTTGATATATTTTTCTGCTTATTGAATAGAGTGGGATCGTTTGGCAATGAATTCAAAGGACAAAGCGGTTTTTCAGTAATTGTGCTAACTTTGTAACAAGGTAAGTGATTATATCCATTTCTTTGGAGGCACCTGGCCTCGTGGATTTTCTACCACGTGTTCCTTACGTGTGTAACTGCCGATAGGCGTACTCATTACGCCTTAGCTTTGGATTTATATTCTATATTATATGTTATGTCCTGTTATTGGTATTGCATTGAGAATCTGAGTATTGTACTTTGGTTTTGAGTTGGCATCTACTTCCCGGCTGTCGATGAGAGTCCCGCGCCGGTGAAGGATTATTATTGCATCACATTGCATTCATATGCATTACATTGCATATCATATTGGGTGCGGGGGTATTCCGCCCCAGGAGCAGGAGGATTCCGCTCCATTGTATCATATTGAGGGTAGGAGGATTCCGCCCCAAGAGCAGGAGTATTCCGCTCTTATGTCAGATATTGAGTGCAGGAGTATTCCGCCTCTGGTTTACATTATATCGGGTGCAGGAGTATTCCGCCCCAGGAGAGTGCAGGAGTATTCCGCCTCAGATTTATATTATATCGGGTGCAGGAGTATTCCGCCCCAGGAGCAGGAGTATTCCGCTCTAGTTGGTTATCAGATTGGATTCCCCTCGAATGCATGAGTATTCCGCTTCGAGATGGGATGACGGGCACATGTGACCCTTTACATCATATTTCATTTCATTTCATCTCACTTCATTTTATTGCATCTCAATTCATACCATTGTATAGACTTGCGGTACATGACTACTGTTCTGCTTATATGTGCATTGCTTATTTGTTAACATGTTTCTGGCTTATATTCCTGGTTGATTTTATGGTTTCATACGTGTTTCCGGTTATTATCTGGCTCTGTCTTTTTATAATTTAAATAAGAGGAATTTGGTCTATCTATTTCTTTTCTCCCTGGCTAGCTATCCTATTGTTTGAGGTGGCTAGTCTGCCCCACTTGTTGAGTCCTTTTGACTCACCCTGGTTTGTTGTTTGTTTCTTGTCTATCTATTTCGTTTCGGCAGGTTCGCTCCAGGATTGAGTTGGCTACGTTGTGAAGGAGCGAAGACGACTTCAGCTGTCAGGGTGAGCCAGCTTTTATTCCGGATGGCCACCAGTTTATTGGTTATTATTTTAGTTGCATTTTGCTCCCTTCAGGAGGTATCTGTCTTCTTTTGTACTCTTAGATGTCTAGTCTGGATAGCCCTAAACCTAGTATGTTGGGTAGTCAGCTGTAATTCTTTTGTACAACTTAGAGGTATCAATATGTCAGTGTTTTTTTAAAGTTTTGTTATTATTTATGAATTGAATTATATTTATTTTTCTAATTTAAATGGTAAGGGTTCGCCCGATGGGTCTAGGGGAGGATGTCGGGTGCCCGCACGGCCTAGCCGGATTCCGAGTCGTGTCAGTTGGTATCAGAGCCTGGTTTAGAGTCTATCTAGACTAAGACAGTGTCTAGTAGAGTCTCGCTGATGGGTACGTAGACGTCCGTACTTATCTACGAGGGGCTATGATGGCATTTAGGAAGTTTCACTTCCTTCTTTTCTGATCGTGCGTCGGTCTAGGATGCAAAAGTATTTTTGTTAATTCCTTTGTGGCAATTGTAAACCCTCGTACGACAAATCAGCAAACAGTATGGGTTCAAGACGAAGCAGTCTAGCCTGGGGCTAGCACTGACGGAGGTCGTTTCAGCAGCCCTCTTGACACTCATATCTCACTCTAGTCTTGTCACTTTTAGCTACTCTTAACTCTTTCTTATTGGCCATAGCATAGAACTTAAGACATCTTCTAGCCTTAGAGATGTCCTTAAAGGACATACCTTTATATAGTAGCTTGTAATTTTGGAGGCTATTATCAATACCCATGTTCTTTTGAGCAGCAAATGCATCTAATTCTTCAGAGTTATCCTTTAGAGAATCAGATTCATCTTTCTCACATTCAGACTCCACCTCACCCTCACTACAATCTGTTCCAACATCATTAGCTAGTGAAAAGAAGGACTCCTTATGTTGACAGATATTAGGAACAGGTACAAGCAGCTCAAATTCATCAACTACAAACAAGTTCAGAATCCTAAACTCTTCAGATGCCAAAGACAACAATACTCTAATACCCTCATCACCCTCTACTTCATAATATTTGTCAGATGGACCACTAACTATTAATTGTTGAACACCTGAATACATAAACTTACCGGTAAATTCATTGACTATGTCTATATATGAAAGATGATCAGGGTCATAACCTGTCCAACTATGCAGCAGGTTCTTGCTATACAAGACATGTGGAGATCTGATCCACTCACCTCCATAATTAAAGAGTAAGTCCACAATAACCATATGGAAAAAAAGGGCCCACAGAAGAAAATATTAAAGCTTTAAACTAATGAAGTGACCACAAGAAAATATTAAAGCTTTCACTATGGTGGAATACACCAGACAACAAAGGCATTAAACAATACAGTGGACCACAAGATAAAATTTTATACAGTAATCTTAAACCCCAAAGTAATAACGTAATCGTCTAACCCTAACCCCCAAAATGATAAAGTAATCACCTAACCCTTACCCCCAAAATGATAAACTAATCTTAACAACCTAATCCCCATAACTTGTATCGGGACCATAAAAATTCGACATTAATACACAATCGGGACCTATAAATATAGACAAATTGATTACACACTACACTTGCAAACAAAGAAAAACATCAATATAATACCCTATATTAACAGTGATTCATGTATACCTTAACATATTTATAAACCCTAAATTGATTACACAAGACCCTAAAAACCCTAGATTATAAAATTCTAAAACGGTATTTACTAGCAAACATATTAAAATACTAAGATAAATAAAAGTTAAAGATCGTACCTTTAGTAGATTAAATCGAGCAGATTAACATGCGACCCTTCACTCTCTTCAGCAGATTTTTGTATAGGTTAGGTGAAGTTGTGGGTAGGTTAAGTGATATTTGGAGTTTATTCATTTTAGTAATGGGAAGGTTCTTGTTTAATAGGGAGAAATAATGGTGGGTCGGGGTTCATGGTTGGGTTAACTATGTTAGTGGGTCGGGTTTTTAATTGGGGTGGGTTTTGGCCTAAGAGGTCACCACGTGGCTAGTTCGTTAGCCGGAGGGGCAAATGTGCTCCAAAGTTTGATGGCAAGGGCATTTTTAATCGGATAGTATGAGGAAGGTGCGAGCCAAACAATAGTTGAAAGTAGAGGGGGTATATTTGACCCTTTTTTGTTTTACATAATATGTATTGGTTTAAACTAGAAAAATGGGATAAACTTATTTTCATTTTTAAGCTTCGGTTTTGTAATGACGTTGCAAGAGAAGCAAATGTGTCATTCTATTATTTTATCACATGATTAGGGATCCCAAAATTAATATTGCCACATAGATTGTGGTAAAATATTATCACAATTATAGTACAAACAATACTAAGACTATTAATCTTGGAATCTGAATTGTACCATGTATGAGATAAAATGATCGTATTATTTATTTCGTGCTTATAATTCGTTATCCAACCAACCAAATGATCTTTAACTGGGTGGCATGACTAGAGTATGGAATGACCCGGTCCTTTCGAGTTTATTAGGAAAAATATCAAATTTGCTCATCTACTATTTGAAATTTGAGAAATTTGTCTTTGCTTTGATTGGTAACATAACTCCAACTTGAAGTTAATTTTAAACCATAGTCAAAATATTGAGAAGTAAATTCAGACATTTTTTCTCAAAGAATTTGGAGACCTTGAGTCAAAACAACACATTTCATGCGGCCCCTATTAACAATAATTGTTAAAGGCAAAATACAACATAACTTGCTAATGACATGAGTACGGATGGACCAAAAACTTGATAGAGAGCAAAATTGACGTCAGTGCATGGGCAAATTTGGACATAATCCCAATTTTATTTGGATACATGACAACCATCAAATGCGCTATTGAGTACTACTACCAAAAATTCATTGAGGCACAGCTCATCCCATCTGATCTAATAGTCTGACCAAAATTATCTTTAATTTGGCCACATACAATTGGTTAATTCAGCCATCTCAGAATTATTCATCCAACATTGACCAACATACAATAGTATATTGAATAGTGTAGTGGTGTAACTTAGTGTAGTTGGTTAAGTCGGTTAGGCAGTTAGGATATAGTTAGTTAAAGTTGTTAATTAACTGTAAGTGAGCTGGAAAGTAGTTAGCTAACTAGAGTTAGTGTAGTTAGTTATTTTGTGTATAAATACTCTTGTACTTAGCTCAAGCTAGCTAAGATAGTTCATTTTCATTTCAATACATGAGCTGATGATTTGCTCTCACTTCGCTCTAGAAGATATTAGTTTCTCTCTTTAGAATATCATTCATAGATTCACAGCATTGTTCGATATGGTATCAGAGCCCATGATCGAGCTTAGATTCTGCTTTTGCATTCTTCACACTGATTTTCCCTAATATGATTTGACATCTAGGATTTCTAATTTTGTCAAAATTCTTCAATTTCATAGCTAGGGTTTACAATTTTCTACTAAAATACCCTACAATGGCGACTGCTGAAAGTTCACAATCTGCTACAATAGTTATTGATAGCAATCATCCCCTTTATTTGCATGCTTCTGACACACCTGGAGCATATTTGATCTCAATCCAATTGTTAAGAACAAAGAACTATACTCTGTAGATCGAGTAGGTCAATGAGGATTGCTCTTAGAGCTAAAAGCAAATTGGGATTTATTGATGGCACCTGCAAAAATGATTCTTCTCTTCATGATCAATGGGAGCGTTGTTGATGCAACCCGATGCTCATCCAAGCCCTTTACGAGGAGCCAAGCTAGAGAGTTGCAACAGCTACATGCAATGTTCACACAGCTGGAGCTAATTGGGCAAGTCTTGGAGGTTCCAGGGCAGTTCTGCATGCTTACTGCCTCTAGAACTGAAAGTTTTCATCGCAATCGCGCGTGCACAGACGCGATCGTGGAAGACAAAGGAGAGGAACTTCGCGATCGCGAGGAATCGAAAATGCAGAGTTGCGCGATCGCACGTCTGGACGCGCGATCGCGCAATAGGCGGGTTGAAGGCTTACCTGCGCGATTGCGTGACCATAGTCGCGATCGTGCTGGCATGAATTAAAGCTCAGTGCGATACCGTCCTTTACTGCGCGAACGCGCTGAGACGAGGAACAGAAAGCCTAACAGTGGCTAATGACTTGAAGGTCCATTGTTAAGGATTAATTAAGGCATTTGTGCCATGTATAAATATTCCTAAAGTAATTAGTAGACCTAGTTTTGATTAATATTGATAATTGTGAGGATTTGGCTAAGCTTGTTTGCTTAAGCATCATTATTGTCCTTGATTTGCAATTAGCTTAGCTAATTGAGGATCAAATAGTTGGAGTTTTATTGTTTAGATGATTAAGGGGTAATTAGGTTAATCTTTTTCCTAATTAACTTCCTTAATACTTTTCTAAATCAATCGGGTCTCACTTTAATTCTTGTCTTTTTTATTTGTATCTTTGATTTTCATATCATTTGGTATCAGAGCTGGATTAGTGTTTGTTTTAACAATCACTAAACCAATTCTTGTTCATCAAGTCAAAAAAAAAAAAAAAAAGAGTCAAAAACCCAAAAATATAAGTCTTATGATTAGGTTTCTATTGAGTAAAATTTTTTGTACCATTTGAAGTTTGTGATTCCTAGAAACTAATTCCAAAAGAAATTAGACAAACAACAACATATTGGTGCTGAATTGAAGAAATCAAAAGTTAGGGTTCTTCATCAAGAATTTTGGGGTTTTTGCATTTGGTTGTTGAAATCGAAGAATCAATTACTGGGGTTTGTTCACGGACCAACAAGGAGTATACATCTCAAATTTGGAGCAAAAACATGGTAGTTTGTGAAGATTCAAGTTGCAAAGTGAGCTTCAAAGTCGGGTTCTGCTTCAAACCCAGAAGCTTACGTGATCGCGCCAGCTTAAGCGCTATCGCGTAGGCCAATCATTAAAAGGCCTACGCAATCGCGACCAACACACACGATTGCGCCAAGTACCACCAGCAAGTCTTTGCGATCGCGAACAATGCATGCGATCGCACTGAACAGCAATTTCCAAAAAAACAGAATCTTAGACAGAATGTTTGCAACAGCCCCGTAACAGCTTCCAATCAACCAGAAATCAATTTCAGCATCAAGAACAGTGAGTTTCTAGATTAAAAACCAGATTTCATCCAATTCTGAATCTGATTCGTGCCAATTCGATTCGTGCCTTTTGTTCTTCCCTTTCTTTAAACTTTCCTAAATTGCTTTCGTCGGTTTCAATTGTCCATATCTTGTCATAACAATTCTTTCCGATCCCAAATTAGTTGAGTTTGATTGTCAAGTTGGACTTAGTGTGCGAAGAACAAACTTGCAATAGCCAAAGAGTGGAAAAAGGCAAGTGAGGAGAGAGCATAAGAGTGAGTAAAAGCCGAACGTTGAGTGCAAACATGAGTGAATTGAGTGACATCAATTTGAGTGTAAACACTTAGGGAGCGACTCGGTGAGGACTCTTTCTACTAACCTTGTTTGTTTACTTGTTTGTACGTACAATGACTCAAGAGGGGAACGAGGGGGACATGGAACTTAAAACCATGATGAAAGCCATGTTGGAAAAGATGAACTTCTTAGAAAATAAGATTGATGGGTTGGATGGGACGGTGAAGGAGCTAACATCAAAGGAGGAGCTTCGGGAAAAGGGAAAACAAGTGGTTGGCACACCTCCAACCGTGGGGGTGCGGGGTGATGGACCAAGCCAAATCTCTCGAGCCAACGACCGCTACTCTCACATGGTAGCCCAAGATACCTATTCGCCGAACATCACTCCACAAGTGAGGGATCCTACTCATGATCTCCCAAGAAATGAGCAACCAAGGAATGAAACTCCAAGACCATTTGATGTTGAGGGCTTTCATGAGAATGAGAACTATGACAATGAACCATTTCGTTATCCGGGTGAAGCCCAACGAGGGGGAGTTCCTTTTGGGGGAGTTAGAGATCGAGGTGGTCGATTTGGAGGAGGTTACCAAGTGAGAGTTGATCGTGATGGAGACGACTATGATCACGGGGGTTATGGTGGGCAACGGAGGTAACATGATGAAGATAGGGGGTTGAACATTATCAAGGTCAACCTACTTACCTTCCAAGGTGAAAGTGACCTAGATAAGTACATGGAGTGGGTGATCTCAATGGAGAGAATCTTTCAAATCAACAACATCCAAAATGCTACAAGGGTGAAGTATGTTATCCCACAATTTGAAAGCTTTGCTTCTACTTGGTGGGATTCCAAGAGAAGGCAAAGGGAAACACAATTGCTCAGTGCCAATGGGGGATGGGAGGCTTTGAAAGGCATGATGGAGGCTCGGTTTCTACCTCCACACTATGAGGATGAATTGCTCAAAAAGTTCTACAATTTGAGGCAAGGAACCAAGAGCGTGGCAGAGTATTTTGATGAATTTGAGAAGACTAGGATAAGGGCTAACGTGCTAGATGATGACCGTTCTCTCATACCAAAGTTTTGAGGTGGTTTGAATAGGGAGATCTCTTTCCCAATGGAATTGCACCGGTTTGAAAGTTTGATTGAGGCATTCCAAGCGGCTCAAAAGGTGGAGAACGGGATCAAGCTAGACAAGTCTTACAAAGCCAAAAATATTCCATCCACTTGGAACAAAGGAAAAGATAATGTGAAGGACTATACCCCATGGGATAAAGCTAAGGAACCCAAGCGTGACTTCAAAGGCAACTTTGAAAGAACCAAGCCCAAGGAGGAGCCCAAGGTGGGAGGTAATAAAGCTAAACTTGAAAACTTATCTAACATTCAATGCTACAAGTGTAATGCTCGTGGCCACATGATGCGAGATTGTCCCAATAGGAGGACTATCATTGCTTTGGGTGATGGGGCTATGAAATGGGTGGAAGTGATGATGATGAGGTAGATAGGAGTATGCCATGTGACGATGATTTTGATGAGGAGGCAACGGGAGATGGGCAACTAGAGGAAAACTATCTTACTCTTGTGGTAAGAAGAATAATGGGGGCACAAGTAAAGGAGGAGTTGGAGTCGAATCAAAGGGAGAGTTTATTCCATTCCTATTGTAAGGTTCAAGGTGCTACTTGTTCTTTGATTATTAATAGTGGTAGTTGCGTTAATATGGTGAGCACCACCTTGATTGAACAACTTAAACTACCCACTAGAAAGCGCCAACAATCTTACAAACTCCAATGGTTGAATGAGTGTGGTGAACTTAAGGTGACCAAGCAAGCCTTGATTAAATTCAAGATTGGGGATTACCATGATGAGATTTTGTTTGATGTGGTCCCCATGCAAGCTTGCCATATCTTGCTTGGTAGGCCTTGGCAATATGATTACTTGGCAAAGCATGATGGCAAGACCAATAGGTATGCCTTGGAAGTGGGGGATCGAAATTTGTTCTCAATCCATTGACCCCGGCACAAGTAAGTGAGGGTTATAGGAAGATGAGGGAGTCAAAGTTGAAAAGAGAGAAAGAAAAGAAAGTGGGAGTTGTTACCCAAAAGAGTGAGGCACCAAAAGAGGGAGTGAACTCGTTCTTGTCTAGGAAGGAATGTTTTAGGGATGTGGAGGAAGGACTACCCATGATTATCCTCCTACACAAGGAACATGTTTTTCTTGCTAACGAACTAACCCCTTCTTTGCCTAGTTCTATTTCTTCTCTTTTGCAAGGTTATGAAGACATCTTTCCCGAGGAGTTTCCTAGTGGGTTGCTACCACTAAGAGGCATTGAGCATCAAATCGACCTTGTTCCGGGTTCACAATTGCCCAACAAGGCCGCTTATAGAATCAACCCGGAAGCTACCAAAGAACTTCAAAAGCAAGTGGAGGAGTTGCTTGGGAGAGGCCTTGTGCAAGAGAGCTTGAGCCCATGTGCGGTCCCGGTCATCCTAGTGCCAAAGAAAGATGGGACTTGGCGCATGTGTGTGGATTGTAGAGCCATAAAGAAGATTACGGTAAAGTATCGTCATCCTATTCCTAGGTTAGATGATATGCTAGATGAATTATGTGGATCTTGTGTGTTTTCTAAAATTGATTTAAGGAGTGGATACCACCAAATCCGGATGAAGCCGGGTGATGAGTGGAAGACGGCCTTTAAGACCAACTTTGGTCTTTATGAGTGGCTTGTCATGCCTTTTGGCTTATCCAATGCTCCTTCAACCTTCATGAGGTTGATGAACCATGTGCTCAAATCCTTCATTGAAAAATTTGTTGTGGTTTATTTTGATGATATCCTTATCTATCAAATCCATTGATGAGCATGCTAATCATTTGAAACAAGTGTTTGATGTCTTGAGAAAGGAACAACTATTTGCTAATTTGAAAAAGTGTTCTTTTTGTGTTGAAAAAGTTGTTTTCCTTGGTTTTGTGGTGAGTGCAAATGGTGTGGAAGTAGATGAGGCTAAGGTGGAGGCCATTAGGGCAATCCACTCCTAGAAGCATTGGTGATGTGAGGAGTTTTCATGGGTTGGCTAGCTTCTATAGGAGGTTTGTGAGAGGGTTTAGCACTATAGCCGCACTATTGACCGAAGTGATAAGGAAGGATAAGGTGTTTGTGTGGGGGAAGGAGCAAGAAGAGGCTTTTGTGAAATTGAAGGAAGTCCTTAGTTCCACGCCCCTTCTCCAATTTCCAAACATTGATAAGACCTTTGAGATTGAATGTGATGCTAGTGGGGTAGGTATTGGGGCCGTGTTGATGCAAGAGCAAAAGCCTATTGCCTATTTTAGTGAGAAGCTCCAGGGAGAAACCACTAAATATTTCACCTATGACAAAGATTTGTATGCTTTGGTTAGGGTATTGGCTCATTGGCAACATTACCTTTGGTCCAAAGAGTTTGTTATTAGAACCGACCACCAATCCTTAAAACACCTCAAATCCCAAGAAAAATTTAATGTGAGACATGCCAAATGGGTGGAGTTTCTTGAGACTTTTCCCTATGTCATCCATTACAAAAAGGGGAAGGAGAATGTGGTGGCGGATACCTTATCAAGAAAATTTGTGTTTCAATCAAGAAGGCACTTGTTGTTGAACACTTTGGGGTCCAAACTCATGGGCTTTGAGAGTATGAGGGAGATGTATGTTAATGATCCGGAGTTTGGAGAGCTTTATTCTAATTTTGAAGTGGATAAAAGGGGTAGAAGAGTCAATCGATTGTGTGGTGAGGAGGAAGTTAGTAGTGATTTGGAGAAAAAGAGGTTTCACAAGTTTTATGGCTTCTTGTTTAGGAATGGGAAACTATGTGTGCCTAATTCATCTTGGAGGGAATTGCTAGTGAGGGAAGCCCATAGTGGGGGACTAATGGGGGTATTTTGGTGTGGGCAAAACAATGGAGATTCTTAAGGAACAATTCTATTGGCCCAAAATGAAAGTGGATGTTGTGAGGGTGTGTGGCCAATGCTTGGAGTGTAGGCAAGCCAAGTCAAAGCTACTTCCACATGATCTGTACTCACCCCTTCCCATTCCCTTAGGTCCTTGGCTTGATATCTCTATGGATTTTGTCCTTGGATTGCCTAGGACCAAAAAGGGGAAAGATAGTATTTTTGTGGTGGTTGATAGATTTTCTAAAATGGCTCATTTCATTCCATGTCACAAGGTTGATAATGCACCTCACATAGCTAACTTGTTTGTTGACAATGTGCTTAAATTGCATGGGGTCCCAAAAACTATTGTTAGTGATAGGGATCCCAAGTTCCTTAGTCACTTTTGGAAGGAGCTTTAGGGGAGGGTTGGCACAAAGTTGTTGTTCTCTACTTCTTGCCATCCCCAAACCGATGGCCAAACCGAGGTTGTTAATAGAACCTTCGGTGCCATTCTTAGAGCTATGGTCAAGGGGAAACTAGCTTCTTGGGAAGAACGCCTACCTTTGATTGAATTTGCTTATAATAGGACCATGCACACGTCTACTTGCATGACACCATTTGAAGTTGTGTATGGCTTTAATCCCCTTACCCCCTGGATCTTACGCCTTTGTCTAGTGATGTTGTCTTAAGCTTAGATGCCAAGGTGAGAGCTCATGAGATGAAGCAACTTCATGAGCAAGTAAGGAAACAACTTGAGAAGAAAAATCAAGAAGTTGCCAAGAAGGTAAACAAAGGAAGGAAGAAGATCATCTTCGAGCCCGGTGATTGGGTATGGGTTCATTTCCGGAAGGATAGGTTCCCAAACAAGAGGACAAGCAAATTGATGCCTAGAGCTGATGGCCTCTTCCAAGTCCTTGAACGCCTTAATGACAATGCGTACAAGGTGGACTTGCCGAGTGAATACCAAGTGCACAACACGTTAAATGTGCGTGACTTGTCTCCCTTCGAAGTTAAAGATCAACTGAATCCGTGGACGGATTCTTCTCAAGACGGGGAGAATGATGCAACCCGACGCTCATCCAAGCCCTTTACGAGGAGCCAAGCTAGAGAGTTGCAACAGCTACAGGCAATGTTCATACAGCTGGAGCTAATTGGGCAAGTCTTAGAGGTTCCAAGGCAGTTCTGCATGCTTACTGCCTCTGGAACTGAAAGTGCTCATCACGATCGCGCGTGCACAGACGCGATCGCGGAAGACAAAGAAGAGGAACTTCGCGATCGCGAGAGCCAGAAGCGATCGCGAGGAATCGAAAATGCAGACCTGCGCGATCGCGTATCCACAGACATGATCGCGCAAGAGACGGGTTGAAGGCTTACCTGCACGATTGCGTGACGATAGCCGCGATCGCACTGGCATGAAATAAAGCTCAGCACGTTCGCGTCCCTTACAGCGCGAAAGCGCTGAGACGAAGACCAGAAAGCCCAACAGTGGCTAATGACTTGAAGGCCCATTGTTAAGGGTTAATTAAGGCATTTGTGCCACGTATAAATACTCCTAAAGTCATTAGTAGACCTAGTTTTGATGAATATTGATAATTGTGAGGATTTGGCTAAGCTTGTTTGCTTAAGCATCATTATTGTCCTTGATTTGAAATTAGCTTAGCTAATTGAGGATCAAATAGTTGGGATTTTATTGTTTAGGTGATAAAGGGGGTAATTAGGTTAATCTTTTCCCTAATTAACTTCCTTAGTTCTTCTCTAAATCAATTGGTTCTCACTTTAATTCTTATCTTTTTTATTTGTGTCTTTGATTTTCATATCAGTTGTAATGCTTTTGTTCTTAGCTGGATTATGAACACGGTCACTAGGGATTGTATAGTTCAGTAGTGTATGCTTCAGATGCCCGTAAAGTTTGGTGTAACTTGATGGAATGGTTTGACAAGGTAAATTGTTCTACAATTTACAACCTGCATCAAGAAATTGTCACCATGAAGCAAGGTCTTACCTTAGTCACTAGTTATTACTCAAAACTGAGGGACATTTGGGATGAGTTTGACACTATGGTGCCACTACCTTCTTGTAATTGTAGTGAGTCAAAGGTCTATTATGACCATATACAACAGATGAGGTTGGTGCAATTCCTTATGGGTCTAAATGACTCATTTACTAAAGAAATGGGTCAAATATTGACGATGACATCAATCTCTACAGTTGATCAAGCCTTTGGTATAATTGTTCAAGATGAAAGCCAAAGAGCTAAGTCTGTTGGTAATCCAGTTTTAGATATTGGTGGAAATGTTATAGCTGGAAACACTGCAGCTTTCAACAACAACAATGCATCATCCTTAAGGTCCTTTGGCTATAATTCTAACAACAGAGGAAGGGGAGGCAAGGATCATCTAGAAGATATAAGCAAAATAACAACAGACCTGCAAAATACAGTGATTATTGTGATCTGCACAACAATGACAGGGAGGACTGTTACAGGTTAATGGGTATCCTAAGAAAAATTCTAACTCTAGTGGTGTGATGGAAAACAATGCGCAGATGACTGACATGGAGAGTGTCCTAGAGCAAACGGAGAATCTAGCACCTACATATAACAATCAGCCCAAGACATACATTGGAACTAGTCAACCACTCACAGATGTATAGTATCAAAATATGCAGCAGATGTTTCAAGCTTTTCAGACTTTCAACAGGAACAATAGCCAAGGAGAAACTACAACAAATATGACAGGTATTGCTATGTCTCTCATGACTACTATAGGAGAACATAAGTAGATTATGGACACAGGTGCTTCTAATCATATGATCTCACATCTAATCATATTCAATGCTTATGAAAAAGCTGCATGAAATAAGAAGTGTCCATCTGCCTATTGGTGACGTAAGTGCTATAACTCATATTGGGTCATGTACAATACTAGGAGATTAGAAAATTGACCATGTGTTGTACCTGCCAAAATTTAAGTACAATCTCTTATCAGTATCTAGACTGTCCAAGGATGCATGATATACTATCCTCTTCTTTCCTGACTATTGTGTCTTTCAGGACACTTGCAGTGGGAAGCTGAAGGGGATTTGTATATTGGAACAAAGACTCTATATTTTGGATGCAAGACAGAGCTCTCAAGCTGGACATAAAGTTGGTGATATGCAGATTTTTTCTCTAGTTGTACAAGAATAAATGGGCCCTTATGGCATAAGAGGGTTGGGCATGTGCCTTTAGATACTTTGAAGCAAATTTCTATTTTTAAAAATACTAGAATTGACAATGGTGACAAGCATTGTGATATATATCCATTGGCCAAGCAAACCAGATTGCCTTTCTCATTGAGTACTACTAAGAGCAATAAAATTTTTGAATTACTTCATGTTGATGTTTGGGGACCCTTTGGGACCAACTTTTGATGGTACAAGATACCTCCTTAGTGTTGTTGATGACTTCAGTAAGTATACATGGATATTTCTTATGAACTCAAAAGATGAAGCCATTGTAGTGCTCAGATACTTCATTAAAATGGTTAAGAACAAGTTTTCTACAATCAGTCAAACTCTCAAATCAAATAATGGTGGTGAATTTATCAACACTCAGATGAAAGAGACCTTACAAGAAGAAGAGATCATTCATGAAACTACTTGTCCATACACCACGCAGCAGAATGGGGTGGTTGAGAGAAGGCATAGATATATATTAGAGACAACTAGATCACTGAAGTTTCAGTTAGGAGTACCAATGAAATTTTGGGGAGAATGCATTGACACTGCAGTGTACATCATTAACAAGATTCCCTCGAGAAACCTTAATGGGAGCACACCTTTTGAATTGCTATTCAAGCATCCTCCGAATGTTGATCACCTAAGGGTGTTTGGGTCCCTATGGTAAGGCACTAATCTCAGAAAGCAAGACAAGTTTTCTCCTAGAACTTTTTCTTCCGTCTTCATAGGATATTCTTCAGTTCAGAAGGGGTACAAGTTGTTTGATCTGTAAAATCATAGCTTTTATATTAATAGAGATGTAACATTTCAAGAAGGCTTATTTTCTTTCAAGATGATGCTTGACCATGATACAGACACCTCAACAACTGATATGTTTATTGAGCAGGATCCTATTTGCATTCAGAGAACTATACATGCTCAACATACACTCAGCAAGAACCTGCTCCCACTACTAATGAACTTGTGCATCAACCATTTGCATCATCTAGACCACACAGACAATCCAAACCACCTGTTTGGATGGCTGATTATGTTTGTCCTCAAACTACTAAATCTAACTGTGCATATCCTATTTTAGCTTACCTTTGTTATGGCAATCTCAAACCTGGTTACTTGTAATGCTTGAATGCCTATTTAGCTAAGATAAAGCCTAGAACATATGTTGAGGCAGCTAAGCATGGTAAATGGGTGAAGGCAATGCAGGAAGAAATTGCAGCATTAGAGAGTAACAAGACTTGGAGCATAGTTTCTTTACCACTAGGCAAAGTACCCATTGGATATAAATGGGTTTTTAAGATTAAGTACAAGGCATCAGGGGAAGTTGAGAGATATAAGGCTAGATTGGTGGCCAAAGGTTACAATCTGAGAGAAGGATTGGACTACAAAGAGGCCTTCTCACCTGTTGCAAAGATGGTGACAGTAAGGTCCATTATTGCTATTGCAACCTACTTTGGATGGTCTTTATATCCAATAGATGTTCACAATACCTTCCTATAAGATGATTCATTTGAAGAAGTCTACATGTCTATTCCTCAAGGGTTCATACATCAGACTGCAAATCAGGGTAGTATTTGGTATGCAAGCTTCAGAAGTCACTATATGGCCTTAAACAGGCATCCAGGCAATGGAATCTCAAGCTCACTACAGCTTTGTAGAAAATGCACTTCAAACAAAGCCACTATGACTATTCTTTGTTCACTAAAATATGTGGGACTGATCTAATTGTAATACTTGTTTATGTAGATGATCTAATTATTACAGGAAGTAGCTTAAAGTTGATTCAGAAAACCAGAGAAGAGTTACAGAAACATTTCAAGATGAAGGACTTGGGAGAATTGAAGTTCTCCCTTGGTATTGAATTTGGAAGATCCACAAGAGCTATCTATATGAGCCAGAGAAAGTATACGTTGGAACTGATTTCTGAGATGGGATTGGCAGGAGCCAAGCCAGCAAGCACACCATTGGATAATGCAGTAAAGAATTATGATCCAAATGACACATTGATGACTGATATTGGTGCATATTCAGAGATTGGTTGGAAAATTGATGTACTTGACTATGACTAGACCTGACATTGCTTATGCAGTACAAGCTTTAAGTCAATTTATGCATGCTCCAAAGACCTCTCATCTGGAGGCGGCTATGAGGGTAGTCAGGTACATTAAAGGTACACCTACTCAGGGGCTATTCATGTCTTCCACAGGATTAGGGAAATTAAAATCATATTGTGATGCAGACTTAAAGATCTATTACAGGGTACTTGGTGTTCTATGAAAATGCACTAATCTCTAGGAAGTCCAAAAAGCAAGACACAGTGGCAAGGAGTTCAGCAGAAGCTGAATTTAGAAGTATGGGATCAACATCTGCTGAAGTTGTTTGGCTGACTGGGCTATTTGCAGAATTGGGGATAAAGCTCAACAGGCCTATTGAGATGTTCTATGATAGCAAGGCTGTCATATAGATAGCAGTAAATCCAATATTCTATGAGAGAACTAAGCATATAGATATAGACTGCCACTTTGTTTGAGAAAGAATCCAGGATGGTTTGATAAGACACATTGGTACAAAGGACCAGCTAGCTGATATTCTCACAAAAGGTTTAGGCAAGACACGACTTGAGCATTTGATGAGCAAGCTTGGAATGAAGAACATATTTCTCCCCACCATCCTGAGGGGGAGTATTGAACAGTGTAGTGGTGTAACTTAGTGTAGTTGGTTAAGTCGGTTAGGCAGTTAGGATATAGTTAGTTAAAGTTGTTAATTAACTGTAAGTGAGCTGGAAAGTAGTTAGCTAACTAGAGTTAGTGTAGTTAGTTATTTTGTGTATAAATACTCTTGTACTTAGCTCAAGCTAGCTAAGATAGTTCATTTTTATTTCAATACATGAGCTGATGATTTGCTCTCACTTCGCTCTAGAAGATAGTATTAGTTTCTCTCTCTAGAATCTCATTCATAGATTCACAACATTGTTCAATATAGTAAAGAGTTGGGCAAATTGTTAAAACGAATATTGATAAAGAGATGGACACTTCTTTCTTGTTTTGAATTTCATACATGATATGCCATTAGGGGTTTGTCCCCAAAGCTGGCTTTTCTAACTTTCTAAGAATAAAGAATCTCCTACATGGCTATATACCTTTGCTGGGAAATCAATACAACCAAAAAATAAAAATTAAATAAATGTTCCCATATTTCTGGCAATACTTTCCGCTGCAGTGAGACCCCTTCGATCTCCCCCTACACTCTTCCAAGTCCCTACAACACTTTCAATATGTACAATTTTCTAAATTAACACCTAATCAGCTCACCTGACTAAACTATGATTGGAATCCAGCCTTTCTTTAACTGTGCCTAACTCTAGCATATCTACTGCAATAGAATGAGGCCTGATAGAACTATCCAAGTTGTGATAGTTCTGTTCATGTTGTGCTTCAAATGTCCACATGAGGACTAACACCGTCATAACTACGGAGAGGAAAACAAGTCCTCCCCATATCATATGCGTGTTTTTCTTTAATGGTTCACAATGTTTGTCAAGTATATCAGCGAATGCACTGTACACCGTGTTAAATTCTGCTAGACTTCGTATTCCAGGGTACACATCTAATATTTTCTTGAGAGCAGTTGTGTATGCCTCTATGTTGTTGAAGTCTCTACGAGACATCATCAAGACTCCTCCTTTGCAATTTGGATCAGTGCAAGTTAACATCTTGATTACCTTCATAAAAAAGAGAAAATTCCATCACATTAAATATAATGAAAAAGCTAACTAATAACACAATGTGAAGAAAAAAGATAAAAAGTGAATCATAGGCCTTTGAGCTTCACCTGAGGGAGGTCTCCTATCCTGATTGCACTGGATGGACAGTTCTGATCAGGCTTGAAGTTATAATCTGGTGGACCAGAGAAAGGATTGCAAATTTGTGCAACATTTCCATAATTTGTAGATAGCTCTCGATTTACCTGCAAATTTCCAAGTTTTCAAGATTTCAAAACTGAAAAGCTACTCGAAGTAAGGTGGAACGTCGGGCATTGGTAATTTCTTCTAGTGTTGTCTTGATATATAGACCAACTCCAATTCTATTCCATGTTCTTTCATACCCTATACAACTAACCTCCGGTTAACTAAAGAAAGGAGTAAATTTAGTCATTGTACTAGCAGAATCACACCTAAATGAAGACAAAATTCAACAATTTACAGGCTTTGTGCCATTTTTGAGGAGTAAAACTACTAGCTTCTTTTGGATAAAGTAAAGGAAAGATGAATCATAATAGGAACAACAAAGAGAAAAAGATTAAAGATAATTTAAGCCTCAAAGTTTACCATGTCCACTACTCGATGAATCCCTTCACCGACATCATATAGGATTGTTCTTGCTGGGAGCAATTCATCACACGGGAGCATTGAACTCAAGCTATTATTGTAGGGATTTATATGGAAACTTTCTAATGTTGTGCATGTGTCTCCAGCAAAGCTGCAATAAACAGATCCATATTTTATCATAAGTATCTCAAGGGGGACAATTTCGACATGAACTAGAAAAAGTTGAGAAGTAAAAAACAAAAAAGGTACATACTTATCGATGAAGTAATAGATCCCAAATAATAACCAGCATAGAACCGTAAAGATCCAACACACTGCAATGAGCCTGCATATATAGATCACAATATTGTTTCAGAATTTTGCAATTACTGGTGCATTGCCAAGAACTTGAAGTGTCAAAAATTAGATAGGAAGCTTGCAAGATTTGCAAAAGGACATAATATACTTACAAGTGAAGAGTTCTTCTAATTTTGAGGATACCAAATACTGGAGTTAAAAAAAAAAAAAAAAAAAATCAGCTTTAGTTAGATTAGATCTTCAGTGATAGCTCTATGAAGAAAATGGGATGGAAAAACTTGAATTAGGAAAGCAGGGGAGTGTGCCTCACTTCCATTCAAGTTCTGATCTAGATTCTTATAACATAAAGTATTGGATTATAACAAAGAAAAAATTAGCAAATAAATTCAAGACAGGATTAGTAAGTCACCTGTCAAGGCAATTAAAGCGAGCCAGTTGAGCGAGATAGTCAGTGTAGTTACCATATACCTGCCAGCAAACAGTAAGCATGCAATAAGTTAGTAATTGGTGATGGAAGGAATTCAATTGAGCTCATTCAGATCATGAAGCTTCGTCCTTGATCACATCTACTTACCTGATAGGCTCTCCATGAGCGGCAAATTGGTTGTCGCCAATTGGCTAATGAACATTAAACTAACTCAATGATGGTGTGCGAATATACTGTTGTGGAGTTTATGTTTAATTCTATGCATTGATTCAAGTCACCTATAAAGTTAATATTGGTAAATTTCTATAACAATTCTTGTAATTGATAACTTGATTAAAATGATAACTGACCAGATATAATAGGTTAAAACTATACTGGCCATGTAAAAAGTCTTTGCACAGTGAGTGTATATAACTTAAGATCCATGGAGCAACCATAGAGCATAAAACTCACAAGGTATGCTTAAATCATTCGTCATGAAACTGTATGGCCTGAAAGGTCACCTCTAAGGTCAGATATACTCAAAGGCGGAGGTAGGGCTAGTTCTGCCAGTTCAACTGAATTCATTGCTTTTGTTTGATTTTACGTGTACATCATATGAAAAGGAAATTAAATGTAAGCATATAACAAGTTTAAGTTCATTTTGAACCTTCTACTTCTGAATCTTGAATTCGCTTTTGCAGAAATAATCCAAGGGGATAGGGATGAAGAAGAGTCAAGGAAGACAAAGACTTACAGTATATAGCTGCCTTCTTCGATTAAAAGCCTATGCTTATTGGCTTCCCTATGTATATCAGCAGCCTGAGTTTCAAGACTTGTTGAGGTGGGGATTAGGAAATTAGCAGCCAAATCACCTATGTCAGTGTCTTCTAAGTCATTATTCATATCTCTCAAAGCTCTTGTAGTAGTGTATATAGTCTCGGATGCTCCATTTGCTGTATCAATGATAATGTTCAATACTGTATTTGTTCTTGAATGAAGTTTGGCATTCCCTCCTAGAATCAAACCTGTAGCCATTCTACAATGATAGTGAAAAGTGTCTCAGTTTCTTGAACCTTATACAGAGTGAATGAAACCACCTCATTGGAGAATGGCATTGTATGCTTATATAAAACACTTTAGGTTAATTTCTTAAATGGTCATCTGACTTGCAAATACTAGCTACATTGATTTTTTTTTTTTTTTTTTGGTTTGTTTACAGATGAAAATAGTTAAAGTTTTGCTCAAAAAATTATCAGCTGGCACCTAAAAGCCAAATAGACATGCAATTCAACAAAAATGCCAAGGTGACTATGCCATGTTAGCACTAAAAGGATCACAGAACTTAGAGTTTATAGCAACAAAGTCACAAAACTCGACAATTAATTGGGGACAGACGAGGGGGTTTGGGTGAGTTAATGAGGACTGGAAGTTGCTTACATTGCTAAAATTGTCAAGAAAGTAGCTGATAGAATAGGCCAGAGATAACAATGTTTGTTATAACAAGTTGATCTCTTCTTAAGCTTTATGTTCTTCCTTTTACAGCAGCAGATAGAAGCTAGAAAATATATTCCATATCCGAAGCCACACAAGAGCCATACTATTGCAATGGCATAGCCATATATACCTGTAAAGATGGTGGACTGCAAAACAAGTCAAAATTTAGTTCTTGAAATTATCATTATAACTCCCTCTATTTGTAAGCAAATTTATATGTTGCAATAATGAAATTACTGTTATATAAGTATGTTAGATTTCAACATCGAGAAACCAAAAGTGAAAAGTTAAGTGAATTTTCTGATACAAAACAAAGAAAAGTAACTTTGTTCACTTATTTTCAATAATTGAATGATCATTTAAGTAATGGAATCATTTTTTTTTAATATAAACTTTCAATTAGTATAGAGGGATTATTAAGTGACAGAAATTAAGAGATGCAAACTCACACTCAAATAGTGTATATTTGTAATGTCAAATCCTCCTCTATATTTCTTGAAATTATCCAGAGGATCTATTCTCACTGTATCATCTGATTGCTGCTTGTTGGCTTCTGAATCATGGTCTATCTCAAATGTTCTTCTTTCTGCAGAATCAGTAACTCTTTTTTAATTGAAGGCATTAATGACAATTAAGTTTAAAAAAATCATACAATTCAATAGCTTAGCAATAAGCTTAATGGGAATGCACGGTTTATTCATTTGTAGTAGTTCAACTAGGTAAGGGCTTTAAAAAAAATTTAAATGTACTGCATTATTCCTATACCTGGTTAAAAATAGCTAATAAATACTAATAAGTGCTGAAAAACACTTTGAGATGCTAACACTAAGTTTATAAACAACAAGTTATGTTTTTGGGTAGAAATTGAAATTGATAATAGATAGGAGTAGTTTATGTGTTTGGTAGAATATGTATGTTAAAATGACTATAATGTACTCAAAGTTATTTACAAAACAAAAGTAACCACTTACCTGGTTTGCCTGTTAATCCTTCAAGATTAGTGAAGTTAAGTGCAAGGAGGACAGAAACTAATAGTAGGGAAATTGCCACTTTCCTCCTATGCATGGACACCATCTTTTAACCTGTCAAGTAAATTAATAACTAGTTAATTGGAATATTTTCATGATTGTCAATTTATATTTTGCTTAAAGAATTCATTTTATCTATTTAATTCTCGATCGAGAAGAAAATGAGAAACAACTTTGACATGGCAAAAAAGATAAGCTATTTTACAAAGAGGTACTTCTAGCTAATAGTAAAAGATATAATATATGACGACAACAAAATAATAATAACAACAACAACAACATATACTCCGTACAAGAAATCATCTTCACTCAGTCAAGGCACATTATAATGATATTGAAAAAGAAATTTACGGTCACAATGCATATAACTTAAACCTAGAATTTTTTTGTGTAGCTACCCAATAGACTAATGATTAAAATGCATATTTCTTTTGGATTATCAGAATTTTACTGGAGGCAAAGTTTTCTAGTACTTTCGGTCTGATGTCTGTCGAAAATACATCTTGCTAGCTGTGGATAGTACTGGTTATTTTTAGATAATACTTAGTAGAGAAAAACAATGTTTGTAAGGAATCCTATTAAAAGTAAGAAATATAGGCATGCCTGCCATCCGCTCCCGATTAAATAGAGTTTTCCGGAAAACCTGCTAGTGGGGGAAGACCTCCTAGGGATTAGAGACATAGGGCTAAAGAGAGATTCAAAAAAGAATCTTTTGTATATAATCCTAGATATCTCAAATGTTATCAAATAATACAATGCAACAAAAGTTCCTAGATTTATGGAGATATAGAACAACATATAAATGCATATCCATCATTTGAGTCTCCAATAGCTATTCCAATAATTACATATCTGATTCGGCCTATGGACGAATATCCAAGCATATGTTCCATGCTTATTTGAGTAATAGCAATGAGATCTCCCAATATCGTGCTAAGAATAGCTAGGATTTCTTGACGAAGATGTCATTAGTTTGATGAGAACTAAAAAGAAATATCAAAAATTCGAGTGGTTGAAGCTGAAACAACTACTTTCAAAGTAACAGAAAGAAAAGCAAGAGCTGAAGTAAAAGAGTCAACAGTCGAAAAGAGCATTTCTCACATCTTTCTCTCATTCAATGACCAGCCTATTTTCCGTCAATCTACCTCATCTCAGAACCAACTATAGAGAACATACAACCAAATTAAGCACACTACGATTATTGTATAATTAGACATAACGTACCTTCTTATATAGTTGCAAAGGAGATGGAAGCAAGAACGAAGGAAGAAAAGAACGATATTTTTAAAGAAGAGCTCAACGTGCATAGGATATAAAGCTTTCCTGAACAATAACCAAAAGGCAGTGTATAAACCCTTTTAAACTGAGAATATAGATTATAACTTCTAATTCAAGTAAGGAACCATTTTCTTAAGATAAGCCTAATTCATGAAGAAGACTGAAATAAATATATACTATTAGTTATTCTATTATCCTTTTTCAAGATTAACTAAGATTTTACTCCTTTTAAGTGTAATGTCTTAAAGTCCAACTAACTTTTAAAAAGCTTAACCGACCAAATCCCCCAAGACAAAGGTTCGTTATATATACATATATATTTTTTGTAATAAAATAGAGAATATTTGGAAAGTTTGTTTCTGATCATATTGCTTTTGTTATCCCTTCTTCTCCTAATTGTTTAAATTTCGCATTCCCCTTTTCTGTGCGTAATTAATGCCAAATCTCCAAAACATAAAGACATCAACACCTTTTAAATTCAATCATAGAAGTGTCTGCGTAAAACTACTCTTTATTTTTTACTATTAACGGGTCGTTTGATTGAGATAGAATTTATGCGGGTATTAATAATGTACGTATTAGTAATGCGGGTATTAGCAATGTGTGTATTAATAATGCGTGTATTAATAATGCAGGTATTAGTAATGCGAGTATTAATAATGTGGGTATTAGTAATGTAGGTATTAGCTATGCATATATTATAACATAGGGATTATTTCTTGAATCATTAGTATATTACAAATTAATATACAATGTTATAATTTAAAATATTTAGTTAGTCCTTAAATATAATTTAAAAATATTCTTACTATTATGAGGGTTAATTTTGTCATTTTAAATTTTAATACCTGCATTATTAATACCCACATTATTAATACCATCTTCTACCCCGCATAAAATAATACATAGATTCCCGCATTAATAATGCGGATATTAGTTATGCGGAAATGCAAAATAACATACCAAACGTGGTATAAAACTTATGCAGTATTTGAGTTAAAGGAAAATGCAAACCAAACATGGTATTAAATAGTGCAAGTTTTAATGCAGGTTTTAATACAGGTTTTGGTGCAACCAAGCGACCCCTAATGGTGTCTCACGTAATGAGTACTCCATCGATTGAAGTTTGAAAAAAATGCTTTATTTTAAACAATATCATATATTTTAGAAACAAATTCAGTTTTCAAACGAAAAAGTATGGAGTATGGACCGACGATAACAAATGGGAAGACAAAACAAAATTATAGAACTCTTACCTGAGAACAACAAGTCCCTATCTTAGTTTCTGCTCAGATATCTTTGCAGTTTGTTATTCAACAGTACTTCTTCTATAGAACTAAGCTGGAAAATGGAAACTCTTGGTCATGGTATGTATATTTACATCATTCAGGTACATGATACCATGTTTTTTATAGAGGTTTATAAGAAAAGGGAAAGTCCAATTTCTCATGAAGAGGAAAGGTCAGCAAACCAAATGGTCTTTTCATTATAAGTACTCTGTATGCAGCAGTCATATCATAAACTAAATTGTAGCGGATTTATACAGGATTTCACTTGTGTTTTTAAGAATTAAAATTAATAACTTGACGTAACAAACTTCGAGAAAGGTTTCCCTCAAGCCTGTTGGCTTAGCCGTGCACAAATTAAAGTTGTATATATATGGAGTGAAGAAAAGGGATTAGTCAATTTACTACAAGTATGACAACAATTCCTTAATAATTTTCGCCCAATCCTAACTCATCAAAATCTTTTTCAAAAACTTTGTCGATGGTCACCCAAGAAATTGGACAAGATATTCCCTATTATTCGATGGTCAACCAAAAGAATAATACTACATTAAAAACAAATTCTTTGTTTTTTATCACCCAAAAAGTACTGGTAAATATCAGATGCAGCAAAGTATTTACTTAGTATAATGTTAAGGCCCAAAAAAGGGACCAATGTGAGAGTGGGCGGGGATTTTGCGTCGGGGTTGTTTGAAATGTGCACATTTTTTGACAGTGTAAGAAAAATTATACATTATCTATGTATGTATATTGTATGTAACTTGATTTTTTAGATTACTAATAGTTAATTATATTTAAGCGGCCCGGTGGCAAATAAAAGGAATACCTTTTGCTTATGGGCTATAGCTATTCCTTGATAAGTAGTGGAGTAGTAGTATTTGTTTATTTTTCCTGTCTTTTCTTTTGGGTAAAACAGAAACGTATCAAAGTTGATATTGCTTCTCTTCGTAAGGCTTATCTTCCTCTTTAATTTTCCTCGAATACCTATTTAGTAGTTTAATTTGAATTCGTGCCGAATAATCACACAATATGCGGGAGGTAACACGCTCCATATCAAAAAGTGACTTCAATGTTAGAGATCAAAGTTGAAATCTCTAATAACAACAGAGTACCTATCACTGCACCACAACTTTTGATGGTTCAAAAAACTTATTCATAACAAATACTTGAGCAAGATAGCCTGAATAAATCTAAAAATGAATAACAAGGATTAGATAAACAGAGAACTAATTGTTAATTGCATAGTATAAAGTGCTGGCTGAATGGGAAACATCAAGGAGAGAGGGATTATTTTAGAGGCACCTTTTTCATGTTTCATGACTGCAAAGACAGTCAATCAAATAGATCATACAACTACTCCCTCGGTTCCACTTTAGATGAACCCATTTGACTTTGCACGGAGTTTAATAAAGAGAGAAGACTTTTGAAACTTGTGATCTAAAATAAGTTATAGATATTTGTGTGGCTACAAATCATCTAGGGATGAGTAAAAGTAAATATTTCTTTCCAAATTTAGAAAGAGGTCATTCTTTTTTAAACAGACTAAAAAGAAAATAGGTTCATCCTTTTTGAAATGGAGGGAGTACTTGTTTTGGTTCGAAACGCCTTTCTAGGGTTAGAATTAGAATACACCAGTATTTTCTTTTCTTTCTTCTTGTTTTACCTTTCTATTACCTTTATTATAAGCCAATATATTGACATTAGGATAATATTTCTTCGAAGTTGCAAAAAATGTAGTACTATTTAAAGTCAAAGTAGTCCTACTACTTAGGATTTTAGTTGATCAAGTCCGAAGTATAATCAACCACCAGCGGTCTGCAATATTCACTGGGTTGGATTGAGCTTGCCTCATACGGGTCAAGCTCATTGTGACTATAGAAACAAATTATTTTTCCTTGAAATTTTATCATATACTCCATGTCGATGTGTCTGAATATCTGCCTCTGTAGATAAGACACAAGTTGTTACGCAATTTATACTCCTTAAAGTCTGTTGAAAATAGGCGTGATACGATCTCATAAGATGAAGAAAAATATATATTCTTGTATCTTTAAAGAGAAGAAATTTACATACAATTAAGTTATCATTGAAGACTGAAACATTTAACCTATACTGCACAAGCCGTGGCTAAACCGCCTTAAAAAAATCCTTTTTTTTTATATTTCATGTACAATATGTATAATAAGTTCTAATCTATGTACCCTAACTAATGCAACTATTTTTGTAAAGTTTTCTCAAATAATGCAGACCCTTTTAACCCCCTCCTTTGTGCTCGTTTTCTAGGCATTGGACTTTCCGATACTCAAGTTCTATTAGCCTGATCAGTACGAATTCTTGAAAAATGACCCATTGAGGGGAGCTATACATTTTTTCCATAGATTCCCGGGGCATTTGCATGGCAGGACCCATTAAGTTTTTTTTTAATGGAAAAAGGCTCATATTTTAATCATGAAGTGTAGGATCCTCTAATTATTAATGACATTAGAAGCTTCTAACTAACTAACCTTTTCACCCCCAAAGTTTTTTATGTTACACAATGGCCCAAGTATAAAATGCCACTTTTTTGCCAGACCTAGATCTATGCAGCCCTTCCCTCTCTCCTCTCCCACGTTTTTCCCTCTCAAATCCTTATTCGCATCATTCTTCTTGTTTCTTCAATCTACACTTCGTCTTATGATTGTTTTTTCAATCTAAGCAATCATAAACGAAATATAACACATACCCATTTCTTATTCTTCGTTAAGAAGATTTGTGAATGTTCATCATTATTAAGCATTGAAGTTTTTGAAATGGGTTTTAAAAAATCAACCAAAATTTTGTAATATTTTCAAGTGGGTGTTGTTTAGAATTGTTGGAAATAGTAATGAGAGGTTGAATATAAAATTTGAGATCATTTGGAGTTAATTTGGACTGAATTTGGTTAATTTTAGACTAAATCGATGTTGAATTTTTTTCTCAGGGCGATGAACATCTATTAGGAGGTTCGGAACATCCTGACAGAGAGACGTTTGAAACATCCTGACGGATGTTCCAAACATCTTGAACATCATACAAATGTTCCGAACATCCTGAACATCTTGATAGGCAAGATGCTTCGAATATCTAGAGAGATGTCATGAACATCTAATTAACATCCAATTAACATCCGTCGAACTACTGTACAAATTATTTGACACATTTTCATTTGTTGTTTGCCAAAAATGTTTTGTAGCTGGTACTGACAAATGGGAAACACAACTATTTATGTAGCAAAGTGAATTCCAGAATTCAAGGAAAGTCCACTTTGTCGGAGCTAGGTGCATTATAGGAGTAGAAGTTTTTGTACTTCATATTGCCAATGGTTTTACTAATCATATACTCATAGATTAGTATAAATATCTTAGTTCTTATTGCCTTGTTCTGCTAGAGCCAAGACAGGGTTTAAAAAATGATTTGTGATTTATCAAGACTTAAAGCATTTTCTTTTGTCATCCCAAGTTGACGTTAAGTTGTTGGGTAAGTATGAATTTAGTCTCCTCATATGATAATCCTTTCCTATGCAGACTCTGTCAATCTAGCTCCTCCAAAAGAATTATGGGTGATCCCTCTTGAGGAGGTAATTTTTCCAATGCCTGCACCTCTAAGGCTGACCAAGGCAGGAAGGAGAAGAACTAAGCTAATCCATCAGTTGGGGAAGTACTTCAGAGGAAAAATATATATGGCATCTGCAAAACATATGTTCACAAAAGGACTACATGCCCCATGTGACATAGGGGAAATGAAGATACAAGTCAGCTCGTAAATTCTTGAATTTGTATATTGGATGTTCGTCCTGTTTGTAAACCTGAAAAAATTCATTTATGTATATTTATTTGTTCTTACTATCGTTAATTTGCATATTTATTACCCTTTTCAAAACATACTTATGTTGTTTAAGTCATTTGTTTAAGTTGTTCCGAACGCTGGCTCAATTTTAGACGTGCATACGTTCTTGAATCTTTAGAAACATCTCACTACTAGAAATCGATCAAAAAGCTACAGAAAGGTTGGAGACGGAATTCCCTCTCCAATCACTTAGAGAGGGAATTCTGTCTCCAATCAGTGTTTGAGTAAAAAATTAATTAAATTTTTTAGATTTGGAGACGGAATTCTGTCTCCAACTCTAAACATATACACAGCCTCCCACATTTCTTTCAGATCGTCACCTCCCCCCAAAATTTCAAAACCCTCCCTCCCCGGCGAAAACCCTCCCTCCCGGCGAAAATTCACCTCGGCATACCCAATCCATCCGAACAACTTATTCAAGTAAGTTTTCTTCATCTTCCCCATTATTTTTAGCTATAATTCGAATTATTTTCCCCTCCCCATTTTCCCCACCCTTTAATTTGGCCCCCATTTTCCCCTCCCCAATACCAACTTTGATACTCCATTGTCATCCTTATCATGTCTGTATACTTGTGTGATTGTTTAATATTCCCCTCCTTTTTAAGAATATTGGTTAGATTGGATTATTGGAAATGTCATTAGTTCTTAGAAATTTAGAAATAGTTAGAAAAATAATATAAAGTATATAAATTTAATGCAAGGATAATTAGAAAGAAATAATTAAGAACAATGTCATTGAACATGGCAAATAAAATAAATGTATGGAGTTTGATTTAGTTAGTTAATTAAAAAGTTAATATGCAACATAATTTAACAAAAATGTTATACACCTATAGTTTGCTAGAAAAATTGCTATATTTTGTTGCATTGATTTATATTTATTTGTTTGTAACTTTTGTAGATAGAACATGATGAAAATCGTAGTTGGATGTATAATATATTCTATGAAAATATGGGTTTGAGGAAAAGTTATGTAGATGGGATTGACGGGTTTATTGCTAAAGCTAAATTACTTCCTGAATATATACGAGGGGATTCAATCAAATGTCCGTGTATGAAATGTAAGTGTAGCCACGTGCAACCAATTGAAAATGTCGTGTTGCACCTTTATAGAAAATGATTTATGCCAAATTATTTTCTGTGGACTGCACATGGAGAGTGTAACCCTAGTGTCCATAGAGAGAACTTCCAAAATGACTATGTCGGGTATAACTATCCTATGAATGAGATGTTGAATCATGTGTTTGGAATGTACCAAGGGGAACCCTCTCAACCGAATGTTGAGGAGATTCCCAATAATGAGGCGAAGCTTGTCACGACCAAACTTAGGGCCGCGACGGATGACCAACACTAAGTGTCGATCATCACTAATCCTACTGATAATCTACTAACCATTATAACTGATAAACAGAATAAGCATAAACCTAGCTGATAAGGAGTATGCAATGCAAAAAGCTGACAAGGCTAACATAAGCTGACCTACATAACATACTGACTGCACCCCACAGGGACATATCTACAGGCCTCTAAGAGTGATGAACTCAATATACAAAGGACGAGATAAGGCCCCGCCATACCCAAGCTGGCTGACTGTACACATATCAAAAGATAAGTAACTCCGGGAGTAAGCGGAGTGACTCCAATAGCTGATAGATGGCCTACTAACATGGTCCAAGCGTTGATCAATCTGCACCTGCGCGGCATGAAACGCAGCGCCCCAGAAAAGGGCGTGAGTACGATATGTACCAAGTATGTAAGCATGAGCATATAATATTTTATAGCTGAATGAAACTGTAAGGCTGGAATATAACTATGTAAATATGAGCTGGAGCATAGCACTATAGCTGGAAATCTGAAAAACGTACTAAACATGATCGAAATATAAACTGAAGTCTAGCTGAATTTGAAACTGAAGACTAAAGACTGAGCTGAACTATACTGATACATAACTGTAATATGACTGATAGCTGGTTACTAGAAACTGGAACTGATAACTGTCAACTGATACTGACGCTAAGAACTGGTGGCTGATAACTAACTGTCAACTGATACTGACGCTAAGAACTGGTGGCTGATAACTGTCAACTGATACTGACGCTAAGAACTGGTGGCTGATAACTGAGAACTGATAACTGTCAACTGATAACTGGTACCGAGCTAAAGCTGAACTGTTATCTGAACTGGTACCTGTCTGGTGTTATGGGCTATATCCCCCCAAATCAGGTAACTGAACATCTGAACTAGTACCTGTCTGGCGTTATGGGCTGTATCCCCCCAAATCAGGTAACTGAAAACCGGAACTAGCCTCATGTATAATCATGCAGTGCATATTGTGGCTATATACGCATATATAACAAACCTGGTGGGTGTTATGGGCTATATCCCCCCCAGCCAGTAATATCTAGTCTCTCTGGTCAGAGTGTGTGAATGACACCCGGTCACACTAGGTGTTTCAACTCCCGCCTGAACCAGAGGGGCTGTATCCCCCAGACGGGTAGTATCACACGCGACCGGACTGTGTGTCCAATGTCCAGCCTCTATGGGGGACTCCAAATCACACATAACATGATCACAATATAAGCATAAGCATGTATGAGGCATAACACGTGTGGCAACAATATATATGGACTCGAAGGAATGATAAGAAAACTCTGGATGGAATTATAGACACAACCTGAAACTTAGAATTTGTCTAACTCTTTGATTTTTATAAAAATTTCGGCAGAGTTTCCTCTGAAACTGGATGATACGCAAAAACAGAACCAGCGCTATACTATACACGGGAATGGATACCCGGATAAACTGATAACATAAACAAATTAACTGGATAACAAGATGAGAGTGGCGTAACAATTCCACGGATGTACAGAATTTCTAGACAGTACCAGCGTCCTGTACTGCATCATAGTTTTGAGGGTGCAGATAAAAGTTATAGACCTCATGGTCTTCATGAAAGTTGTAGATATATGTATTAGGATTCTGGAGATTCTTAAATCATATAAATATCAATTTTGTATAAGGAGTTATGATCAATATACTAACAACTGTCCAAAGTTCAAAACAATTTTCCAGATTTTGAAACGTTTTGCCTTTCTGATTTGGACGTCTTTCACCTTGGATTTTAGTACCAAAATAAGTATATACAAGGTTTCCTTGGTACCATACAAGTTTCTCACAAGAAAAACTAAGTTTAAAACTAATAAAAGCTTCAAAATCTAAAAGATACATGCCTTGCCAAAAGAAAGGTTTAGCCTTACATACCTTTGATGTTTCTAGCTTCTAAACTTCGTTTCCTTTGAATTCCACACCTTCTAAAGCTTAAACAAGCTATAAAATAGAATTTAGATACTTTACTTAGCTATGAAGTAATTCTAAAACTCAAACTATAGACGAAATTGAAGGTAGCATAATGTTACCCTAATCGCGTAGAGCGTTTTGACGCAATCCGTCTTCCGTTTCGTGTCAAAATTGATGTTCTTTCTTCAAAATCATAAAAAATGGATTCAAACTGAAAAAGCTCTGTTTATTTCGTGGGTTTACTGAAAAATGTCGAAAGAGAGAGAATGATTTCTCTTTTATAATAAAAACATTTCATTTCTAGCCCTCTTTTGTGCTTATGTCCCTTTTTCTGGTCTGACTTCTGACGCTCATATCTTTTTATCTATAAATTATATGAGCAAACCGTTAAAGTTTTGGAAACTACACTCCAAGACCTTCAATTTGGTATATGATATGTCCCCAAAAGACTTCATATAACACATGAAATTAATTGCTGAAAAAGCTCCGTTACACGGCAATTCCTTAGTCGGTTTTTCCGCAACTTAAATCTGATTTTTCCCAAACTTTATATTCAACATATAAACATCATATATGGTCATATTATTACTTTAAACTCACTTAAATCATTCTTAACATGATATTATAATGATATACGTCAATTTAGACGTACGGGGTGTAACAAAGCTCTTCTATGAACAGTTGCAAGAAGCAAGTCGCCCATTTTATGAGGGGGCAGGTCATTCAAAGCTGTCAGTGGCAGTTAGGTTACTTAGTATTAAATCAGATTATAACATATCTCAAAGAGGCATGGATGAGATCATTGGACTCTTGAATGAACTAAACATAAGTAAATTGGGATTGCCTTCCTCGTACTAGGTGCAAAAAAGTTGGTTTCGTTTTTAGGGCTATCTTCAGAAAGAATTCACTGTTGTAAAAAAGGTTGCATGTTATACTACAAAAAAAAATAAAGATAAGCAATTTTGTACGTTTTGCGGTGAGGCTCGCTACAAGCCAGTCAAAAATGCTAAACAGAAACAGGTCCCAGTAAAAGCGATTCATTACTTACCTCTTATACCAAGGTTAAAGAGGTTGTATGCATCAATGAGCTCTGCTCCTCATATGAGATGGCATCATGAACGTACACGACAATCTGGTATTCTATGTCATCCGTCTGATGGAGAAGCATGGAAGCATTTCGATAGAGTGTATCCTGAATTTGCAAGTGAACCTAGAAACATCGGGTTTGGTTTAAGTTCTGATGGATTTACTCCATTTGTTGTCTCTGCTGCACCATATTCTTGCTGGCATGTATTCGTCACACCGTATAATCTACCCCCAGAAATGTGTATGACAAGTCCATATATTTTCCTGACTTGTATTATCCCTGGTCCTAGTAACCCAAAAAGCTCTATTGATGTATTCTTGCAGCCTTTGATTGATGAGTTACAAATATTGTGGCGTGATGGTATTGTAACATACGATTATTCCTTGAAACAAAACTTTAGATTGCATGCTTGCTTGATGTGGACAATTAGTGATTTCCCTGCATATGGCATGTTGTCTGGTTGGTCCACTGCTGGTAAGCTATCTTGTCCTATTTGTATGGAAGATACAAAAGCATTTTATTTGAAACATGGGCGTAAGCACACATGGTTCGACTGTCAGCGCCAGTTTCTGCCAGATGACCATCCATTTAGGAGAAACACTAGTGCATTCATGAAGAACAAAGAGGATTTTGATGATCCTCCACAGAGGTTGACGGGCCATGAAGTTTGGTCCCGGGTTCAGGGGTATCCCAAGGCAACGGAGCAGCAACCATTGCCTAGAATAGCATGTTTTGGTGTTACACATAATTGGACAAAACAGAGCATATTTTGGGAACTTCCTTAATGGAAAGACAATCTTCTTAGGCATAATCTGGATCCAATGCATATTGAAAAAAACTTTTTTGATGTTGTCTTTAACACTACGATGGATGTCAATAAAAAAACAAAGGACAACTTGAAGGCAAGGTTAGATGTTCAGGCATATTGTCGGCGATCTGAATTGTACTAGTGCTACAGTTCAGTTGCCTGGTGGTATTGGATCTCTCGATGAGTCTGGTAGGTCGATTGTCATGCCTGACAGCAAAGAAGGGTAAGATTTATTCATTATCCTTTAAATTATAAATTTTTGAATTGAATGCAATATATATTTATCAACATAATTTTGTATGTTAAATTTAATGCAGGTTTCTTCCATCGGACAAGGCAGTGAAACTTGTTGTTGAATCTCTGAAACCACACTTTACTGATGGTTGGCCGTCCTGGGGAAAGGTGCCAGTACCTGTTAGAAACCTCATGTTTGAAGCTTTTACGGTATTAACTATACTTATGAAGCTTTTGTCATTTGATTATTATATGTGTTTTCTTAGTTTTCACTTATTATATTGTTATTGTTTCAGCACAAGTGTTCGTGGGATGCTATATATGATGATAAAGTCCGAGCAGTTTTTGAGAAAAATGCGGCTAAAAGGCTAAGTGATTCCTTGTCAAAATACAGGCAAAAGGATAAAGTTCCCAAATGGATTTATCAACAGAATTGGGATAAACTCAAAATTTATTGGGAAACACCTGAATTCTTAGCCCAGAGCGAGCAGGCTAAGAAAAACAGAGCATCTGCAAAGGGAGGATCGAAGCACACTTGTGGTTCAGTTAGTTTGGCCACCCATCGGGCACGGTATGTAAGTCAATCTAATTTTTATTTAAATTAAAAACTTAACACCATTTTGATTTAGCATTAACACATTTGCATTATGTAGGAAGCGGTACATGGAAAAGTTAGTGATTATGAATTTTTCTGTTTGTTCCATTATTTATATGACGAACAAGGAAATGAGGTGGGATGGGTCGAGCCACGTGCACAACAACTAGAGGTGAGATATCATAAATAATTTTATTTTATTTTAAATTATTCTTTAATTAATTATTCTAATCGCGTTGTGTGTTTTAGGAAAACTACAAAGCTCTACACCAAGAATGGCTTGAGAGCCAAGGGTCACAGGTCGATGAAGGCTCTCCTAAACCCACCCAGGATGAAGAAAATGCAATGTTCGTTCAGGCGGGTGGTGGCTATACTAGCAAAAATCGAGCCTATGGCCTTGGTCCTTCGAGGTACAAGAAGCCTTCTCGTGTAGATATTGTCAATGCTAATTGTTCTTCTTCTTCTTCTTCACCTGCACTACAAGCTGTGGATGATGAGTTGCGCTCTAAATTGGCGGAAATGGAGTAAAGGCTACTAGATAGTGAAAGGCAATGGTTGGAAGACCGTGAGAATGTGAAGAAATTATAGGAAATTGTGGCAAAGATTTGGAGGGATGAGGAGCAAGGAAGTGGCTCCTCCCAAGGGGCGGATTAGTCTCATGTTTGTTAAGTTTGTGAGCATGTTACTAATTAAATACTTTATTTTTTATTTGTGTTGAATGCTTAATGATGAAACATGTATGTAGAATTGTTTAATTGGCCGTGGTGGCTTTGTTTTATGTTAAACAGGTGGTTTTTGATTTTTGGTTGCTTTGTAGCGAATTTCTAATATTTTTATTTAGCGGGATTAATATAGTCCAACCAAACAAAAATTAAATATTTTACTAGAGAGGGAATTCCGTCTCTAAACAACAAAAATAATTTTTAAATTTTTTGCTGGAGAGGGAATTCCGTCTCTAAACAATAAAAATAATATATACATTTCATGTTGGAGAGGAAATTCCGCCTCTTCTTGTAGATTTATCACTATAATATGTATAATCGGTCATTTTAATTGATAATCATGTTGATATGTCACTCTAACTTGTATAATTGGTCATTTTAAGTGATTATACATCTTGATATATAACTCTAACTTGTATAATTGGTTAAATATTATTCAGGCGTTCGAAACATCTATGTGTTGTTTGAGTTTGTTATGTAAAAGTTCGGAATATCGACCTTCATGTTTCGCGCATCCATTCAGTCATTCGGAACAATTAAAGTTATAATTAGGTTATTATCTTTCATAGTTATCACTTTTACTTGTATTATTGAATATATCAAGTATAACTTTGATCATTAGTCTATATCCTTTATAGTTGGTCATATTAAGTTATAATCATCTTGATTTATTACTCTAACTTGTATAATTGGTTATTTTAAGTTTTATAATTATCACTTGAACATTATCAATTTATCATTATACTGTGCAGATGTTGGGAACATCTATGAGTTGTTTCAGATGTAGTAGAAGAAGAAACGAAAAGAATATGGATATATAATGGTGTGAGATACATTTTATTACCTTTGGAAGTCAACTGCAAGCTTTAGATCCTCACACACCCAATATAAGTGTTGTTCACGGGTCCAATACGTTTAGAACGACTACATTAATTGTGGCAAACAGCATAAGAAAGTAACGAACATGCGCTCAAAATTTGAAAAGTACACGGAAAAGTAGCTCTATCGATTGACCCTAATTTTCATAATTAAACAAAAATAAAGAAGTTTTAATTGAATCCTTAATCTATGTTGAATGCTTGTAATATCTATCATGGTGAATGCATGAAGATTACTCATGGTGAATACTTGCAGTATTATAGAGTACAAGAATTGTGTATGAAAAGGTTGTCTTGAAAGGAGAACAGGTATGAAAATACCGCATAACGAACTATTGGAATCATTTGATGAAAAGGTTCAAAAAATGTTTAGTTTTGAGACCCTTGTGTCTCCATTCAAAGTCTGAACATTCATGAAATACGTTTGGAACGTCGTAATAGCGCTATGAACATTAATTTTCTTTGTACATCTTTCAAGATGTCTCGAACATCTAAAATATGTTATGAACATTCAAATAAAAATATATAAAAGTCATAACAGCTAATATTTAGCTATATATTATGAAAGATTATTCATATATTACATACCTACAAGAAAGATTAAATGATTATCCTCTACTTCTTTTTCATTCTATTTCGGAGTAAAATATATTTGTAAATACACAAATTGATGTCTCATAAATAAGTATTTAATTCATATGATAGTAAATAAGATGTTAACATCTAAAATCACTCTGGTAGATCGGTGGAAAGTGAAATATCTCATAAAATGTTTCAAACATCACACAGGAAGATCAAAACATACTTTGTGATAAATAAATACTTAGACATCTTGAGTATTTTTTTTATTTCAGAAAAATGATAAATAAATACACAAAGGGTGGTTGTGTATATTTTGTGATAATACTTGGTCTGTTTTTGTTGTTGTTTGTGGATGTTGTGTATACAAGTGGAATTTATAAAATCTGGTGCATTTGTTGAGGGGTTGTGTATGCAAAAAAGTATCTAGGAAATAAGATGAGTGTACATAGACGAGTTGGGTAGCTGGAGTGTGAAAAAGTGTGAAAAACTTGTTAGTTTTCTAAGTTTAGTTCTCTAAATTTAGTTAATACTTAGAACATCACATTGTTTCGAACATCTTGAGTAATGTTAGAAACCTCCGTCAAGACATTTCATTTTTAATATGTTGGTACTTTTTTTTGAGTTCATCGCTCAAAGATAAATAATCCTAAATAAGGAGAGAGATTTCGGAAGTTAACTCTACCATATTTTTTTTAAAAAAAAAAGAAGAATGTTGAAAAAGATTTGTAGGTACACTAATTCTGTCTGATGATTGTCGTTTTCCTTATGTTTACCATTTGTCACTCACCGATGGAGTCTTGCTTATTTTTATTTTGAGGATCGAAAAATCAAATGATATTTTTATTCCAAATTTATCTCAACGTCTAAGATAAAAGATGCTTTCAATATCCTGACAGAGATGTTCCGAACATCTTGACAGAAGGTGTTCCGAGCACCCTGACAGTTGTTCTGAACTTCCTGATAGAAGATGTTCCAAACACCCTGACAGATGTTTCGAATATCGTGATATATGTTCATCACCTCGAAGAAAATATTCCAACCGCGACTTTTTATTCAAAATCCATCCAAAGCAACTCAAATCAACACCAAATCATCTCAAATTTTATACTTATGATCCAAACACCATTTTCAACCATTTCCAACAATACCCACTCCAAAATAACATAAAACCCATGTTTGGATTTTTAAACCCACTTCAAATTTTTTTTTATTTTTTATTTTTTATTTTTTATTATTATTATTATTATTATTTTTTGCATAAGAAGATAAAGAAGAATGAGAGGATGAGGATGAAGAAGAATAAGAAGAAGAAAATAACGATGTAGACAACAAAAAGTAGTTTAAGAGTATGACGAGAAAGATGAATAAAATGAGAAGAATGTGGAAGAAAAGAAAATAGAAGAGGAAGATGAAAAAGCTATGATGAACCAAAAGAGAAAAGAGAGAATTTTTATTCATTTATTTTAAAATTTTGTGGTCTTTAATTTTGATCCCAAGAAGTTTAAAAAGTTTTGTTACTTTTAATTACAGCCCACAAAGTTTTAGAAATACTAATTTGATCCTTAATTAGTCCTAATTGCACTTGGAATAAAAAGAAAATGAGAGATCCTGCCACGCCAAAAAATACCTGAGAAGTTATGGAACACCCATTCTCACTAGATTCTCCATATTCAAGACTTATGTTGCCAAAGCTAGGTAAGGCATGATTGATTACTTCACAACTTTTATGTTGAGTTCAACCTAGCTGTTAGTCGTATCGTAACTAGTGTAGGCTAAAGAGACTAAAATAAAAAATAAAAAATAATAAAAAAAAAGAAGTCAATGTCATTCATAGAAAGTTCGTTCATTAGTTTTTTCTTATTCTTTTATATTGGGTTTAACGATGAGCATCCGGTTTTCATCAGCCTGTCTAATCTAGATCGATATTGCGTAGGAATCACTAAAAGGAAAGTGCTCCCTAGCAAGAAATTCGACAACATTTTAGTTAATGTGATCCCTCATAGCAGGCTTTCCTTGAAAGAACCAAGCCAAACATGTCGGATTTCACTAAATCTATAGCTAACAAAAGAGAAGGAAAAGAACTTGTGAAAGATTTGGCAAGATCTCCATAAAGGTTAAACATCAATAGTCACGAACTCTCAAGAGTCGATCACCTTAAACTTTCACCTCTTTGGAGCTACATAAGAGCCGAGTCAAAGTTGTATAGCAACTAACTGCAAAATCAAACCTAGAAGTTGCATCGAACAGATGTACATCCGGACAAGTAGGTACTACGCTTTTCAGGATTCGATCATGGGCTCAGGGCCAGAGGGTTCTGTTTGCGACCTGCCTGACTGACGAACACTATTAAAAAGAATGTCTTTAATAACCTGAAAGCCACAGATAAATACATAGCGAGTCAACATATAATAACTATTCCAGCAATGGAAATGTTCGAGAATTCAAGCTAGAAGAATGATATGTAACCAATGTAAGAATAGAGCAACACATACCTGCGACATTAGGCCATGAACCTGCTCAGCAGTTATCTTAGCACTATCACGTGTAATCTTAGCAAGCTGAGATTCTTCCTGCAGCTCAGAGGATCACTACATTTAGTACGATTATGTAACCAAAGTTTCATACTGCATGTTGTAGTTTGCAATTTACAAAAGCATGCATAATTTACAAGGCAAAAGACATCCAACAAATAGCTTGAGTGCAGATAACTAGGTAACCACATAGTGATATAACCAACCCCGATGGTGCAAGCAAAAAGCAATAAAGAAAGTGAAACACACCATCCGCGAAGCAAATTTACTGATTTTTGCTGCACAAATAACATATAGAAAGCAGATATTGCAGGAGAAGAACGTGAGAGACCATCCTGCTACCCCTATTAGGCTCATCCCTACCTACAAGTGCTCCTACCGCACAAATAGAGATAAACAGTGAATCTGATTACAAATTGCCAGCTACACTGTTGTAGCCTTGTTCATTGTGATCCTTTATCTTCTACCTCACTGAAGTGGATCTTTAACTTACCACAAGTGTTCAAACAAAGGATTCTGCAACTTCCTAATTATAGACATCTACTTTCTTCGGTACAAATATTTCATGTATGAGGGGAAGCAGAGCAAATACATAAAGAGTGACTGAAAATCAGTGCCCCAAGGCCGAAGGAAGACATATCACGTCGTCACAAAGCTTATCCTTAAATTTCAGTAGGGTTGTTGGTAATATAAATAATCCCATGTTTTTACTCACATCTATGTATCTGCCCCCCCCCCCCCCCCAAAACCACACACCCCCCAAAACCCATTATGTAAGAAGAATACAGAAGCATGTTGGTGTTTAACAGAGATAGTGCTAAGAATGATGCCAGGTCCTTTTCTTACACCTTCTAGTTCAAGTTATGGATCAGATATACGGCAAGTGATTATTTTCCAAACAAGGATTACAACAAATGCCTTTATTTCACAAGTCAACTATATTAACCACAATCTAAAGATAGAGAATCAAACCACTCAGATATATAGGATCATTTTGGCATATTATCATGATAAACTAGTTTTCCCTTTGGGATGATATTTGGAGCACATTCATATGAGAAGGAAAGTTTTCCTCTGTCCATTATACCCTTTTGCCTTTTCTCCTTTTCAGAAAGATTTCGCATACAAGCTGTTGCCAAGAGTTATATAAACATAATCCATAATCAACTGACAGCTAATCAAAGTTCCACATTGGAATACACATTGTATCCTTCTTGTCTTTTGTTACTTTCTCCTAGTCCTCTTTATAACACGTTAGGTGGTCCTGCATCTAAATCTTAGCAAAATCTTCACCAATCACTGATTTAAAAAGAAAAAATGAACATGTACTATTAGGGGCAAACTTAATTTGACTTTCCCTTGCATATGCTGGCACATTTTAATTATAAGCAGTTTCATAGCCCGTAAGGACAATATATACCCTGGGGTTTGATGTTCTTTAATAATGCAATCACATGCCAAAAATTCAATGGTGAAAAGAGCTTTCATATTCTCAAAAGACTAAAAAGCACTGGCAAACTAATATTCTCAAACAAAGTAACAAATAGAAATGTCAGTTAGGGTATGCATTGCCAAGACTCGAGAGAACACAAAAAGAACTTACCTCTTTCTTCCTTTGAGGGGGTGCCATTAAGGGCCCAAAACGTGAATGAGACAGTTGATTTTCAGCTTGCTCCAGTTTTTCAGCTGCATGATTTAATGGGACCAATCATTCTCAAAAGATGATTTAATGGAATCAACTAATTTCGAGGTGTTTCAAGACTGTAAACCCATATTCAGTCATCAACTCATTATAATAATAAATAATAGAAAATGGAAAATGTAAGCAACTATGATATTACCAAGATCAGATATCTGTCCAGCAACATAGTCACCATTTCCAAGCAAAGGAGAAGAAGAAAGTGTGTTCACCCAATACTTGTTCCATAGCAGGTCCAAGAGATGGCAATCAAGAGAGGACTTAAAATATGTAATATCCAATGAATAATACTGGAAATTAAGAGAAAAATCAGTGAGCTAACAGTCAGAGGGAAACTGAAGTTGAAGTCCTAGATTATAATATATATGTTTGCATGCGCTCATGCCAAAGAGGTGACCTGCTTGCAATGTACTCCAAAGTCTTCAATTTTGTTCAAAGGTATAGTCTGGTACTCTGAGACAGGGTCATCTGCAGGCTTATATCCCTCTGGATATGTCCGAAAGGCACCAATCTCAACTTTTCCAGCAGAAACAGTTCTTGTTGGATCAATAACAACTGCAAGAAAAGGCTCCTGATATTGCTGGTTAAGCATTTGTGTAGAAACATCAATTCCAGAGAGCCAGCACCCATAACCTGGATGGGAATGGTACCACCCAACCACATTTTCCAGCCGACCCGCCTATACCAAAAAACATTGAGTAAGAGAATGGTCTGGACAAACTACAGAGAAGCATCCTTCAATTCAGAAAACGAATTGACGGACAATGTTTAAAAGCTTATGAGCCCGCTTGGGTGAGCTTATTTTAAGCAGCTTATGAGTCAAAAGTGGCTTATATTTCCTAACTTCTCACTTTTGGCTTTTTTTTTAAGCACATAAGAGCTTGTAAGCCCATAAATTTTTGAGTTACCAAACATTTACTCATGAGCTTATAAGCTTATAAGCCACTTTTAAGCTCACCCAAACGGGCTCTATATAACAATGTATACAAGCCAAAAAAAAAAAGCAGCTCAAAAGAATCCCTAGGTGAAACAAGATAATCCCCTGGTCTATGGAAGATTAAGCTCTAACAAACTGCAAGCTTACGAACTCCTGAAATTACAGACAGGTATTTATCAATGTATGTACAGACTCCACGAGAATGCTCATAGGAACCAATGTTTTGAAAAGCGGTCGCTTCACCGCTTAAAGCGATGAAGCGAGGCGAGGCGGGCATAGGGCACTTCTAAGGTCTGAGGCGAGCGAGGCGACTTCAATGAAGCGGTCGCTTCTTGGACAAGAGCATGAAGCGAAGCAGATGCGAAGCGTGCGCTTTGTCTCACTTTGTATCTTTTTTAATAAAAGCTGACCTTTTGGAAGGAAAAGGTAAAGTTGGAGACCTGTTTTAAATAAAAGAAAGTTGAATATCATTTTGTTGAAATAGGCGACTTCGTATCTGCTAGGGTTTGAAGATGGCTCCAATAATTTTTCTTCTTTCTTCTTCTGGCAGCTATGTATTTGTTCGCTGCTAGGAACACATGTGAAGCAACAGACCACCCAAAAAAAAAATGACTTTCTGCTGACAATTCTTTAAAACGGGTATGCGAAAAGAAGCCGTGGTCCATAAGCAAGAACCTCTGGTGTCTCCGAGTTTGGAAAATTATTGTTGACATAGATACCAAATCAAAACTTCAGAACCTAAGCAATAGAGACCACACTTTTTGCAAAATAACAAATTTAGGTTTAACGGCATGTGGATATGCACGACAATGGAAGAAACTTACAGAATGTGTTACAGAGTAATATCAGGTTATGACCAAAGAATCAGGAACAAGTGACCCTGAGATGCCATTCTGAAGCAATGGCATGAGCATGCTAACATGTAAATGAAGACAATAAACTCTATTAACTTCAGAGACCAAACAACAATCCGTTGCAGGAGAAGCTGGCCCAGAATGAAGTTGTGGCGTGCACTCTTATGTAATAACTTCCATAACACAGAGATCACAAAGATCATATCTCTTGTTATTTCTCAGGAAAAAATTACAAATAATATATAGGTTAATATAAAGTAAATAACAAATAGTACCACACCATTGAATTAAAGCCTAATTTCTTCTCCTCTAAACAGATTCCATTTAAATCAGATGGAGCAACTTCCGTTTATCATAGATTCTGTGAAATCCCACACAACCATCAAGCAAAGGCCTCAATATAAACTAAATAGCAAGAAATCGAAATTTCATTTTGGTTGATCTTTAGCGCACCCATGAGACTCCTGTCATTGGGTATTACTGGTAGAGAACCATATTTTTCCAGTAGGTTCTCTACTTTTGTCTCCCACTTTATACAGGATGGTTTTACACCACATTAATAAAATTACTACATCATCAATTTTTTTAAAAAAATAAATAAATAAAGAGGATATTCCACACCAATGTCCACAGCAAGGCCCTAAGATAACTATGCATATATAGGAAATAAGCAAAATATCATGACATGATCATTAGCCTCTTATGTATCAAATTACGTAATGCTCTCTTCTTCATTGAGAAAAGCTCACAAACTCATTCAAGCAGAATGAAAAAGCTAAATGTGGCTGATTTAGAATCAGGGATAATAAATTCTACAATATCTCCCCTTCATTGGTAAAGGAAAAGCCAAATGTAGTTGAAGTAGAAATAGGAATGGCATTTGAATACCACTTCCAACACTAATCTCCAGACTGTCTGGTCAAGTTTACCTGACACCTATGCTTGTAGACTGTAGCAGACTGCTCGGTAAATTAGTCAAGGCAAGCTGGGCCGGTCACCAACATCAACAAAACCTTAATCTCAAACCAGTTCTGCTATATGAACCTTTGCTAAACATTTTGCTCTATTTGAACCCATTTCATTCCAAATCTACTAATCCTGAAGATTCATAGTAAACTGAAACTAGGTTACATTGTCAATCTACTGTTCTGTCCTATTTGAACCCCTTTAATTCCTATGTACATTATTCCCAACATCATGGTAAATTGACTAGTTTTTCGCTGTCAACCTTTCACAACCCTTCTCCTTTATCTGGACCTGGAATCAACAATGTCTGAAAGCTCACAGAATCCCCCTGACTTGGGATACCAAACATCATCAACAAAAACTACGCCTTAGTCCCAAACAAGTTGACGTCGGCTATATGAATTCTTGTTGACCAAATTACTCAATTTCAAATCGAGAAATCCACGAGGGTCTGTAGCTCATGGTTCAAAACTCGGCGGATGATGGGGCTGCCCCTCTACCATTCTCCACTTAATTATCCTAACCCGCCCATTACAAGTTGAACTCTTAACACTAGACCAAAGCCCTAGGGGTCACCCTCATGCCAATATTATGCAAATACAAATAAAAAGTACTACTCCACATACTCTATATGCAAAAATATCCTTTATCCGGACTTGGAACCAACAATATCTCAAAGCTCACACGGTCCCAGAGTTGGGATAGACCATCTTACTCCATTTTAAATTCATCGCATGCCAATAGCATGCAAATAAACTCAAACCACTCTATAACATTCATCGTCTATAACAAAACCTCATTATATTTCTTTGGAACAGATTTCTCATATTATATCATATATTCTCTGTAACAACACCTCGCAATAGTAGCACTAAACATATAAAATTCCAAAAGGCTAAAATTAAAATAGCACTAACCTGTTTGTTAGTCTGGGAATACTCAACCATATACTCATAAGCATCAGCTTGAGCATTAACCCTAGTTTCAGTACCTTCAACAGGAAGGGCAAAAGCGTCCATTACTATTATAGCATCTCCATCCGTTTTCCCCTGCATCAACCCCATCACCTCAATCGTTCCGCCCGAACGCGCGTGCACAACCATCTTAAGCAAAGCGAGTGCAGAGATCTTCACGCGCTTGAAAAAGTGAGGGTCAGCCACCCACGGCTTATCTCTCTGGAACTTGGACTGCGCCGCGTCGTCGTAGTAGAAAATAGCGTCTGATGCCGATGAATTTTCCGACGACGGCGGCGCGTCCATTGTGACGATGTTGTTTTCTAGTTCCCAGGTTTGTTGTGCCATTGCTGCTGATGATGCGTACGAACTTAGAGGATCCATTGGGGCAAATTGTAGAGCTCTTTGTTTGGAGTCTTAATTTATAGAGAACTTTATAGAAATACCCGAGTTTAGTTGTAGAGAAAATTAGAGAGGGTTAATATTTATTGGATCATTGTTACCCAATACAATTGTATTGTATTGTATTGTTATTATGATTACAAGTTGTTACCTAACAATGAAAAGACCTACTTTTTGTTACAACCGATTTGGTGGTTTTGCATTGTTACCTTTTACACTTTCCCATCATCTCCTTATTTATAACCTTATAATCCTATTTTACCTTCTACCCTATTTTCTTATATAAATACACCCAAGTAGTTATTTTGACCTCATCTCCCCTTTTCTCAAAATACATACGTTCCCTTCCTCTCTTATTACTTTGTACGTTCCCTGCCTCTTCAGATTCACCAGCCAACTTGTTGTGTGATTACATTAAACGTTTTATCTTAATTTATTTAATGTATAATTCTTAATTTCATTAATTATATAGCAAAAACGTGAAACTTGAGTTAGTAGATTTCATTAATTACAAGCCATGTGTTCTTTTTTTTATACAAAATATATGATGACACTTTTATTAATAACTATTATTTGGATAATATGATTGCTTGCATGTCGTTATAGAATATTATTGTTTATCTAAATTATTAATAGTGTGAACTTATTGTTATGTTTAATATTATTAACTTATTTTTTATTTTTTATTATTTTCATTATAATTTGCATGAATATATTTACAAGGTATAGTTGGTGATAAACTAGTAAATATAAACTGCCTCAAATTATATTAAAGAAAATTTGGTACTTAATCTAATATTAGTAAACTTATTAGTTACAGTACAATACAATACAATCAAAACAAACAATAACAATGCTACTAACAACGGGAAACAATACAATCAATTCAAACGTTGTTTTCATAATACAGTACGATACAATACAGTACAATACAAAACAATACATTATGAAACAATAGGTAACAATGATCCAAACTGAGTGTTAGGTTTAACAATAGTACCTAAATAGACACGTGTACTTGTCTCGAGTTTTAAACTGGGGGTTTTAATTTTTAATTTTTTTAATTTTGACATGCTACTTGACGGAATAAAAATTTATTAAACGGAAAAGGATTAAAATTGCCCTCCGCTTATTGGAAATGGATCACATTTCCCCTCCGTTAACCTATTGGAGCAAGAATACTACCAATATTATTTTTTGGCTCAAATTTGCCCAAAATTTGACGAAAAGCTGAGTAGGATTTGGGGTGGAGTCTCATTTAACAGCTGGCACTTTATTATTAGCTCATAGGATTAATAATCTAGTGCCCATTTGAAAATAATCCGCCCCAAAAACCTAAACCAACCATTACAAAGTAACCCAACATAAACCTCTACCAGTTTACCCTCTCCCTCTCCCTCTCCCTCATCTTCAGGAATATCTATTTTTTTTTTTTTTTTTTTTTGGTTAGTATGGAATAACACATTCAATTCTTTAAAAAAAATTGTTCATTTCCTATGAAATCAAAGTGAATATTCTGTATTAGATTCCAATAAATTAAAGTACCATTTGATTCAACAGATTGAACAACATGAGCTTCAACAATTGTTGTCTCATCAGCCATTGATATAAAACCTCAAAATCCCATAGCAAAAAAAAAAAAAAAAAAAAAAAAAAAAAAAAAAAAACTTAGAAATATCAAGAAAATACTAAAAATATAAGATGGTAATAAATTAAAGCAGCCCACTTTTTGTAAAAGTTCAATTTCTTATATGAATATATGAAATTTTGTTTATCTCTTATATTAATCTAAGACCTATTGATAAAGACCCATTTATGGAAGAAAAAAAAGTCTGGAATGGAACAAAAAGAGAAAGAGAAAGATTGTAGGTATATTTGTAACAGAAAAAGAGAGAGAAAGATGTTAGGGTTTTATACATAAAAATCAGCCCATATTAACATATTTATTATTCTTTAACCCTTACTTTTTGTAGACATAACATTATACTAATTTAAGGGGGAAAAAAGCCCAGGGATAATAGATATTAATAAAATTTAATCTAAATATTAATAAATATTTAATGATATTTTCATTAAATAAAAGATATATATCAATGCCAAAAACAAAACTGATAACGCTAAAATAGGAACAGACCAACAAAGTAGCGCAATTAAAGGCCTCAAAACACAATCCTAATATCTGTTGAACTCTGAAAGATACGCATCTCTCTTTATCAGTGTTTTAAGGATATTAACAGTTGTTCTCTATTCTCCATACACAACGATTAAAGAGTTACAGACACAAAGGTTTGTGATTTACAATATATATTTTTCCTCAAATGTGTTGTTAAAGAATTTTCAGTTTTCTTGAATGAATTTTTCAATAACAAACGTAGTTTCATGTAGATTCAGCCATGAATGATATCCAAATATTGCTACAGTATAATGGAGGATGGGGCATCGACTACAACTATCAAAATTACAGTTTGGATGGTATTGTAATATCTCAACAATGTTCCTATACTACGTTAGTTCATACAATTAAACAATGGCTTTCAAGGTTCAATTTGGATGGTTCAATGGAAATCGAGTATAAATTAAAAGAAGGACTATGAACGATGTTGGTATACAACGCTATTTGTGTTAATTTCTACCTTGATCAGAGGAGAACGAGTGGCGATGTTACACAATATCCTCTTTGTGCGACATTCAAAGAACAACCAAACACACTGGTTGTTGCGGATACTGGGTCTATATTACCTGTGCCATCAAACAAGCAGCCTGCTATACATGAATCTGACTTGTATATGGCACCAGACAATTACATGTTGACTGGAACCGATTGCGAGGAGTCCGATGATATTTCAGTTGATGAAATCTACGTCATATGCAATCCAAATCATAAAGATGTTGTTGTTGGACAAGTTTATAAGGATAAGGAAACGTTAGTTAGCGTAATGAAGAATCTTTCACTACGAAACGATTTCTATTTCAAGGTGGTTAGATCTTATTCAACAAGGTATCGATACTTACTCTAAAAATCAGTAATATTTCCAATCCTAAATGTATGCTAATCTGTATAAATGTACTACACCATAGATGAAGCATATTATAACACTTTATTTAGTATTGATGGTTAGTATCACAAATGTTGATTTTATCATTGTTAAAACGACAAATAATGATGTTTACAATAAGTCTAATTCACATTTGTGATATGTAGATATTCACTGATTTGCATTGGTAAGGAGTGTGATTGGAGCTTGTAATCATCAAGTCTAAATAACTCTAACGTGTTCAAGATCAGACATTACAATAATGAGCACACATGCCTAGAAAATGAGAGGCTTATTTCACCGCATAATGCAAGTTATGCAATGATTGGTAAACCAATCAAGGAAAAGCTCAAAGATCCCAAAAGAATATACGCCCTTAATGATATCATCAAAGACATAAAAAAGATTATGCTGTTGAATTGAATTACATGAAGACGTAGAGATCGAAGGGAAAAGCACATAAGTTGTTAAGGGGAAATCCATCAAAATCGTATGGGGTGCTGCCTAGTTATCTCTGTATGCTGAAGCAAATAAATTCAGGGATAGTCACAAAACTGCACAAGTCAGTAGATGATCGGTTCATGTACGTTTATGTAGCATCATATGCATCAATCAAAAGTTGGGAATATTGCAAACCTCTTGTTGTGGTTGATGGATGCTTTATTTCAGCCACTTTTGGTGGAACATTGATAACAACATCAACACAAGATGGAAATGGTAAAATATTAATATATTTATTTTATAAGTAGTATATCTTATTTGTGAAAAATATATTGTATAGTTTTTTGATCGAATTCTTTTTATTAATCAAGTTATACTCCTACAGGGAGTATTGTTCCACTTGCATATGCAGTTGTAGATTCGAAAAATGACAAGTCTTGGGAGTGATTCTTTGAAGCCCTCAGAGAAACATATGGAGTAAAAGATGGTATGTACATCGTATCTGACCGTTGTGCTAGTATAGTACGAGCTTGTTCGATTAACTATCCAAAAGTGCCCTACTGGTATATGCACTTGTAGAACAATGTAAAAGTTAAGTTCAAGCGCAGCCATGATCTTATTGGGGATATATTTTTCACCGTAGCAAAAGCATACACGATTGAGAAGTTTGATCACTATATGGGTGAGGTGGAGAACATTTATAGGAGGGTGAAGTAATATTTGTTTGATGCTGGTTATCATAGGTAGACTCAGGCGCATGCATAAGCAAATAGATTTGATATAATGACGAGCAACATACCAGAGTCTATTAATGGAATAAGCAGACACGCACGAAGGAGCCTCCCTGTTGTGACGATGATTAAGAACTTGAGAAGTATGGTTAGGAAGTGGAATTCCAAAAATAAGAAAACAACCAAGGGAACTTATAAGGTACTAACCAATAAATACCATGAAATAATGAAGGGGAACTTAAAGGCTTCACTCCAAATGACGGTATGCTCTTAATTATTACTAGTAATTTATGTAAAATATTTACATTCCATATAAATTTTTTTTTAATATATACTTGGTGAACGCAGGTCATTCCATCAACACACTATTTGTATGAGGTGCATGAGGGTGAGAAACAGCATGTGGTTTGTCTCCGCAATAAGACTTGTGGTTTGTTGTAGGAAGTTTCAAATGGATGAGATGCCCTGCCCACACACGCACGTTGTGCTAAAATACAACCATTTTGAACCCTTTGACTTATGCTCATTTTACTACACAAAGGAAAACCTGGTGCACACGTATGAAGTGCTTGTTTATCCCATGACGGATCAAAGCTCGTGGTCAATACCTAAAGAAATATTGGAGAAGGTTGTCCTGCCACCTAAAGTGAGTAAGCAAGCTGGAAAACCAAAGAAGAGAAGACACAAATCAGCCTGGGAACTTGTTGGAAATAAGTCAAAGATATCATGTGGTCGTTGTGGTCAGCAAGGCTACAATAGAAAGACATGCCGGAGTTACATCTTGATGTTAAATCTAGTTTTATAGATATGCGTGTTAATTTTTATTGAAGTTTTATTAAGTTGTGGCTGATTGTGTTTGGGTTTTAAATTAATAATGTTTCTAATAATAATGAACAAAACTGAGTATGGTTAGATTTTGTGATTGGCAATTATGAGGCTTCTTAATTACTATTACATATCATTTACATATTTAGTCAGATTTATATAGTGTCTATGTATCGGTATACTATTGTCCAAATCTTACTGTCAATTACAAAATAATAGCTTTTAGATGAATATTCAGTATGTACAAAGTATCATGAGTTAAAGAATATCGGACAGCTGTATATTTATATTTAGAATATGGAAATATAAGTCAACAAGATAATTAATCAAAAAATAACCCAAAAGAAAAGGTGATCAGATAATCAGAAAAGGATAGAATATATTTGCGGTAACATTTATGCTAGCTAAAGTTTAGTTTACTAATAACAGTTTTTTGAATTCACCAAAACAAAGACTTGGTATTTATGTACCTCTTGTTGTTCCATTTGAATCATCTCCAGTTGCACCACCACCAACACCAATAGCTGAAGGGGTAGTTTTTGATTATACAAAAAAATATGGTAATCAGGTACCCATATTTAGATATATCATACTATTCTAAAAGAGTCAATCCCTATAGCAAAAAGTAAACGACCTTTTTGCACCTATAGTAAAGTTTTTTAAAATATTCCTTTGTACAAGGAAGTCAATACACAATTAAATTTCTACTCCTATATTTTACACAAATTATAAAAAATGCTTAATATAGATAATAAAAATGTCATCTTTTAATTAGGATTGTGATGTCTTTTCACATCTACAGGTTCACTTCATACTTGTATTTGGTTCTGAAGAGAGATAATGGATGACTATGTCATTCATTACTATCCAAGGATCAAGGATGACTTTTTACATCTTCAAATTAATGAGGCGAATGTACATTCATCCGTTGGAGGAAGTTAACAAACACTCAATATATTTGTTACTAAATTGCTTAATTATGGTAGGAACTCACCAAATAGCTAATCAAATTCTGTGTTTAAGCATTACAAGTAAAAAGTTTATTTTCTTCCAGTTTCACTTTATCTCTGGCAGTAGCCGAGAGACAGTACTAAAATTGTATTTGACAAGTAAGTTTATTTTCTTCTTTGTTAATTCCTATGATTATTCAGCACACTTTGTTTCACGCATTGTTTATGCAAGTTTGCTTAAGAACCACTGCCTTTTTTTTGGAAGCTAAAATATTTATCTTTGATGGTATTTGATCTTTCATAAAATACAACATCAAACTATCAACATCTCACCCCGCAGTTATCCTGTTTCATTTCGTAATCGGCTTAGAATTTTCACAAATACAAATGAGGTAAGCGGTATGTCTTTCGAACAGAATTTTGTTTGACTATAATTTTGCTATTGTGAATTTTGAAACTTCTTTTCGTGTTCTTTTGGTCTACTTTATATATATGCACTTGTGTTTTAGAGTAAGTTTATTAATATTTAGGAATACTGCAAGCGGAATAGTTGCAATATTTAACACAGATCTTAATACATTTATCATTGTTTTTTTTTAAAATAATTTACAACTTTGATAAAACTCTAATCTTGGGTCTATTTTAGCCGGTCAAAAATCATTGTGACACTATTATTTTCATTTTCCCAAAAAATAAAATGTAAGATTGTTATTAAGACTAAATAGAATAGTGACCTCTTCATGTTTCTTTGATAATTTATTGAAATTTAAGATATCAATTGTGCAACTCAAACACAAATTTTTTTAAACAACAATTATATAATTCTTTTAATATATTACATTCATTATTAAGGACACACGTGTGTTGTGCGTCTCCAAAACTAGTATATATATACATTAATATATACACATATCTCAATAATATCATTGGCATATTCTTAAATAAATATTAAATATTTCAAAGAGCCAATGAGCTAGAATATTACAATGCAGCCTTTAAAAAACAATTATGATCTAAAATTTAATTTTTTATTTATTTGTTGTAATAGTTTGTTAAATTCACTAAAATAGCCATTCATATGGATACCCATAGTTTCCATTCATTTATGAAGGGACAATTTCTGTTTATGCAAATAAAATAGCCAAAACAATCTGGTAATCAAGCACCCATACATATATGCACATATCTCAATAATATCATTTGAATACACCTTCACCCAAATCATGAACATTGGTTGTTGTGAAGACAGATTATGTGGTTTAAAATAATAAATTTTGTTGTATCGGTAATCATACAAGTAACTTCATTTGTATTGACAACGTCTTCACCACAAAACTGAAATTAGCTTCCACGCTACCTTTCTTATATCGTTGATAAACAAATTATTAGTAATAGAGTAGTTGGGATAAAACATGAATATTACAATGCAACTTTAAAAAACAGTTATGTTCTAACCTTTGGAAACACCTTCTTATTTCATCCAACTCAAGGAATATGCGATCAGCTACCACAACCATAAAATCGTTCAACAAACATACCTGCTGGGTGACAGACTAAAGATCGTTTTTAGATCAAGTTGACCTCTTTTTATCAACTGCAGTTCCTTAAGAGAATGTTCTCTCCTCAATAATTCAATATTGCCTCCAACTGGCTGTCCGGATGCATCAATATCCGAGATATCATCAGTTTCATTTGGATTGTCTTTGGGAACCTCATGTTCTTTCATCCGGGGGCAACTGTAATGTGGACATCTCTAACTCGATGGGAGTAATGTTGTCCAGTACCATCTACTCAAAAAAATAAAAAAATAAAAATAAATAACATTAATATTTCACTAATATCAAGTCAATATATATAAATGATGTAACAAAAAAGAACATGTTGTTAAATTAATAATACCTTGCGTCCAGTAAGCCTGAAAAAACATGTCTGAAGCTCATGGAATCCAAAATAGTTGGTAACTTCCAAGTTAAGTATGCGGGGATGTGATCTCCAACACGGGTGGCTAATTCTCCGTCCGCTGTAGGACAACACTCATAAAATCACACCAGCATTGCATATGGCAGACCCGCAAACCTATACATAGAATGCCAGACACGCACCTTATCATGCATTGATTATATGGTGGTTTCAAAAACTTTGGTACCCCATGGATATGCTTCCTAGTCTCCAGATTCAACAATATCAAAGTGTTCAGTTGGGATAAGGTGGGGATGGTTTCTAATATTTTTGGTGGAGTATAGGAATGTGCTAATAAATTATAAAGCGGCTATCTTAATGGCGTCGTCATCATCCTGCCCCCTTTTATTATTGAAGCATTCAGACAATTGAGTCTTGCTAACACGTCCAACATCTGGGAAATACATCTGGACAAGACAATTTTTCTATTTAGAACTATAATCTTTTAGGAAGTCCCCTTCACACTTCAATTCAGTGATCAACGTGAACTCTTCAAGTCCAAATTTTAGTTTTTTTTTCCATTGATAATGAACCATAAAGCATCGTGAGAGGAACGAACAACCTTTCTGAATAAAAGAGCAACCAGAAGCTGATTATGGACTTCAAATACAGGCATATCAAGGAAATGATCAAAACATGTTGATTTAAACCTCTCTAGCAGACCTCCCGTTAATACTTTTTTTAATTCAGACACAATCTTCTTGTTAGTGTGTGTGCTCACACTACAACATGCATGCTTTTCCCTCGGAGTATAAAAGTCTCATGTCTGAAAAATAATATTCAAACATAACTAATATGTAAAAAAATACTTTCTTATATATTATGTGACATGTAATATAAGAACATACATAAAGCAAAAAATATTACATATTAACTATCTATTTACAAACATTACACATATTATCCCCAATTTGTGATATGTTGATTTAAAACAGCATAACAATACAGAAAAGATATATAATTTATACAGTTAACACACATAGAAATATTATAAGAATATGCCATCGAGTGGGGATCTTTTTTAGTGTTATAAAATAATCATTATACAATACAAATAATACTAATCACGTGTAACCGAAATATATAAAATCATTTCCAACTAGGAGTCCACCGTGGGGATGGCAAGCATATTCTGACTTAACTGACTTGCTCTTCCGTAAAAACTTCTTCCTTGTTTTAATTTGGGGACCATCATCAAGATCAACATCATACAGTTGAGGTCGTTTATCAAAATCTTGTTTTCTTTTACTACCAGATGAACTTCCACCAAAGACAACGCCTTTCCCCTTCTTATTTGCAATATCTTCATCCATCCATGCCTTGTGAGAATGTGATCGAGTTATCCTGAATGAAAAAGGATCAATAAAATCATCGTCATCTGGGGTATTAGAAATCACCCAATGTTGATTACTACCACGCGAACTCATATGGGATGTGTATAATGAAAAATTAGAAAAGATAGACAATACTTCCTCAGTACAAATATATATGTAGAATCATTTAATGTTTAAAGCGTGGATATGTGCAAATATTGGGAGTGAATTTGGGAAGATAATGATAAGATGTAAACGGCTAGATATGTGTTATGGAAGAGGAATGTTGAGTATTTTATGGGATATTGAAAGTGTGTGAAAGAGGAGTAAAAATTTCGTGGGGAAGCCACTTTGGCACCAGCTATTTGATGCGTAGCCTTTGTTCACAAATTCGCTGAGAATTAGCCACCACACACGTTTTTTAAAAATTATAGTGTAACAACGCCGTTTTATGTCTTTTGAAAATTCTGCTTTTACCCTTCCTTATTTTTAACTTATTCGTGGGTTTTATTTCTTTCTCTTTGTTACTGTGACTTTTGAATTCTATCAGAAATACATGAACTCTCTTTCGAAATACACCAACTTTCTTATTTTTGAAGCTTTTTGTTTGGTTAAAAACTTTGTTTTGCTGTTTCGTCTATTAAGATAACTATTTTACTTAACATTGTTATTTTTTCATTTTTTTTATGGGTTATTGGGTTATTAGGTTATGATTTTATTTTGAAAAATGTTTGGATTTTTCATTGAAATACAATATAAGCTTTTGATTCCCTTGTAAATTGTGGGTTTTTTTTAAGGGCAACGCTTTTTTTGCGAAACACTTTGCCCCAGAACTATATACGGTGACTTTGTAGGTGATAGGCTGTTGTCCCATGATAAAATACTGGGATTGTGTGTTTAAGAGGTACTTGTGTCCATTGTAAATGGTGGGTTTATTTTGAGGAAGCAACGCTTTTTTTGTGAAACCCTTTGCCCCAGAACTATATACTGTGACTTTGTAGGGGGATAGACTGTTGTCCCATGATAAAATACTGGGACTCTTTATTTAACAAGTACTGTTGTCCCAGTGCTAAATTATGGGACTTTGTATAACAAAGCATTCTAATCCCCCAGCACAAATACTGTGACTTTACATATGAAGTACTTGTACCCCCAACACCAATGTCTGGGAAGCCAGTCTGGGGAGGGTGGGCCAACAACCTTTTTGTGTGCCCCATAATAAAATACTGGGACTCTTTGTTTAACAAGTACTGTTGTCCCAGTTCTAAATTATAGGACTTTGTATAACAAAACATTCTAGTCCCCCAACACAAAAACTGTGACTTTACATACGAAGTACTTGTGCCTCCAGCACCAATGTCTGGGAAGCTAGTCTGGGGAGGGTGGGCCAACAACCTTTTAGTGTGCCCCATATTAAAATACTGGGACTCTTTGTTCAACAAGTATTGTTGTCCCAGTTCTAAATTATGGGACTTTGTATAACAAAGCATTTCTAATCCCTCAGCACAAATACTGTGACTTTACATACGAAGTACTTGTGCCCCAAACACCAATGTCTGTGGGTTTTTAGGTGCAAGCATATAAGTGTTAATTTTTGTTTGTTTTATTTTAATACATGTGCTAATATTATAGTTATGGAGATTATACCAAATGATGAGGGTATGGATAATTTGCCAAACGACGATGGTATATGGTTCCATTTGCACAGTGGAAGAATCGTGATTGCCAACGGAAAGGTGACACAGAGTATCTTGGATTACTTGAAGGGTTATTGTCTGCCGATCACCTGGAGAAACTGAAGCAAGGGTCATTCGACAAGTTTATGCTTTTGGAAGATGCTAAATATTTTGGGAGGCTTATAAATTGTTTTCTGCAGTCTCAAATAGTTTTTTCAGAAAACACTAAGATTAGCTTCAAAGTTTTTGGTGATATAGTAGATTTGACAGCTGATGATTTTCATGCAGTTAGTGGTCTTAATATTTCCAATAGTGTAGTTATAAGTATTTTCAAGCTTTCAAAGAATAGATTAAAGGAGAAGTATTTCAAGAATCCTGAAGAGGATGTTAATAAAAAGACAACAAGTGGAGTTTAAAGTTATATGACTTGCTTGATTTGATTGAACATCATTCCAGTTATGTGAGAATGACTCCAAAGAACAAGGGTAATGTGAATAGAGTGTCAGCTGCGCGATTGGATGTTCCATTAGAACAAGATGATGCTGTTAAATTAGCTGAGGTATATTTGCTTACTTCTGTTTTATTGGGTCGACCATTACCTAGAGTAGTGGATGATCAACATATGATTATTATTGATGATGAAGAGGTGCATACCTGTTATCAGTGGGGTACTGAGATATATCGTCGAATGATACACCATTTGCAGTCAATCATAAAGCCAAATTCTTCTACTTATTTGTTTCCTGGTATTGCCTTCCTCTTCTGTTGCTGGGTGGTAGAGGTATTCCCTGTGTTCAGGCAGTATTTTACTGTTCGTCCTATGATCAAACCTCTGATGCTTCGTTACACATGTAGTTACCCCGCATTACAATATCTTGTGTGATAAGTACTTTCATAATGAACAGGTGAGTTTTACTAGTAGTTGCTTTTATTTGTTATTTCTTTTTTAACTTTTTTTTTAGTTTTGAAATGTATTTTTAATAGTTTTGGGAGGATACCTCAGTGATACCAATAAGGCATAAATCTAAACGTGCTTCAACTTCAAAGTCACCCTCAAAGTCATCTTCAAAGACTAGTTCAACAACAAAATCTATTGACATGAATGAAGTTGTAAAGGTGAAATCATTTGTGGGTTTTTTCTTTTGATTTCTTTTTATTATGTGGTTTTAATCTTTTTTCTTTTATCAAAGGTTGACAGCTAATCTCAAAGTAAATTTACCTGCTGAGACCAAGATTCAACATATGATCAATTCCTCAGAAAATAGTGTGAAGAAAGATCTTGCTGACATGGAGAAGAGGATTACAAATCATTTGAATGCAAAGTTTGATTCATTACTGCTTCTTGTTGCAAAATCAAAGACAATTGATCTTGGAGAAAACTGTGGTGTTTTTGTAAGTAAATCAGACACCGGAAGTAGAAATGAGAAGAGCCAGTTTGTTGATGATTTGAATTATTCAGATGGTCGGGATAGTTTTTTGAAAGAACCATTAAAGAGCCAGTTTTATAATCGGTCCGAGCTTGTTGGTAGTATAGAAAGTGATCAAGGTATTCCAGCTGCTTTAATAGAGAAAAGCAATCAAATGATTGTGGATGTTTTAGAGAATTACAAAGTTGATACTTGTGACACCATTGATGAAGCAAAAGGTACAGATGGTTTAGAAAAGGCGTCATTAAATCCAGACCATCATCAAGAAAGTCATGGTAATCAAATAGAGTATTCTATATAGTGGTAATCAAAGTAAAATGGAATATTTTGTTTAATGTAATGATTTTTTCTATGTATATGCAGATAAACAGAATCCTTCATCTGATTTATCGCACAAATGTCCATCTAAAGATAATAATATATCTTTGAATCCAACAGAAGTTCAGCTTCGTGATAAAAAAATTTATTCCACACTTAATGGTAAGAAGAAAAAACTTGTTGGTAGATTCAACCAACATATTATGCAGTATACCTCTTAAAAGAGAGAAAATACTTATGAAGTACTTGTGCCCCCAGTACCAATGTCTGAGAAGTCAGTCTGGGTAGGGTGTGCTAACAAGCTTTTTGTGTGCCCCATACTAAAATAATGAGACTCTTTGTTTAGGAAGTACTTGTGTCCCAGTTCTAAATTATGGGACTTTGTTTAACAAGTACTTGTGCCTCCAACACAAATACTGTGAGTTTACATATGAAGTACTTGTGCCCCAACACCAATATCTTGGAAGTCTATAGTAATGGAAATCTATTTTAATATGTGTGTTTTGGCACTTCTTTTATCTATAGAAAATGTAATGTATTGTGCTTATTTATTTTTACAGAAGCTAATAATGGCAAATCTGGTAAAAGTGCTGTGGTTGAAGAAGAAATTGAGAAAGTAAAGCAGCTTGTTGAAGCTGGTATTTGGACACCAGTAGGTATGTAAAAGAAATTTTTATATAATAATTAGTGTTCCTATTTTTGTAGTTTAAAATGTGTAATAAATTATCTTTTTTTAAAGTGTCTCAAGAAGGTTCTCAACCAATTAAGCTTTCTGATAATCAAAATTTTTTGACTCCTCGTATGTAAAAACATCTTGCATATTTGCATGGTGCACACTCCACCATGAAATACTAGGTTTGTTTAATGAATAGTGTGTCTTATGCCATTATTAAATACTGCGACTTATTTGTCTATGCATATGCAATGTATTGTTGTCTATTTTTACAGAAGCAACAAATATTAAAGCTGATAATGAAGACGTTGTCAATCAATGCAGTCACAGTGCTGAGGTTCGATTTGAAGTTGAGTCTGTCAGTGAGCTTTGCAGAGCTGGTCTTATTTTTACACCAGCAGGTATGTAAACGCCTTTTTTATAGTTATTTTATATTTTCTTTTATTATTGGCAAATGTGTGATATATTATCTTTATTTATAAAGGTTCTCAAGAAGGTCTCAAAGAAGGTGTTGTGCATTCACCTGTGAAAAAGGCTTTGAAAACATTTTCCAGCAAGAAAAGGAAGGAACGTGATATGATGCTTCTCCTGAAATTGCATCCCCCTCAAAACTAAAATTGTTGAAAAGTCGGTCGAGGGAAGCGGTAGCATCATGAATATTGGTCGCATAGATGCATCTTCATTTTCACTTGGCTTGATACATCCATCGCAAGAGACTGCAGCAGTGATCGATAGTGTCAGGCCAGATTCTATGGATATCGATCGCTCAGAAAGTAAGGGTAGTACAGAATTGGCATTTATTGAGAAAGATAATTCAAAACTTACGACAATTACTGATGCATCTGTTGTAGTACTGGAGCAAGAGTCTGCTTTGGATTTAGCCATGAAAACACCTGAACAGTTAATTTTTGCGGAGAAATAGAAGGTTGCTGGAACAGATGTCTCTGCAAGGAATACTGCAGATGTGTGTTCTTCTAAACAACAATCGGCTATGCAGTGTTCAGTGAAAAAAGAGGAAGTTATGAATTTTGTTGTTTTGCCCAGACAAACCAGCAAATAATCCACAAGGAGGAGAGCTGTTAGGCAGGGGACATAGGGTTCGTAAGATTAGCCCCCCACTTATTATCTCCATTCAGGCCTTTTCAGCCAAAGGAAAAGGGTGATTGGAAGCCTACTTATAGGCGTGTATGCCCTTTTCATAATATCAATGCCACGTTTAATTGTTTGGGAATTTTTGATCAATGGTTGAAGAAAGGCTTGAAAGTGACTGATTAAAACAGAATCCCTGCAGTGTAAGTTATTTTATTTTATTTTTTTAGTTTTTGAGTATTCAGTTAAAGGGTGTTGTAGATTATATTAGTAATTTTGCATTGTTTATGTTGTTTATATGTAACTTTTTCAGGGATGATGATCTTTATGATGACAAAATTGCAGACATCAATTCACAGAAACAAATTAAGTTATATACTGTTTATTGAAGAGAAAAATATGGTTAAGAGAGATTGCAGATAGAAGATATGCACTTACCAATGAGGTTTTCTACAGCTTATTTTTGTTGTTGGTTATATATATATATATATTTGTTAACTACTTTTTTTTTTTTTGTGTTTGTGATTTTTTCTATCATGCAGCATGTTGATGTTATACTGTACTATCTGAGGAAGAAGCATTTATATCATTTCACAAACTACTCGGCGATGTTCACAATGATAGACTTGAATTTTGATTTTTTTGTAGAGTCGTTGTTCTTTTTAAAGGTCGAATCCTATTTTGATGATATGGCAAAGGAAGAGAAGACCCGGAGAATAAAAGAGAAGAATGATAGAATGGAATAAGAGTGGAAGAAGGATCAAGATTTTGAAGAAATGAAGAAGAAGAAGAAGAAGAAGAAGAAGAACAAAGGAGGAAAAAAGACTCGTCCTCAACAAAGGAAAAAAGAATATAAACCTCCAGCAGAAGTTGTTTTGGGAATACATGACTTGACAGTGGAGGATTTAGAGAGGATTGAGTTAGATTTTTTCCTAGCAGAGTATGAAGAAACTACGCAGAATAACCTCAATGAGTGTGTGAACGAGTCTACAAATCAATGTGGCATAGCATGGACACAAGTGGAAAAAGTCTTTATGCCAATTAGGAAGTCTTCAATTGATCCTAGTTCAAGTCTTGCACTCATTATTGGTTGGGAGTTTATTCTATAAAAGATCATAGAATAGATATCTATGATTCGATTTTTGATGGGGACGAAAATTTTGTGAAGATCAAGATGGCAATGTATGCAATTGTTATACCTCAGCCACTAAAAGAGATGAAGTTTGATACTAAATATCCTAATTTTGATACGGCGTACAAGAAACATGGTATTGTTTATCAAAGAGCACCCAAACAAACAGGAGGCACAAATTGTGGTCTCTTTGTAACAAAGTTTACAGACCTACTCATGCTCGGACAAGATTTGTTTAAATATTAATGGGGCGTAGAAGCTATTAGTATTTACAGGAGAATTGTTGCTGCTAATCTACTGACGCATGGAAGATCAAAGAGAGATGAAGGCTATGAAACTCCATCAGAGAATTTGAATGATATTATGGAGAGCATGATGCGAAACTAGCTTGTGGACATGGAAGACTGCCACTTCTTTGAATCTTTATTTATCTTTTTTGAATTTTATAAATTGTTATTTTTTTATAAACAATGCTATGTACATATTTTTTGAAGTATGTATACTATATATGTTCTTTGTTTGTTGTTATTTATTAGCTTTTGAAGTATATAAATAGGGATGCTAATACTTTAATTATAGGTAAACAGTCCCAGGTATCTATATACTGTGAGTTCACATGTGAAGCACTTGTACCCCCAGTACTAATGTCTGGGAGTCAGTACGGGGAGGGATGGCCCAAAAAGCTTTGTGTGCCCCAGTTCTAAATACTGGGACGCTGTGTTTAATAAGTAGTTTTGTCCCAGTTCTAAATTATGGGACTTTGTATAGCATAGCATTAAAGCATATATTTTTCTCGCCCCATCACGAATACTGTGAGCTTACACATAAATAATTGTCCCCCCAGTATCACTATCTGGGAGTGGGTGGGTTCGGGCAAATATTTTGTGTGCCCATTATAAAATACTGGGACTCTGCATTTTTAAGTACTTGTGTCCCAGTTCAAATAATGCGACTTTGTAAAAAAGCATTTTAGCATATATTTTCATCCTCCAGCTCAAAATACGGTGAGTTTACTTATGAAGTACCTGCGCCCCCAGTTAAAATACTGAGAGTATAATTATTTCACCAAAATAATTAGGGGTCTGCAGTTATGAGTTGGTTACTAGCATTCCTATTTTTTAGGGGGTGCAGTTGTGGGACATGCGTATCTGTCTATAAATACAGTCTTTGAATATAGAATCATCACTTAAATTTGTTTAAGATTTTGCAAATTTTTTACTTTCCTGTGCAGTCTTTTAGAAAAAAAATGTCTCTTCCACAGGGAAATGGGCATGTAGTTGAGAATGAACATGCACTTCAAAATGGGCATATAGTTGAGAATGCACATGCACTTCAAAATGTGCATTCCACTGAGCAAACAGGGCGTGATTTATATTGGGAGATTGCAGGTTTGCAGGGAGACATTGAGCAGTTGACTCGTACTGTAGATCACCTCCAATTATTAATTATTCGGCAAAATCAGAGGATTGAAAGGAATGAGCGACAAATAACAAGGATGATGAGGGCAATGAGAGAAATCCCAAACTATAATGAAGTATATACTCCACCAGGGTCACTAGAGAACTTATTTTTACTATTTTGTTATGTTTTTTAATGAACTTATGTTGTATTAACTTGATGTTAGAAAAAAGTTTGGGACTCCACCAGTGTTATGTTTTTATGCTTCTATCTGCAAGTGTAGTTTATCTTTTCTTGTACTTTGAGGATACTTCTTTTGTGTTTTTAGAAGTATCCTTTGGTGTAATATTTATGTTAACGATAATGAAAATGCCTGTAAGTTTGTGTTTGTTTTGTGTGAAAAATGTTCTCTAGTATGCTGGGGATAGCAGTTAAGCCACATTGATGCCCCAGATGTTTTTGATGGGGTTAGTAGTTTAAGGCACATGGATCCTTCCCCCCCCCCCCCCCCAGATGTTTATATTGGGGATAGTAGTTTAAGGCACGCGGACGCCCCAAATATTTTTGTTGTGGCTAGTAGTTTAAGGCACATGGATCCCCCCAGATGTTTATGCTGGGGCTAGTAGTTTAAGGCACATCGACGCCCCAGATGTTTGCTGGGGCTAGTAGTTTAAGACATATGGATGCCCCTGATGTTTTTGTTGTGGCTAGTAATTTAAGGCACATGGATCCCAGTGTTCTTATACTGGGACATTTGAGTTTATTTTTTATTTTTCCAATCCTCTTTATAATGAAGTCTTAGTTTTTTATCCTGGTCCCAGTTCTCCATCCAAAAGGAAAAGAACAAGCAATGTGCAGCTTTTATGTAAAGAAGAAAGAATCTTTACTATCATCCAAAAGCAAAAGGACAATACAGTATAATAGAGAACATTTCTTGTATAATTATTTTAATATAAATAGACCACTTTGTTACTGAAGAGAACACGCAAATATTTTTGTATTTTTAAGATGGGAACAGTTGTTGAAGCTGTGTTGAATGAATTGGATGCTGAATTAGATCAGTTTGTAAGTTAATCATACCATTTTTTTAAAGTGTTATTTTTGTTGTTGTTGTTATGCTTCCCAGACTTCACCCAGACTTTTACAGTGGGACGTTATGGTAAATATAGAAGCTGACACAGCTTTTTAAGTTTAGGTGAGTAAACATAGAGAATACCAGCATTTAATTTTCTCCCTAACATTGGCATTCGAGAAGTCTGGAGATTATTATTTTTGGAAGCTGGAAGGACATAGGGAAGCCCATACAAAACCTACTATTTTTTACTAAATTTATTCTGCTATTTAATCTATTTTTGACTATACATATTTTCTTTGACCATAACAGTTGGACAAAAGTTAATATTAGAGAACAGTAACTGCTAGCTTATAAATAAGTTAATAAATGGGAACAGTCGTTGAAGGAAATAACAGCTATCCCCAGCATATTAGAGAACATCTTTCACAAATATTTGTTACTGAAGAAAACCCTCAAATATTTTTGTACTTTTAAGATGGGAACAGTCGTCGAAGCAGTGTTGAATGAATTGGATGCTAGATTAGATCAGTTTGTAAGTTAATCATAGTATTTTTTTAAAGTGTTATTTTTGTAGTTGTTATTATAAAATAGTGCATTTCTTCTTTTGTTTTGTTTTGTAGATTTTGCCATTATGGTTGGCAATTATGCTTCCCAGACGTGATGTGCCAGCCACTCCTATTTGTCGTAGTAATCATTTCCAGATGAACTATCTAAAAGTGAGAAGACAGAGAAAGCTTTGTAATGGATGGAGGGAGTTCGTTCGTACTAACAATCTCGGAGTAGGAAGTACGTTACATTTTAGAGTTCTGGAATCCTCAGATCGTGTGGTTTTAAATGTTAGTGTTTGGCAGCCTGAACTAGAACCTTTAAGTTCTAGTTCTAGTTCTAGTTCTAGTTCTAGTTCTGGCTCTACTGTTGAAGATGCCTGAATAAGATAGCATATTTCTGTGTTTTAGTTTAATCTTTATTGAAATTTTTACTTTATTTATGTGTGTGTTTTCAGTTTTTGGTAAATAATATCCGAGTTTGGGTCAGTTATGTATGTGTAATGTAACTGTTGTTTTTTGAATTGTGATTGTTCAGTATTTTATCATAACTGTTATGTAATGGTGCCTTTTTAATTATAAGTTGCAACTGTTATTAGATTATTGAATTTATTATATAAATACATATCAACTGATAGTTGTTTCTTATCATCTTATTATTACAATTATCTATATTTAGATTTTTATACTTCAAGTACAACAATGTCTGAAAGTAGTGTCAATCAACCAATACTGTCACCAGCACAGTCAGGGCTACCACCACCACTACCAGCACCAGGATTTCCAAATAATCTAAATTGGGATGTTGTAGTCCTACAGGGTCAGGTGCAGGACCACATTAATGTAATACAATAAATGCAAAATGATATTTGGAATATGCGTAATGTGCAAAGGCGACAAGTGCGGAAGATCTGTCACTCTATTGAAGCTATAGCAGCACATCTAATTTTGACTTTCCACTAGGATCTCCATAATGGAGTTATGTGAAGTTTCTATATTGTTATTTTTAATTATTAGTCTATAATTTCCTATTAGTTTATAATTAGTATAGGATCCAGATTAAAATGCTGTTATTTTCAACTGCAGAACACTATGGCTCCAGCATAAGTACTGGGATTAGTTTACAATTATTAGTATAGTACCCAGATCAAAATGATGTTATTTTCTACTGCATAACATTGTGGCTCCAGCACAATTACTGGGACTAATATATGTCATAGCAGTTTTTTATATATGAATAAATATTACTAAATTTTGGGATTAGTTTACAATTATTAGTATAGGACCTAGATCAAAATGCTGTTAGTTTCAACTGTATAGCACTATGGCTCCAACACAAGTACTGGGATTAGTTTACAATTATTAGTATAGGACCCAGATCAAAATGCTGTTATTTTCAACTGCATAATACTATGGCTCCAGCACAATTACTGGGACTAATATATGTGATATCAGTTTTTTGCATATGAATAAATATTATTAAATTTTGTGATTATGAAAATGATGCTCATATTCAAACTACAGACTTTTGAAAGTTAAAGTACATAATCTGTTGTGGATTTTAAATATTGAAAAAGAGTTCTTATAGTAATTTAAGTTATAGAATATTCTAAGATTTTTTATTGACTTGACTTGTCATATAAAGGACAAAAGAATCTATCTACTTTTGTTCATGTATTGTCAACAATATAAAAATGTGAATTAAGTATGGTAGGGAATTCCAGGTCATTATGCTGGGTCTACTTCTGAAACAAGTAACGAGTCCCAGGATTTTATACCAACAAAATTAGTCCAGACAAATGATGTGGATTTGCAAAGTTAAAGTAGGGAATATTTTGTGGATCTCAATATTTTTGGAACAGAGGTCTGTTGTAGTAATTTAAAGGACAGAATCTTTCCAGAATCTCTTTGATTTATTTTGTGTTGTCAATTGTGTAATACTGTGACTTTAATACACAATTGCAACAAAATCTCAGTTCAATCTTATCCTATACAGATACGACCCACCTATAAAAAAAAAGTGATATCTTCTTTATTGGATTTTGTTTCAGAGAGAGATGTAAGGAACCTTTTACAGCTTTTTTTGAGTTACAATGTCAGCTAAATAGAAGAAATATTCTTTACAGGTTTTTAGTATTTTTGTTTTCTATAAATTAGACGGTGATGTTGTTTTTTTACTTGTACAAAACAAATATTATTCCAAAAAAAGAAAAAATAAAAAAGCATATAATAAAAATGGCTTCCAATGATGAAGTAAGAAGACAACAATGGCGCCAGTTGTATAACGATGTTAGGAATTTGAAAAGTGATCTTGAGTTTTTGAAAACTGAGGTAAGTGGTGAAGAATAATTTGGATGTGTTGTTTGAATTTTTTGTAGCTTTCAGAGAAAAACAATAAAGATATGGATCGATTTTTTGACAAACTCATGGACATTGAATTGCAGAACTTTACAGACTCAAACTCTGGTTCTAGCTCTTGTGTTCCTAGTAATCGTTAATGTTTTACTGTATTTTTTTTTGTGTTTCGAAGTGTTCTGTTTTTATTCTTCCATGTGCGCAAATCAAGTGTAATTTATCATTTTTTGTACTTGAGGAAACTTCTTTTGTGTTTTAAGAAGTAACCTTTTATGTAATATTTATGTTACTGTTAATGAAAATGGCTGTAAGTTTGCCTTTGTTTGTGTGTAAAATGTTGACTCTTCAATAATGTTTATATATAGTCCTAGCAATATATGCTGGGGGATAGTAGCCAAGGGACAGGGATCCCCAGATGTTTGTGCTGGGGGCTACTAGTTTAATGTACATGGATCCACATATTTTTATGCTGGGGCCACTATTTTAAGGGACATATGTCCTCAGATTTTTATGCTGGGGCCAGTAGTTTAAGGCATATGGGTCCTCAGATTTTTATCCTGAGACGTTACTGTAAATATAGAAGTTGTTCCAGTTTTTAAGAGTCTGCCAGCAAATATCTAGGGTAGCAGGATAACATTGGCATACGAGAAGTCTGCGAACTGGAAGAAACATAGGGAAGAACATAGAAACACAGCTTTTTTGACTACATTTATAGTGATATTCAATCTATTTTTGACTATACATATTCTCTTTGACCATAACAGTTGCACAAAATTTAGTAACTGCTAGCCTATAAATAAGCCTTTACAGTTGAAGGGAACAACAAGTAATTTGCAATTCATCTATTCATATAAACTTTTATTTTTATTTTTTTCATCAAAATAATAATATGGAGGACGATCGTTGGGAGGAACTATGGCCATTTCACTATACAAATCACAAAATCATACTTCAAAAGAGATGATTTTGTATGTTAAAAAAATTACCAAACTATTTTTTATATTTTGTTCATCTAATTTTTCACTGTTCGTGATTGTTGTATTAACTGTGTAAGTTTATTTTTTCAGATCTTTCCAGAGAGTTGGAAACAGAAGCTGCCAAATGTAAATGGAAATGCACAATTACTTTGTGAAAATGATGACACGGAATATGAAATGAAATTCAAGGCTGGGAAGGGACATTCAAGGTTGTTTAATGGATGGAAGGAGATGCTTCAGCGTAAAGGGTACATGCTGGGTGATATGCTTCGGTTTAATCACATTGTTCATGAGGTTTACAACGGTGTTGCCACTGTTGTTTTTGAAATTTTATTAGTAAACCGTCAGGATGGTCATGGCAGCAACAACAATAATGATGATGATGATGACGATGATGATGATGGCAGCAATGAAGAAGATGATGTAGGATCAGCCTAGAAGCCTATTGTAATTGAATAAGTTTTAGTAGTTTTTATATTTTTTTAAGTTAATCTAGGATGTTTGTCTGTCTTTTTTTTCATGTGTGTTTTAAAGTTTCAGCAGACGATGAATTATGAACTGTGTTCTCGTATTATGAACTGTGTTTTCGTTATTTTTTAAGTACTGTGTTTTAAGTGAAAATGTTGGTTGTTCAATAAGTAAAGAAACTAGAAAACAGATAAATCGAGACAAGTATTTTGCACAGCAACAAATGAAAAGTATATTTTTTATATAGAATAATCCTTGGTAAAGAGTACAGAGAAAGTAAAATTAAAAAAAGAAAGTGCTCTACAAGTGAATAGTCCTTTTTTTACTTCAGAATTGCTGCGACTGGAAGAAAATAGAGAAGAATGGTCTTCTATCTATCTAGTGAAGACGAGATTCCTAACTGAAAAACAAAAAAAAAAGAAATTTTTTAACATAGCAGCTTTGGTCATCTTTCAAATTTCTGTTGAATTGCAGTAAAATAGAATTAAAAAATAAAATGCAGATAGAGAGACATGCCTATTGTTTTTATTGAGAGTTATGTTTCTTTGAATATAGATGAAGTACTGGAGTATGTCTGCAGGATGTCCTGTTGTGTCCACACTTTCTACATATCCCACATTGTTTCTCCTTTTGTCTTACATATTCTGCAGTAGAGACAAATCTTTTTTCCTGCCTTCTACCTGGCTTAACTTTAAAATCTGGGGGTTTTGTTATCTCTTCTTTAATACTATCAGGTACAACCCATGATTCTTCATGTCCAACAGTGTTGATTTCTGCTTCATACTGTTTTAACCATGTTTCTCTTTTATACCATCTAGAGCAATAATTGGACTTGTGTAGGTGTACTCTGTCTATGGCAGCAAGTGCATGTTCACAAGGTATTTCATCAATCTGAAACTTGAGGCATTAACATTCTTTCTTCTTTCAAACAAACAGTAAATTCTCTCCCTTCATCTGTTACCTTAAAGCTTTGATCCGTAGTCAGGTCAACCTGAAAAAATATTATATATAAGACTACTTAACTAGTTTTTATTTAGTAAAAAGAAAAATAAATAAATAACTAGCATAACAGATATAATGCAGCAATTTTCTTTTGTCCCATGACTATATACTGGATCCCCCACTTTTGGATACCATGTAGTCCCAGCACAAAATCTGTGTACACTAGCAAGTCCCAGTATTTTCATTATGAGAATGCAATAAAATATCTGGTAAGTCCCAAACTTTTTTTCTGGGACTTCATGAATTATAATTGACATAACACAAATCCCATCCAAAAATAACTGTATTATTTGATATACTCACATTCATTCTGTATGCTTTTTTTATTTTCTTCTTCAATTCTTCATCTATCCATTTTGATGTTGCAAAGAAAATATCATGCGCGCTCTTCCGTCTCTCATAAAACCAGCTCTGTAGCTTGTTCATTATGTTGTCCACCATTGACAGTATTGATTTTCCCCAAGCATGTAACAGAGCATTATTCATGGATTCCACAATATTTAATGTCATCATGTCATATCTTCGATTTTGACACCAAGCTCTAGTCCATCTCTCTGGTGGTTCTTCCATGAGCTAATCATAGGTTGCCCTATCCGTTTCTTTCATTTGATTCATGTCTTCTTCAAATTCTGCAATCGTGTAGACCCGACATGCACTATTGAATATACTTATCACTGCAGGAGTCGCGTTCCTTTTGTTAAGGTTCTTTTCCAGATGATATACACAGATCCCATGCGCACATTCAGGATATACATTTGTAATCCTATTTGCAATTGCAGAATTACGATCTGAAAGGAACAGTGAATTTTCACGGCAACCAAATGCAATGCGCAACTGCCTAAAGAACCAATTGTATGCCAGATTATTTTCTGAGTCCACAACTCCAAAGGTAAGTGGGAAGAATTGGTTATTTGCATCTTTCGTCACTGCAATAGTGTCCCTTGATATCTTGACTTGAGGAATGTTCCATCGACAACTATCACAGGTCTACAATGTTTCCAGCCTTTAATAGATGCCGCACAAGCAAAAAACATATATTTGAACCTGTGTAATACAATTGCAGTGTTATCAGTAAAATGCATGATAAAATTTTGAGTCTCAGCTTTTAGTACTGGAACCCTACTTATATATAATTACGACGTCCCAGCATTTTGTAATAGGACTCCAACAAATAACAGTGGAGTCTCAGGCCTTTTTTACTGGGGATTACTGGAATTCTACACAAAAATATATAACTACATATATTTTTTTTTTTACCTGTTCTCAGCATCTCTTTGAAAAGCAACGTGTGAGCCTAGATTGATGTCTCTTAGCACATATAAATATGCAGGTAACTTCTGAAAGTTCTCCTCAGGCGTCCCTCTAATTAAAGACTCTTCTTCCTTTATAGCACGCCATACCTTATTATAAGAGATTTCAACTCCCATTATCCTTCTAATCTCCGCAACAACAAAATTAGGCTTAACATGTTAATTATCGTCTCTCAGATTCTCAACTATCTCATCTCGGACAATCTTTGACGTAGCATGTTTTTGGTCTCTTTTTCTGTCATCCACTGAGCAAGTGTGATTCTTCTCAAACTTTAGTATTTTGAACAGCGTGGACTGTTTAATTCTGGAAGATCGAACAATCCACTCACATTTTTCATTCATGCACACCAGTGAATATCTCGTTGTGCTTGATCTCACAATCTTGAATTCAAAATGGTGTGCAATTACAATTATCTGAAAACATTTAGTGACACACTGTTTGTTTAAAAAAATTGATCCAACCTTGATGTCCTCCAAATATGCGTGTTCTTTTAGTATTGGACGAGGAGATTCTTTTATTTTCTTCCTTGAATACCTCTTTCTCTTTTTTGCAGCACTTGATGTCTCAGGAGGTTGAAGATTTACAAGCTGTTGTTCTGTGTTTTCAGCATGCATTAACTGTTGATCTACTACTACAACTTCGACAGACGGAGGCGTTAACACTATCACTTCAAAAGCATCATCATTGTCTATTTGCATTATCATTTGGCCTTCAGTGTAATCAACTCTCTCAGATTGTAGAGATCGTTGTGTAATGTCAACGATGAAACGTCTACTCCTATACTCGGAACTGTTCTTCATCAAGTGTAAACAGCTGATTAAATCATCGGTATTTTTATAGGGACCCCTTTGCTTGTTCCAAGTTCCATATCAAACCATATGACTGTCTCAAAATCTTCTTCATCTAAATCTATCTTTCTCCAAAGGTTTATCTGAAATCTTCAAATGTATCTGTTTCAGTATGCAGAAAAATCATTGTCTCATGATCTATGTACTTATAATCTGGTGTCCATTTCCCATTGAATGCAAGAACAATACACTGTTTAGCCATTACCTGCAGTTATAAATACAGTAAAAATACTAAACTAAGTGACAAAGAATGCCGCATGGTAAAATACTGTAATTGTAGCTTAATACTGAAAGCTTAAGAACTGCTAACATATAAGCTAAATATAAATATCCATAGTATAATGGAACTGCACTTTGCTTCAACATAACACTAAACCTTAGGAGGAGGGGGGGGGGGGGGATTTTGAAGTGCAACTTTATAAGCTAATTATACATAGCTATAGGATATTTTAATGGGGCTTTACTCCAATATAACACTAAGCCCCATCATTTTATGCTGGACAATAGGTGCAACTTTATAAGCTAAAATATAGCATAACTGCAGGATATTGCAATGGGGCTTTGCTTCAACGTAACACTAAGCTCCAGCATTTTATGCTGGACAACAAGAGATTTTGAAGTGTAGCTTTATAAGCTAAAATATAACATAGCTATAGGATATTGTAATGGGGCTTTGCTTCAACATAACACTAAGCCCCAACATTTTATGCTGGACAACAGGATTTTTTGAAGTGCAGCTTTATAAGCTAAAAATATAGCATAGCTACAGGATATTGTAATGGGGCTTTGCTTCAACGTAACACTAAGCCCCAGTATTTAATGTTGGACAACAGGTGATTTTGAAGTGCTAAGCTAAAATATCGTCAAGCTACAGGATATTGTAATGAGGCTTTGCTTCAACGTAACACTAAGCCCCAACATTTAATACTGCATACCTTTTGAACTCAATGCAGATTCATATTAAATATATATAACAGTAAATTCGCATCCCAAAAACAAATTCATTGAATGATTCGCATATTTTACAGTACAAATGAGATCATAATCGCGATTTTTATTTCAAATTACTGTTTTACAGTCACAAAAACAGATTTATTTCCGCAAAATAACTGAAATTATGATAATTCAACACAGAAACATCACAGAAACTGAGAAAACGCAGCTCAAATTACCTTTTACAATTTGAATTTGAACTTCGGGAGAGAGAGAATGATGATCTGGAGAGAATGTGTGTGCTTTGCTCTGTTTTTTTTTCACACGTGATTTGTACTTATGTTGAGCTGTAGGTTTTTAAGGGTAGTTCAGTAAATTCAATGTATGGGGGGTATTGTTAGCGGCAGTATCCTGTATCATACGTGAGTCATTTTTGGCTATTTCTCAATGAATTTTGAAAGTGTGGATGTAATTCATTTATGGTGTCAAAAATTGGCTAGTCATTAAATTTTCACGAAAGAGGAAGGCTTTCAGTTGAGTGTTTTAAGGAAAATAGATTTTGTGAAATGCTGAAACCTGTGAAAGTGGAAGAGGAACATCGTAATCCCCTTATTAACGCACCCTTTATTACTTATTGACTGCCATTTATTATCTAATCACTATATATAAGGGATAAATCGTTCATATTTGATTGCATATAAATGTTAATAATATTATCTTAAAATTAAATGTTAATTATATAAATTAATTAACAAATATTTGAGAAAAAACATTGAATGGCTAGAGGAAGAAAGGAAGTGAAAAGTGGGGCGAGGAAAAATAAAGGGAAATTTACGCCCCATGAACGTTGACCAATAATAATTACTTTTTCTGTACATCTTTTCTTGTTTCTTTCTTTCCAAATACATTTTACCGTTTTTAAATATATATTAAATATGTATTTAATATTTTAAATATTATTGATATATATTTAATATATATATATATATATATATATATATATATATAGAAGGAGGGAAAAATGATTGATTTTGCAGCTTTTTCTGCAATGATTGAAGATAATACTCTTCAAATTACTGTTAGACACATTAATATAATGTTGAAACAGCAGAATTATACAAATATTTATGTTCATATATTGGGTGAGCATATAGTATCTTTACATGATAAGGTAGATAAACTATGTTCTATAATAAGCAGTAATACTGCTAGCATATCAGGAAAAGAAATATATATATATATATTTAATATATTAATATTATTGATATTTAATATTATTGATATATTTAATATTATTGATATTTCATATTTTAAATATATATATTTAATATATTAAATATTATTGATATATATTAATATTTTAAATATTATTATGTTGATAGGACTATCATTAAGCCTAAAATCATGCAATTACCATATTTAATGGTAATCTATTTTTTTTCACCATTAATTGTTTCCTTTAATTAAGGGAGGTAAATATCATACTATTAAATATTAATATTAATATTAAGAAATATATTTAATATGTATTAAATTTTTGGATACAAAAAGTTATGGACATTTAAAATTAATTATTTCTTGATGGATGAATATATAAGTAAATAGCCCAAAAATAAATAAGTACGACTCATGTGCTTTTGTAAAAATTTCGTGTAGGGGCCTGTTTTGCGTGCGCTAATTATTTTGTAGCCGTCAAAAATAAATTTCCTGAGAAATAGCCACCTCCGGACAAATCCTAGTATAAATACTGGGGCTTTGAACAAGAAAGCTTCAGTAAACTAACCCCAGTATAAAATACTGGGGCGTTGAACAAGTTTTGTTCAAGGCGCCAACATTTTTTGGGACTTTGTATAAAGCTTCAGTCCCATTACAAAATGCTGGGGTTGTGAACAAAACTTGTTCAAAGCCCCAACATTTTGTTATGTGACTGAAGCTTTATATATAAAGTTCCATAACAAAATAATAGGATTTATCCCTTTGATGAGACATTTTTTATGAGAATAAATCCCATTATTTTGTTATGAGATAAAATTCCATAACAAAATAATGGGACCTTTGAACATGTTAGTTCAAAGTCCCATTATTTTGTTATGGAATTATTTTGTTATGGGACTTCGAAGCCCTAGTATTTTGTTATGGGACTAGTCTGGGGTGTTTTTCCAACGCTAATCGAGTTGTGCGCGCGAATTTTTGGCTATTCTTTAATGAATTTTGAAACGGTGGATAGTCCCTAAGGATCGCGTCAAAAAATGGCTACTGATCAAAATTACCCTGTGCTTTTGGTGTAATTCCATTAGCTTAATCTTGGGCCAAGCCCAAGTTACTTTTAACAGGCTGGATGAACAGAAAATAAATAGACCCAAATTCAAACCACCCACATAATCTCAAATAGCCGCCTCTTCTCTTTATGCCGCAAAATCAATCTGTAAGTTTCTCTTTTTTTTTTTTTTTTTTTTTTTTTGCAATAATTGTTAACGGTAAAACACTAGGTTTAGTGATTTTTTTCAATTATGCGGTTGTTTTGACGAATTAATAGATGCTTGTATATATGATTATGGCTTAAATTTGTGTTTTAGTAGTAGGGATTAAATTTATGAAAATGTAAATGACTTAAAAGAAGTGTTTAAGTTATATACATATAGGTTCACATTATTAGGTCGCCTAAAGGATAATAGTGCGCGTGACTCCACAAGATATGGCAGGCCACCTGATGGTGTAAAAATTATTTATCGCAGACGGTATATATAGCTTAAGCTAAACCTTTTGCTCCCCGGGCTTTGGCATAGTGGTAAGAGCTCAACTTGTGATGTGTGTATTAGGTGGGCGTCACAAATGCGGACACTTTTACGGACAAAATGGCCGGTACTTAAGTGGAGAAGGGTAGAAGGGCTGACCCATTATCCATCGAGTTTCGAATTGTGCACTGCTAGCCATTGGGGATTTCTTTATGTATCAGGAAAAAATTAAAGTTTTTTAAGTCATTCAGTTTTCACGTATAGTGAAGAATCTAATAAAAGCCCAAACCATCTTTTTTGTAGTTCTGAAATAGTGGAAGAAGATGGAGGGCTATATGGAGGATTGCAAAGTATTGGCATCTCAATTGAAGCAGCAAGATAAAGAACTTAGACTCAAAAGAAGGTGAGCCCTCATTTTATATGATTGCGTTTGATTGGTTTTATATACATACACATAGTACACACTGTTTTGATATAGTTTGACTTAGTATGAAGTTTAAGATGAAATAGACTTGTATATTGTATTAGTGGTTGTCGAAGAAAATATTGAAGTAGGAGTTGAAAAATTGGTCTGATGGAAAAAACATCAAAGTGTAATATGTGTATAGTTTGTGCAGTTTTCACAGTGAAATAAAAATTACTTATAAGAAAAAGTTGAATAACTTGATGAATTTAAATTTTGTAAGTTCGTGAAAACTGCATAGAAATAAAATGGTCTTAGTGTTTGTGAGGAGTAATCAATTTTGAGTATTATTTTAGTAATAATAAATTAATTTTGTAGGTGGTTAATGGACTTGCATTTATCCGGACGAGAGCGAAAACAGATGGAAAGACACAAACCTCTAGGGGATATGTGAGGACTTTCTTTCACTTTCAAATTTCCTGTATTTTTTGTCAAAAAGCCTCTTCTTTTCCACTGCTTTTATAAGTTTTATCCCTAGTAAAAACATCTCTCCCTAGAAAAAAAGCATTTTAGTAGTTGCGCTGCTTTTGTATTGTTGAATATGTGCGAAGGTGACTGCTTCATTTGACTGCGCAGACACTGGAATGCGATGTCTGTCAATTTCATAATAGTTTTCTGGACTATGCTTTTGCCACATTTCCTTCTTATATGAACTGTGTCTAATATAGGAAACTCATATTAAAGGATGCCAAGTTAAAGTTTCTACTGAATTTTGAGAGTCTTCCTCTGATAGGTCTGCAGACCAAAATGTAATGGATCACATTTTAATTACGTTTGTATTGCTCATGAATTGTGAAACTTGTTTTTCGGAAATGAGGTGAAAGATTCCAAATGTACGTGGTCCTTATTATCAGCTTCCACAAATAGGCTAGTAGTATATAGAAATATGACAGCTCAGCAAGTCTAAGGACAAAAAGCCACAGATAAAGCCAATACCAAAAATAAACTGTCCAATAGTACGCAAATATAGAATTCTACATTCACTTCCCATGGGAAAGGTGTTTCCAAGAGCAGGTTTTGATCGAAGTCTGTGAGATGTGTTTCATATACTGTGGAGATGGTGCAGTTGCAAGGTCTTTTTTTTTTTTTGATTGGTTGCAGTTGGCGGTGCTTTTTTAAGCTGGATATACTGAATTTTGAGCAGCTCTAACAACAGCATGCTATCTATGACTTAAGATGACGTGGCTCTTTTAAACCATTATGCTTTCTTGACGGAAGTTTTTTCCTAAAGTTTTCCTACGAACTGATTATAGTACGCTTTGTACGTGAGTTGGTCTTATTGCTGATAAATTGTTTATGCATTTTATTATCTGGATTCATATTACATTAGCCCGGGTTGTGTGTTGTTTTTCAAGTGATGTTTTTCCATTCAAACTCAACCTCCACTACTTTGTTCTGTATCTGCAGGACTTTACCTGAATCACTGATTAGAGAAGATGATGTAAGTTTTCCCTTTATTTATTAATGCTTTCTGAGGTTAAGATATGCTGCAACTCAAAGTTTATAACAGAATTCTGAGTATATTCTTTTTAATCCAAATGATACTGCTCAGATGTAACTTCTGAAGCAAAAGAGTTTGAGTACTCATGCACTCTCTATTTTAGAAAAAAATCTATTTCTTTGTTTGAATTGAAAAATCCCCCCCCCCCCCCCCCCCCCCCAAAAAAAAAAAAAAAACTGATATATTTATTATTGTCTTAATTACAGCTACAATATGAGAACATTAAAACTTCTATTGCGAAGGCATTTGGAGTGCATAAGGATGAAAGGGGAGGTTATGGTGCTCCAGTTACATTGCTCTTTAACTCAGCTGAGAATTTGAGATGTATATATTCCCTGCTTGATAAGATGAACAACAAGGGTTTATGCTGTATCGCCGATGCAGTTACTGGCAGCTCAATTACTTTTGAGAAAACCAGATGGGAAATGAGAAGGATAATCAAGCAATATCTTCCCAAAGTTCTCCAAAGCCATGATGATTCCAGTCAAAGTCGGATTAAAAGAATTTCTCAACTCCTCAAAGATCCTCAATATTTTTTTGTTAATCATGAGGTTCTTTGTTCTACCTCAGAATCCTTTCGTACTGCTGCTATTTATGTACTGGATAGACTTGAGGAGCTGCCTCTTCTTACTTTGAATAAAATGCGTAGGAATCTCAGGGATGTCACAGGAGACATCCCCAATATGCAGCCTAAAAGAACAGGTTGGAATATTAAAAGGTTAGTTCAACAAATTAGAACAACATCTTTGGAAATGCTATCAGACTATGAAGAAGGGGATGAGCCACCAGAACCTCTGTCCAAGGCTTTGTCCATAGGAGCCTTAATGTTAAAACCAGAACTTGATTGTCCTTCTCAGACGATGTTCCGAAAAATTTCAGCAGATATAGAAGCATTGCAGAATGATATAGCGAAAGCAATCAGGATACTAGATGATAAAAAGAAAGTAAATTTTGTGGAGCTGGGGAATTTGCCACTTGTGCTGGATTCTAATGCTAAAGTTTCTAAAGAAAGTGTTCGTTTGCGTGTTCAAGTGAAGAAACTGTTGACTGAATATCTTCTTGAATGCAGCGACTTGAAGTCTATCCCAGAAAGTTTATTAGAAAGTCTTGCTATTATTAACAAAGCATCTAGGCGTGTATCTAACAAAACCTGCTCAAAGGAGGTAGAAGAAGAAGTAGAATGTGTACTGAGTATTAGTGCTCAGATAAAACAAATTATTTGGGATTTACTCACTGAAAGTGATGTTAGTGAAGATTTTGCAGATGTATACATGGAGAACGCAGAGGAAAATTGTTATGAAGCAGGCGATGAAGATGAGAATCTTTCTGACCTTCCTTCACATTGCAGGTCTGATCTTAATGTTTCATACAGCCAAGTAGAAAGTGTCGGCGAGATAAACCAAAGTGATTTCAGGTCACCAATCAAGTTGAGTGTCAAACTCGAGTCAGTGTATACGGATGAAGTAGATTCAGTTAATCCCAATTGGTTTGTCAATAACTCGTCATTAGTAGAATCAAAAACTTTTGACGGTGCAAAGAGTCTGAGCGGTCAAGATAGCCACTCAAGAAGCATGGGCCAACAGGAAGAAGGGGATTCATGGCCATCTATGTCTTTCAGAGATCAAAGTAGATTTTCTACACATTTCTCATCTAATAAAGGATCAGGCAGGAATGATATGGACAAAAGAGAGGCTGACGAGGACTTGGGATGCAGGCCACCAAAATTTACATCTGCAGAGTGTTCCGAAGAGAAAAATGCATCGCTTCAGAGGCAACACTTGAGTAGAAATCAATATCTTCTTATCCAAGAAGCTTCTGATGGGACAAGTATGGTTGGTTACAGTCTTGTAGGCAGTATGCTGAATAAGTTTGCTCAGTTGGATGGATTGCAGTTATCTGAGGATGATGTATCATATCTCCAAGGCAATACTTCAGATTCAAAAGTTTTTAAAGGTATCTGAACACTGAACTCTCCTTGTGCTGCTTCTGATACTGCGATGGTATGCTGCTGTTGCTGGATCTTAACCTTTGTAATCTCTAAGGGAATTGCTTGTAAATTTCTCTAAATTACTTTGGATTGCTAAATTCCTGGAAAATGTCAAAGTTTTGAACAATTCTAGATGGCTTATTGATTGTCAGGAAAGTGTCGTACTTAATGAGATTTGCTATCACTCTGACATAATTCAAAATGATCTTTTAGTGTTTTTAAAATTTCAACCTTTTTGTGCCCCTACACCAAGTCTCTTTTTCTCCCATCCTTAGGAAGTAGTGAAATTTTGTATCTTAAGGGTGGTGATTGACTGATCTTTTTATTCGTTTACAGTTCTCAAGGACAACCCAAGCTCTTGTGATGAGACCACTAGCTCCATTATGCTCCATGCTCTTGATGAGATAATTCCTTCATTTCCAAACAGGTACATCCGAGTCTGCTGATTTCTTTATAAAGTAATGTCACCTCTACACATTATCTAGTGTTATTTATTTCGACATGGGAACTTATGTTAGCTCTACACATTATCTAGTGTCATTTATTTCGACATGGAAGGTAAATGTCATGAGGGCGGAAACTGCTTGAATCGGAGAAGTTTATTTCTAAATTAAGCTTTCTACTTATAATAAATAAAAGAAAAACATTCTACTTTGCGAGTCCTATGACCAGATGGTTATTGCAGTTTAATCCTGTTGCTTGAACCTCAAATTGCTTTTGTTCTAACAGTTCTCTCTCACCTTTTTTTTCTTTTTTTTTTTTTGCTTTACTTCTATCTGGTAATAATACATTATAGAATATTGCTAGTACTGTAAAATGGCTCCCTCCTTCCAGAAGGAGCAAAAAACATGTTTGCCATTTGACCAATTAGCGCAAAATATGACCTGTTGAGCTCAGTGCATAAAAGTGATATTATGGCAGGGTAAGTTCGAGTTATTTTGGTAAAGAGACTTAAGCAGTAAGGGCAATTTCAGTGTAAATTGGTAAAGGACAGAGGATACTAGATGGAATTTAAATAATTGTATAATAGTGGTTTATCAATAATAGAGGTTTATCTTTACTAAACAGCTGAACATTCTTAAGAATAATTATTAGTTTCAATACAAGAGAAAAGGATTTTTCCCTCTAGGCTTGCTGTATCCTTTGGACTTTTATTCGTAGCTGCTTTAAAATAGAGATACAGGCACATAGCTTTAATTTTTGGTCTTGTGAAAGCGGTAGCCAATGTGACGTTATAGTGAAATGACCAAGCATTTCTGTTAACAAGACAACTTACTCAATTAAACTACTTGGGTTTCCTTTGGTTAAGAAAGGGGAAGGAATATTTTTTGTTCATCCTGGGGTTCTTGCATTATGAACTTTAAAGTGTTAACTCAAACTCACCTTATAGATTTATGTGTTATGGCGTGTGCTTGTTATTGTTAATGATTCATAGTTGTCTGCTGGGTTCTACATGCAGTGGTAAAGAGCATCTGAAGGAGTTATTGGGCGTGAGGTAGCTTGTGAAACCTCGAGTCATTGATCGAAGTGTAGCTCAAGGTCTGAAGTACATAGAAGCTTGCTTAGATATAGTTGGGGACGATATGTAGCAAGGACCGTGATATCGGCGTTCTTGAAAAGAAGTTCATTTCATGTGGAAGATGTGCTTACATGTAAGTCTAGGTCTGAAACTTCTTAATCGAGTGTGGTCATGTTTATGTTTGCTATATTACAACTGCTTTTGTATTCTATTTTGGTCACTCAGGTTTCTGGAGTGGAAGGATTGTCACCTCTTCACCAATTGTGCAGTTGAAAAAATATATTATGATACGTGCTGGAGATCTAGTCTGATAAACATGGGTTTGATATTGGCTTACGGAACAAAGGCGAAATTTTGGCTAGAAGAGTAGAGAAGCTTGTTGTTTAGCTTAGATATGTATGTATATGAATTTTGCTCTTACCTGTTGTTTATTCATTTATTTCATCTGTTAAAAATGTTTTTTGAACAAGCCAGAAATAAGTTTCTGGTAATACATGTGATATATCGGCAATTCATTTACTGCAAGAGATATGTCAACTCCATTTGTCACAGGCAATAGATAATTAGTACAATCTCAGTGAAATGTTTGAACAAGATGTTGGGCCAAATCTTAAGGAAATCAGGATGCTGTGTTTTACGTAGTACTTACATATGCTTGGAGTTTTTTTTTTTTCTCTCTGAACACATTAAAATTACATGCTGGTTTGTTTGTGGATGGGTTGGAGTGGGCGGTGGCGGTGATGGAATATGAACTTTTTGAAATCGTGTTAATTCAGTGTGGATGATGCGATATTGTTTTTCTTTGTTCTTTTTGAAGTATTCAAAAAGAACTGACACACCTTCCAGCTTCTCGGTTCTCATGTATTACAGAGAACAGATAAAATCCATGCGATCAAGTTAGCATCCAATAAAGAAGGAAAAGCATCTTTGGTAAGTTGGTTTAGTGAACATTGGCCTTTAAGTTGGTTTTCGAGTAAAACTGTGATTTTGAATTAGGATATCCAGTAGAGATGAATGTTTAGGGGTGTCCAGCAGTTCTTGATTCTAGGTGAAGGCCCTTGGATATTGATAAATTGACAATCGTTTGAGGGGAAATAGGTGTCATCTTAAAAACCGTGATATTTTAGATCTTTTTTTTTGTTTAGCTATACGGTAATTCAAAACAGGCTGCCTTGCTATGCTAGGGCACATTAAGGATTTCTCCTTTTATCATGGTTAGAACCCAAAACCCATAGCTAAGGAAAACAGAGCTTATGATCTATCAGTGATATATAAATTATAATGTATCTGGGCAAATATTTTTAAAGCAAAGCTCAAATCTGAAACAGGTGAAGCTTTTTCACCTTCACTTGTAACAACAACAAAAGTAATTAAACTATAAGTTCAAGATTCCAATGAATCAGAAGTTGAACAGGTGCGGCACAAATTTGCTATTTGACTGAAAACAAGATAGCAAAAGTGCAGCCACGAGCATTCGTTCGCCATCGGAAACAAGTAAAAGCACCTCCAAGTATATATAGCTCGACTCAGGTTATTGTTAGAGACAGATTCAAGGCGAGTACTATGACTTCAACTGAATCCATTACTCTCATCCCGAAATATATATACATATGCTAAAATTAAACTACTAATACATATGCATACGATAACATCACGTTTATTCTGAACTGATTGACTCTAGATCCTAAATTTGGCTCTGGTTATTGTTTAATTTGAAATAAGCTAAGCTAGTGATCCTTGTTCTTTATCTTCATTGTATGCACATTCCTTCTAACCCTTGTTGTCAATCTTATCTTCATTTGGAGCTGCATTTACATAAAGCTTCTGGCCATTGATGCAGTTGGTATTGTTGCTTGATTTGAAGTAATATTCTCCAGGTAACAACAAGAATGCTACTGCTGGACTGTCTTTATAGTTCCTGAAAACAGTGCCGGAAGTGCATGCATAATAGTCGTATTTTCCAATCTCCAGCAAATCGTCAGGTTTTTGAAATCGAATCTCTACAAAAAAAAAAAAATGGTAGGTCTTTAAAAGGTCTAGATAATTGAAGTCATGAATCACATTCCAAGTTGTTTACAAAATTCCAATATTCTAAATAGATTGTAACTTAAAATGTGTTAGGTTCCCTTTCCAACTCTCCACGTTCCTTAAACGTTATCGTCATATACCTACGCGCCTATTAATTCGAATTTCAGCCGCATGGGGTCAATTAAAAGAAGAAACGCCTCCTTCAAGAAATTTTTCTATTCCCAAAGCTCGAATGTGAGACCTCTGTTATCACGTCTTTGTTCTGTTAATTGCCATTAGCTTCGTGAACTTTAGAAATGACATAATATGTTTTTTTCCCTCCCAAGATTAATTTCCAACATTTCGATGCCTTAAATTACTGAAAATGCTTCCGTCTTAGAAAATGTGTTCACCAAATGGAAGAAAATCATTTACACGTAAGCATAGAGATCATTTCGTCTACAGATATATTGAAGTACTTTTATATCCTTCCAACCACTGGAAATTGTATACTGAATAATTTTCTAAGATAGAATATTTTCCTTCAAAAAAAAAAAAAAAAAAAAGAGTACGTGAATTTAATAGGTTGTTACCTAATGTGTCTCCAGCTTTTAGCTTGACAGTATTAGTCCAATCTTGATAGTAAGATGGGTAAGGGGCAGCACCCCAACCATAGCCTTCTCCAACAATATACTTTTCTGAACTTACTGACTTCATCAAAATCCCAATCCCAATTACAACAAAAAGGAGAAAAATAATAACCTGCATATTGTATTATCTTTGTATCTACCACAAAATCTTATTTTTCCTTATATTTTACTTGAAGCTATATATAGCAAGTTAAAACAATTAGTGCAACTGAACTTTTAATAACCTTTTATAAATGTTCTACTACCATATACTAATTCCTTACATTCCGTTATTAAAAGGTGTAAATGTTGAAAGTTACACAACTGCATTTACAACAAATTAACTTATGCATTAATTCAAGTTATTTCTTTAACATTCAATTGCCTTGTCCCTAATTCAACTTATGCATTAGTGTCATTTAATTCAAGTTACGAAATAAAGAATTATTATTAGCACAATAAGGGGTCGTTCGGTGTGGGGGTATTAACTATTAATACCCGCACAAAACTTAGCGTTAATTTAGCGCAGCGTTCGGTTGGTTTTTGTGAAATTTTAATACCCACATAAAATTAGTGCAACGTTTGGTTGCGTTTTTGTATATTCCGCATTATTAATACCCGCATTATTAATGCGGGAATCTATGTATTATTTTATGCGGGGTAGAAGGTGGTATTAATAATGTGGGTATTAATAATGCGGGTATTAATAATGACAAAATTAACCCTCATAATAATAAGGATATTTCTAAATTTTATTTAAGGAGTAAATAAATATTTTAAATAATAATATTTTTTGTTAATTTGTAATATATCATTGATTCAACAAATAATCCCTACGTTATAATATAATACCCACATTATTAAACCCCACGTAACTAATACCCGCATTATCAATACCTACATTATTAATACACACATTATTAATACCCACATTATTAATACCCGCATTAATAGTTAATACCCGCGTAAAAGAATCGCCAAACCGAACGACCCCTAATTGTATTAAGCAAATACTCAAGATCTTTGTGGGGACTGGGGATCATATTGTCATTGTAGTGTTTTAAAAGGTGTTTTCAAGGGAACCTCAGGGCCGGGCATAGCAAAAGCGCTTGAGGGCGACCTCGCAGAGCATAGGTACTGAAAAGCGTAAGTCCCATAGTTTGGGACGTACGCTCAGGAGATGGCGATTCTTGGGGCATAAGTCCCCAAAAAAAACTTTCAAATTACAAAAAAAATCTCAATAAATCCTATATTAAATGACAACTTTCTAATTAAAATTTTAAAATGTTTTTGACAAAAGCTCGAATCTTTTTTTAATTCTTAGCCCTACGTAATTTTTAACTCATAGCCTTACGTAATCTTTGAAATGTGTAGATTTTCTATGTAATATTATATCCTTTTTTATGTGATTTATGTTATTTTAACCAATTCATAAATGGGGAAAACTTTATTTATGACTTCGAATAAGGACTTCGTATTTGGAATCAATGTCCAATTGATGTGTAATGCCACACAAATTAATAGTATTCTGTATATTGAGCTTATTACATACTTAATTACATAACATGCCAAAAATATTATGAGTTGATCATCGGACATAATGATAAAAGCATATTTGAGATGTCAGTTTATGTGTTAGGGATGATTGAAGATTGAGTTGGGGTTCACTACGGTACCAAAAGGAAAAATACATACTTCGAATTTAAAAATGAATAACTAGCTCCTAAGTATGTCAAGCCCATTGCAACCTGAAGGCAGAGTCACAACACCGCGTGCCCAACCATATTAAGAAGGCATTGAACCAAGATTCAGCTGGTAAAGAGAGTTAGGGGACAAGGCAAAACATCGTAAACCTATCACATGACCACATTGTGAACTTAGATTGATGCTTGTGTTATCGCTTTGTTATTTGTCTTGTGTTATCGCTTTGTTATTTGTATCGTCGCTTCGCCTTTCGGGTCGTCAACCTCGTCTTCGCATTTATTCGAGTCGTTTAGTCGAGTCGCGTTTGCTTCGGACCCTCGACCCGTTCACTACTCGCAAAAAGGTAATACTCTTATTCCCTTGCATTTTTTACTACTTATGATCGACATGTAGTATGTAATGTGTATATATATTTTTTTTATGATTGTTTAGCTGTAAGAAGATGAGATTCTATGATATGTCTTTCTATTTCCATTGGATTAGCTCGGGTGAATGAGGTATACATTAAGAATTTGGAAAACCTAGTTAAGTAATCATCTTGTTATCTGCATTAGTCGGGTATGATTTTAATTTAGTTAGTTACAGATTTCTTTTATAATACTATTAGACTATTCTGGTAAAGTTTCCATCTTTACATGTTTTAGTAATTGTGTGTTAACCATAAAATTCAAATCTTTATCAACTCATGAGTTAGTGTGAAAATCTTTCCAGTTTTGAATGAATATATACCAGCTTTATTCAGTAGTGATGGTCGCTTTGATATTTGATTCTTGAAAGCCCTGTCTGGTTCTGCTATGTTACTTAAAAGCTGTGAGTTGGGTTTTGAGAGTTGCTGGTGATCTGTGAGTGTAAGGAGGATATGAAAAAAATGTGTTTTGGTCTGCAGGTCAGGATGTGAGTCTGGTTTCTTTTGTTTGTGCAAGTTCTTGTTCTTTGTTTCTGTGAGAATGAGGGAGCCTGGTGGAGTAGCTTGCAAGCAGAGTGAGGGAGTCTGCAGACTCTAGTTTAGATTAGTGAAGGATGCTGTGGTTTCATTGAGGGAGTTGAAGAGGGTCAGATGTTGCTGGTACTAGGAAGCAGTAGTGGTTAGGGTGTGAGGATCCATGTGTGTGAGTGATGTGAGGGCTGTTTGAATCTGTGAGCTCGTAGTAAGGAGTGTAGTGGTAGCTGGGAGTCTGATGGAGTTTCAGGGAGTTTGTAGAAGGTCATTAAGTGAAGGAATAAGTTTAATGGTGTGTGAGTAATCAGGAAGCTTCAGGTGTTTGTTGAGATCCTGGGAGTTTTTGTAAGAGGTTGTAGAGTTTGTAGGAGGTATTAGGGAGGCAGTCATGGTTTCATGCTTTTCTGTTCTGGCTGTGAAGGGAGTAGTAGTAGGGGTAAATGTATTAGTGATGGCAATAATATGCTCTTATTTAGGGATTGATGTTGTCTTGGTTTCTTGTCGCATAGTTTATCAAGAAGTGTAGTTCATAGTATGTTAATCAGTTTGTTCTTATCAAGTGTAACTTCTTGCCCAGTTAAGTAATAGATGAGCTAAATCAGTTTGCATGGTCTGAATGTCATGAGCTAGAAGCTGAATCTCATGGTTTGTTCAATTTATTTGTATTGGTTCAAGCTTATACTGTCCAAGTGAGTTCATGGGGTTTCCCTTAAAGTCTTACTAAGATTTGCTATGCAAGATTGTATCTTTCAATTACATTCGAGTATGTGATTTAATCATTCAGGTTGCTTGAGTTCAGCTTAGTGGTTATTTCTATGTCAATTCCTTTTGCTTGATCTCGATTCGTTCCTATTTGCATATAATAACTTCATTTTCTGCTCTCTTGGCCTGATGTTCCATATTTTGTGTCCAATTTAATTACTACCCAGTCATGATTTAGTCCAGGAGATCAAGGATAGATTCTCAGTTTGCTTTGCTTAGTTAAATTCCCTCTGTCAGCGGCATAGTTCCTTCTCCTGAAATTTTGGATGTGTCTGCACCCTCTGTATGCTGCTCCTCTTGCGATTTCGTAGGCCAATTAGTGTAGTCGTAGGCTCTTCCTTTCTCTTTTCAATTCTTTTAAGTCAGTCTCATATTCAAGTTCCTAGCTGTGGTCCCTGGGATCTAACCAAGCTGTCTAGGTAATTTTGTTCAGTTTTCTGTCGTGTCGGTGTAATTAATCTGCGAGCTCAGTAAGGGTTCTTTCCTGTTTAAGCTCCTTGTCGATAGTGTTATTCCAGATCTTTCCTCTAAGTTTTCTTGCGGTCGTAACTGGTCATTTCCAATCCAAGTTTCTGCTAGTTTCAGTTCAAAGGTGATGTCTGTCTCGATTAATGAAAGGGAGAGGGTCTAAATTCAGTTCTTTGCCTTGTCTTTAGCTTGAGGATTGTTTTAAAATCAGTTTTGTAAGTTTACTTTAAGTTGGATCAAGTAGCCCAGATTGATGCTGCATTCTTACATGTCCATTGTTTTCCATTTGTTTAATATTTCTCTAGATATTTCTATAAAATTTGACCGAGTGGTTGCTAATCCTTTATTTCTTGTTTTCGTTGCCATGTACACTATTTCGGGGACGAGTTGAATAAAAACTCACAAATGGGGATGTCGTGCATTTGGGAAGTTATTGGATCCGCTCCGCATTTTCGGGACTTGATATCCCCGAAAATATAAAAGAAAGAAAAAATAAAAATCACAAAGTTTGCGCTTCCGGGTTCTATCTTCTAAACTCCATCTTTCCCCGCTCCCTTAGAAAATGCATGTTGTATAGGACTTCCTCATAGACCGGATTAGGAGCCCTGTAGGATAGAAATGATATTTGAATTATGAATAATTATTGTAAATTACTTAAATTATTTTATATGAATGCTTTGTATCATTTCATTGCGAATCGCCAATTAATTTATGGATGTTTAGAATCATTTGTCAATTAAGGAGTGCAAAATCAAATTCGGCTAAAAATCGTACCCTCGTCATAATTCGCATTTGAATTGCTTCTTTATTTATTATATTAAATATTCAATTATTTATTTATCTAATCCAATTATTTATTTAGTTAATCAATTAAATTTTCATCCTTTATTTATTTATTTACTTAATCTAATTTATTTAATTTCAATTAATTATTTATTTAATCAATTAAATATTTATTTATTTATTTATTTATTTAATTAATCAATTATTATTCATTTACTCCTTTATTTAACTAAAATGAATAAGTATTCATTTATTTAATTAAGTTATTTATGTGCTTATTTATTTATCTATTTATTCAATCAATTAATTAATCCTTTATTACTATCCAATTATTTATCTAGTTTGTTTTATTTAATTATCTAACTTCATTTAACCTTTACTTATTCTATTAATTAATCAATTGATCATTATTTCATTATCCATTTAATTAATCTTAAATTGGGTCATTTATTTATCTAAGTATCGACATAATTAAAATCTTATCTTATTTATATTATTCGTATATAAAATTAGTTTTATATATTTATTATCCTTAACAAATTCGTGAAAACTGCCGGATTAACCGCATTTAGCGGATTTTCGAAAGTGCTCCCGCTAGGGACCTTCTTTCGAACTTAATAGAACCACTTACCTAGAATCTCTGAATTTAATTTCTTTTAAATAAAGAATACAAATTGCACTCTTTAGTTGACTTAGGTTCCTAATAATCCTTAAATTAGGTGGCGACTCCAAAGAAAGCGCTTTGGAGTCTCCATTTTGTTGAAATCAAATCCCGATACATATTTGTACGCATTTATTTTCGGGAGGGTTCAACAGCATGGCGACTCCGCTGGGGATACACAAATGGTTCTAACCAAAAGATTTTTACGAATTTGCTTTATTTATATATGTGTTGATTGTATGTATGCGTAGCGTAACTCTTTGTTTGTTTGCATGCCTAAACTAGTATGCGTAGAATTAATTGTTGTGGATGAATGTATTAAAGCATGTTTTTATTTGTGCATAGTCCGCATTCCGTTCATATTTCCTCCCTCATGGAGCCTGTCAATTCTTTTTTCACCTCATCGATTTCATCACGGGGCACCCGCTTGACGGGTAGTTATGCAGGAAGGGCATTGCCCTTACCTCACTCTTTGAAATTTCTTTCGTGTCACCAAAGTTAGTTGGGGTATGGTTTGCCTGGTTTTGTCATGGCCGGTTTTACTGGTTTATGAGGCCAGGTTTATCCCGCATAGGTCGAGTCAGCCTCAACCGTTAGCCCACTCTTAGAAGGAGATTTTAAGACATGCATGCATATATACCTTAGTTTGGACCCGGTCCTTGGCACCGTTTCCAAGAATTAAGAAACCGCCCTTTTGTCGACGAGTTATTGAAACCCAACGATGCTGCATATTATGTGATCGTGTGGATATTATAACGAATCCCAAACCATTTGCCATGTCAAATTTGAGAAGGTGACAATTATGTCGGTTTATTTATATCTCAGATTTTATATTGACAAATGGCTTGTATCATTATAATATCCACATGTGCGTGCAACTTGACGATTAGGCCTACCTCTGGCATAAAAGAGACACCTTACAGGGTAGGACACGTTTGCATTTTATCTATGCTCAATTACTTATGGTTGCCATATGTCAAATTATCTGTCTAATATGCGATTACTTGCTAAATATGTGCTACTTGCTTAAAATTTGTTGGCACTGATTGTGCAGTGATTGAATTTGTTCAGCGGTATGATAAGATTAACACTATGTTACTTCAACCTATCTTTGTAAAAAGTTAACCGCTTTATGAACACATTTATCTATCATCTGAATTCATGCATACAATTATTTCAAAACACCTTTTAAATGTTATTTTGTTTATCTCAACCCCAGTCTTGTCATTTTGCAAAAATTGTTTAGCGTCATATTTTAAAGTATTTGCAAGTGTGTTTTCCTTTTGAAAATAACTTTAGAGCTAAAAAAGCATTTTCGCATCTGGTTGGCTTTAACAAAATGAGTGTCTTGCTCAAACTTTTGGGTCTTTTCCAGTACGGTCTCAATTTTTCCATTTTGGAATAAGTTGATCCGTCAGTTTCAGCTTTAACAAATTTTATTAAATTCGGTATGCATTGCTAAAGGGCTAACTGTTTTGGACATCAAAAGAGGACCTATGGCTCGTCAAACTGATGTGATTGACTTAAAAAAAAAGTGATGAATCCAACCAAGACAAGGTTAGCAGGGTCCAAGCAACCGTAGCAAGCTTGGAAAAGTAGTACTACGCACGTTCTGATTCCAAAGGAGGTATATGTAGGCTCCTTCATCGGGCTCGACCTTTAGTGTTTAAATTTCAAATCTCCCAAAGATAGAAATTGGGGCAAATTTTGCAAAGCAAGTAGAAGTCGTGAGAGATTACAACTGGGACAGCTTTTGTTAAGCAGTTTAAAATATTGAAAGTCGTAACTGGGGCAGCTTTTGCAAACCAATTTGAAGAATCTGAATTCATAACTGGGGCAATTTTGTAAAGCAAGTTGAGATGTTGAAGTCATAACTGGGGCAGAATTTTGCAAAAAGCAAGTTGAAGACATTGAGTTGGTTTGGTCGTTATTAGAAGCAGTTTTCAAGGATTGGGGCAGTCTGTCATTTTGCAAGAAAGAATCGATAGCCGAGAAAAGCATTGATGTTCAAAATAAGCCGACCATTTTAGCAATTTGAGCCAAAATGGTCTAGGACGCATACTGATTTAGTAAAAACTTCCAAAATTATTTTTCTCAAACTCACATCTTCAAAAATCAAATTTTGTGGATTATCAAGTTTCGCACTCTCAAATATTTTACTCCTTTGATTTAATCGGGAATTGGTCCCATCCATTCGGTCTAATGGCCTATTTTATACTTAAAATCTTATGCATGCATTACTATTTTACGTATTAACTTGCTTTTGTTCAATGTGTAGAATTCATTTGTTAAAGGTTGGCTAGCATTAAACACTGAAATGGCTGAAAATCTGCATCAAGGACAAAATAACATGGCAAAGCAGCTTCAGGCAACCAGTTCTGGTATGGGCATCTTGCAAGCAAAGAATGATGATGTTGAAGAACATGTGGTCCAAAGGACTAGGATTGTCAACTTTGTCAACACTAGCAAACCTTTGTCAAATACAAGCTTTACCTCTGATCCACCTTACTTAACAATGCCTCATTACCCAATGCCTATACATACCATATATCCACAAAACTCACAAGAATATCTTACCAATCCAAATGCTTGGCCAGCTGTAAATTTATGCCAACCACCTTTTAGCACTATGCCTGCTGTGGGGAGTCAATCAAATCAAGTGATAGTGCGCCCACGAGAATTGCCTAGAAAAGAAGTTGAGACAACTGATTCACATAGCATGATGAGACAAATCCGCAATTTCCACAAGGTCATTAGAGATGAGTTGCGCTCTAGGAACATTCAGAGTTTATGTTATGAAGACTTATGCATTCACCCGGACATTGAGCTTCCACATGGGTATAAGATACCAAAATTCAACACTTTCGATGGAAAGGGAAACCCCTACGCTCATTTGAAAGATTTTGCAGCAGATTGATTGGAATTGGCAAGAATGAAGCTTTGCGGATGGGATTGTTCATTCAAAGTTTATCAGGAATGACACTTGCATGGTATACCAAACAAGATTTTTCTAAATGGCATACATGGGAGGATATGGCTCATGACTTTGTGGAACAATACAAGTTCAACATAGTAGGAGATCCTGATGTGTTTGATATGCGCAACATTAAGAGGATGTCTCATGAGTCTTTTGCAGAATATGCTATGAGATGGAGGTTAGAGGCTTCTAAGATGCATCCTCCCTTGTCTGAGAAGAAGTTAATAGCAGCTTTCATTGACATGCAAGAAGGCATATACTATGCCAAAATGGTTGTCAATAATGCAAGCACTTTCTCCGAATTGATCCAACTGGAAAAATGATAGAAGAAGGCATAGCAACAGGAAATATTCCTTCTGGTTTATTTGGGTACACCACTCAATCAGAGAAACCCTCAAATTTGCAAGGCTCTCAAAGTCAGTTTCAACAATTATATTCCGATTATCCGGTGTCAAAGAAGAGGAAGTCGAATACATTCACTCCTCTAGACGAGTCTGTAACAAGTATATTTGAAAAATTGCAAGCTGAAGGACTTTTGCAACCAAAGAAAGGGACAATTCATAAGCATCTGCCTCCACATTTTGATCCGTTAAAGCATTGTGCTTATCATTCAAATATCCAAGGTCATGATACTGAAGAGTGCAGTGGCTTGAGATGCAAGATTCAAAGCATGATTGATAGCGGCAAACTAATAGTGCAAGAAGATCCATTCAGTGGTAATTGCAACATTCCTCCCACAGGCATAATTTTTGTTAAAGGCGAGGCGTCAACCTCAAGATATTCAAAGAAGAAGCGGTTTGCAAGCTAAGAAGATTGAAAAGACCGCATTTTTGCAGCTTGAAATGGCATTTCATTGCCCAACTATCTCATGTTTTAAGTACTCTGTCGCAATTTTATTCATCCTAGTTGTAATGAACTACGTTATGTTTTGCTACCCTTATTGGGTTTAGTCCCAAAATCAATGAAATTTCATTTTTCTAAATAAGCCAAGCCAAAGCAGTTTTAGATGGTTTCTCTTATGCAAAAGGGAATGTTTCAAGAATGTCAGATTTTCGCAGCAACACATTTGATTGCCATGCAAGAAAATGCAGATTTGAAGCCAACTTAGGTGTTCAAACAAACCAACCGTTATTTGATCAAAAACTAACAATTGTCCTTTGATTAAACAGGGGAAAATTTTGCATTTTATCGCAAAGTTCAGCATCAAGGTGGAAGGAGCAAGGCAGAGTGTCGCGACTTCCTAGAAATTTTATAGTACTTACAATTTTTCTTTGAATGCAGAAATCTCAAGCAGCAAAACGAGAAGAACTCGCAACTATTAACTCCTTGAAGAATATTTGTCTTATCGCATATGCAGAACAACTCTATTTCTCTCGTTGTAATTTTAGCTTTTGCTCGATTATCGTATCACCAGCACAAGCCAGATGATATCAGATTTTGCAAGATACAGGGTTTATCCACCCACAAATAGGATACGTTGGGTCCTTCCATCCACAAATAGGATGTCGGGTTTTTCCACCCACAAATAGGATATTCGGGTCCTTCTACCCACTAATAGGATATCTTGGGTCCTTCTACCTACAAATAGGATATCTCGGGTCCTTCCACCCACTAATAGGATATCTTGGGTCCTTTCACCCACAAATAGGATATCTTGGGTCCTTCCACCCACAAATAGGATATCTTGGGTCCTTCCACCCACAAATAGGATATCTTGGGTTCTTCCACCCACAAATAGGATATTCGGGTCCTTCCACCCACAAATAGGATATTGGGGTCCTTCCACCCACAAATAGGATATATCGGGTCCTTCCACCCACAAATAGGATATCTTGGGTTCTTCCACCCACAAATAGGATATTCGGGTCCTTCCACCCACAAATAGGATATATCGGGTCCTTCCACCCACAAATAGATATCTTGGGTTCTTCCACCCACAAATAGGATATTCGGGTCCTTCCACCTACAAATAGGATATATCGGGTCCTTCCACCCACAAATAGGATATCTTGGGTTCTTCCACCCACAAATAGGACATCTGGGTCCTTCCACCCACAAATAGGATATCTGGGTCCTTCCACCCACAAATAGAATATCGCTGGGTCCTTCCACCTACAAATAGGATATCTCGGGTCCTTCCACCCACAAATAGGATATGCAGGTTTCTTTCAAGTAGATGATAGCGATAGACAAGTCGAATTGAGGCACCACTTCCGGAGTGTCTCGCGATGTCGGTTGTCTTGCAATATTGACATGTTATATTTAAAGTAGATTGATAGTCTAAGACAAGTCGGCTTGAGGCGCCACTTTCGGAGTGTCTCGCGATGTTGGTTGTCTTGCAATATTGGCTCGCTACATTTGAAGTAGATGATAGTAATGGACAAGTCAGCTGAAGCACCACTTTCGGAGTGTTTTGCGATGTTGGTTGTCTTGCAACATTGGCATGTTATATTTGAAGTAGATGATAAAGATAGACAATTTGACTTGGGACATCATGTCTCGTTAGTCAACTTACCGTATGAAAGCATTGCACTCTACCATTCATTCTCACTTTACTTATTGTCTTACTTTACCGTTTCAGAATAATGATTAGCCTAGAGGTTCTCTGGGCGGAGCGCCTCGTCAGTTGATTGAAGGAAGAACTTGTTGACGACATCGCAACCAGCATTTACGATTTTATCCTTTTATTCTCTTTCTTATCCCAATTGACAAAGTTTATTAGCAGTTGTTCGCTTACCGTTTGTTAAGTCTTTACAGAATTGTAGCGGAACCGCACTTTGGAGCATAACGTGGAACTTTTTCTTAGCAGTGAACTGGGGCAATCGTTGATATGAGCTAGACTCATCAACGAGGATATGAGGAATCCTACTCGAACAAGCAAATTCTATCCTAATCTTTTGTTTCAGATCAGGACGTCAGTTGAATTCTTTTCTATTCGTGCGTCCTTTTCTATCAATCGTGCGAGTTTTCGTGTCTAAATGTCGTTGAACTACATATGGCCTGATTCTCTTTCAGCCCAAGATATGTAGGCAACTCGAAAACTGGAGTTCGGTCATGCCCATAAGCCTCGTACCTTGGTCCTTGGAATCAAAGTCCTTGGCTTTATCGTGACAAAATTGGTTTTCCGTCAACTTCTTTACCCTGAAAACTCTTTCATCCTTTTCAGGTAAAGAGGGGCAGCTGTTGACACCCAATTTTGTCCCGAAATTATTAAAATTAATAACTTAGTATGGAAATATTACAATTAAGGCTAAATTTAAAATAGGAAAATGAAGCCAATTGAATTTTGGTTGAAATAGGCTGAAATCGCAATTTCTACCCTAAATTATAGCCTACCCGTGCAAGACCCACTATATCATTAACTATGTTCCCTAAAATCAGAAACCCCCATACCCGATTCCCATTTCCTCAGAACCCTAAAACCGGTTAACCCAAATTGAACCCGCGACCCCTTTGATTTTCAGTCCAAAACGCGTGTGAATCCAACAATCACTTAAAAGTTTTGTCTTCTTCTCCGTACGAGCATGAGTTGGACGAATCCTAGGCGTTCATTCAAATTGAATTGAATCCGAGCCCTATAAATGATCCTAACGGACTGATTCCTTGAAGAAAAGGATGGATTTGGTACGATCCTTCAAGGATTTGACCAAAATCACCCTTATCTTAGAAGGGAAAAGTCGAAATTAGGCCTGAATTCAAAATGTTTGGAGCCAAAATGAAAACCCTAGCGAGCAGGTATATAATGATCTTATTCTCATTTTTTTTAGGGGCTGGAAGTTTTGATACCATGTTAAAACGGCAGCATCCAAACTTTAAAAATTTTCTTCAGTTTTCTTTTAAGTTCAAGAAGTGTTGCTACTGTTTCGGCATTTTGTCTTGTGTTATCGCTTTGTTATTTGTATCGTCGCTTCGCCTTTTGGGTCGTCAACCTCGTATTCGCATTTATTCGAGTCGCTTAGTCGAGTCACACTTGCTTCGGACCCTCGCCCCGTTCACTGCTCGCAAAAAGGTAATACTCTTATTCCCTTGCATTTTTTACTGCTTATGATCGACATGTAGTATGTAATATGTATATATGTTTTTTTATGACTGTTTAGCTGTAAGAAGATGAGAATTCTATGATATGTCTATCTATTTCCATTGGATTAGCTCGGGTGAATGAGGTATACATTAAGAATTTGGAAAACCTAGTTAAGTAATCATCTTGTTATCTGCATTAGTCAGGTATGATTTTAGTTTAGTTAGTTACTGATTTCTTTTATAATACTATTAGACTATTCTGGTAAAGTTTCCATCTTTACATGTTTTAGTAATTGTGTGTTAACCATAAAATTCAAATCTTTATCAACTCATGAGTTAGTGTGAAAATCTTTCCAGTTTTGAATGAATATATACCAGCTTTATTCAGTAGTGATGGTCGCTTTGATATTTGATTCTTGAAAGCCCTGTCTGGTTCTGCTATGTTATTTAAAAGCTGTGAGTTGGGTTTTGAGAGTTGCTGGTGATCTGTGAGTGTAAGGAGGATATGAAAAAAATGTGTTTTGGTCTGCAGGTCAGGATGTGAGTCTGGTTTCTTTTGTTTGTGCAAGTTCTTGTTCTTTGTTTCTGTGAGAATGAGGGAGCCTGGTGGAGTAGCTTGCAAGCAGAGTGAGGGAGTCTGCAGACTCTAGTTTAGATTAGTGAAGGATGCTGTGGTTTTATTGAGGGAGTTGAAGAGGGTCAGATGTTGCTGGTACTAGGAAGCAGTAGTGGTCAGGGCGTGAGGATCCAAGTGTATGAGTGATGTGAGGGCTGTTTGAATCTGTGAGCTCGTAGTAAGGAGTGTAGTGGTAGCTGAGAGTCTGATGGAGTTTCAGGGAGTTTGTAGAAGGTCATTAAGTGAAGGAATAAGGTTAATGGTGTGTGAGTAATCAGGAAGCTTCAGGTGTTTGTTGAGATCCTGGGAGTTTTTGCAAGAGGTTGTAGAGTTTGTAGGAGGTATTAGGGAGGCAGTCATGGTTTCATGCTTTTCTGTTCTGGCTGTGAAGGGAGTAGTAGTCGGGGTAAATGTATCAGTGATAGCAATAATATGCTCTTATTTAGGGATTGATGTTGTCTTGGTTTCTTGTCGCATAGTTTATCAAGAAGTGTAGTTCATAGTATGTTAATCAGTTTGTTCTTATCAAGTGTAACTTCTTGCCCAGTTTAGTAATAGATGAGCTAAATCAGTTTGCATGGTCTGAATGTTATGAGCTAGAAGCTGAATCTCATGGTTTGTTCAATTTATTTGTATTGGTTCAAGCTTATACTGTCCAAGTGAGTTCATGGGGTTTCCCTTAAAGTCTTACTAAGATTTGCTATGCAAGATTGTATCTTTCAATTACATTCGAGTATGTGATTTAATCATTCAGGTTGCTTGAGTTCAGCTTAGAGGTTATTTCTTTGTCAATTCCTTTTGCTTGATCTCGATTCGTTCCTATTTGCATATAATAACTTCATTTTCTGCTCTCTTGGCCTGATGTTCCATATTTTGTGTCCAATTTAATTACTACCCAGTCATGATTTAGTCCAGGAGATCAAGGATTGATTCTCAGTTTGCTTTGCTTAGTTAAATTCCCTCTGTCAGCGGCATAGTTCCTTCTCCTGAAATTTTGGATGTGTCTGCACCCTCTGTATGCTGCTCCTCTTGCGATTTCGTAGGCCAATTAGTGTAGTCGTAGGCTCTTCCTTTCTCTTTTCAATTCTTTTAAGTCAGTCTCATATTAAAGTTCCTAGCTGTGGTCCCTGGGATCTAACCAAGCTGTCTAGGTAATTTTGTTCAGTTTTCTGTCATGTCGGTGTAATTAATCTGCGAGCTCAGTAAGGGTTCTTTCCTGTTTAAGCTCCTTGTCGATAGTGTTATTCCAGAGCTTTCTTCTAAGTTTTCTTGCGGTCGTAGCTGGTCATTTCCAATCCAAGTTTCTGCTAGTTTCAGTTCAAGGGTGATGTCTGTCTCTATTAATGAAATGGAGAGGGTCTAAATTCAGTTCTTTGCCTTGTCTTTAGCTTGAGGATTGTTTTAAAATCAGTTTTGTAAGTTTACTTTAAGTTGGATCAAGTAGCCCAGATTGATGCTGCATTCTTACATGTCCATTGTTTCCATTTGTTTAATATTTCTCTAGATATTTCTATAAAATTTGACCGAGTGGTTGCTAATCCTTTATTTCTTGTTTTCTTTGCCATGTACACTATTTCGGGGACGAGTTGAATAAAAACTCACAAATGGTGATGTCGTGCATTTGGGAAGTTATTGGATCCGCTCCGCATTTTCGGGACTTGATATCCCCGAAAATATAAAAGAAAGAAAAAATAAAAATCACAAAGTCCAAGGCTCAAATTATGAGTTGCGCTTCCGGGTTCTATCTTCTAAACTCCATCTTTCCCCGCTCCCTTAGAAAATGCATGTTGTATAGGACTTCCTCATAGACCGGATTAGGAGCCCTGTAGGATAGAAATGATATTTGAATTATGAATAATTATTATAAATTACTTAAATTGTTTTATATGAATGCTTTGTATCATTTCTTTGCGAATCGCCAATTAATTTATGGATGTTTAGAATCATTTGTCAATTAAGGAGTGCAAAATCAAATTCGGCTAAAAATCGTACCCTCGTCATAATTCGCATTTGAATTGCTTCTTCATTTATTATATTAAATATTCAATTATTTATTTATCTAATCCAATTATTTATTTAGTTAATCAATTAAATTTTAATCCTTTATTTATTTATTTATTTACTTAATCTGATTTATTTAATTTCAATTAATTATTTATTTAATAAATTTAATATTTATTTAATTAATCAATTATTATTCATTTACTCCTTTATTTAATTAAAATTAATAAGTATTCATTTATTTAATTAAGTTATTTATTTGCTTATTTATTTATCTATTTATTCAATCAATTAATTAATCCTTTATTACTATCCAATTATTTATCTAGTTTGTTTTATTTATTATCTAACTTCATTTAACCTTTACTTATTCTATTAATTAATCAATGATCATTATTTCATTATCCATTTAATTAATCTTAAATTGGGTCATTTATTTATCTAAGTATCGGCATAATTAAAATCTTATCTTATTTATATTAATTATCCTTATATTAAATTAGCTTTATATACTTATTATCCTTAACAAATTTGTGAAAACCGCCGGATTAACCGCATTTAGCGGATTTTCGAAAGTGCTCCCGCTAGGGACTTTCTTTCGAACTTAATAGAACCACTTACCTAGAATCTCTGAATTTAATTTCCTTTAAATAAAGAATAAAAATTGCACTCTTTAGTTGACTTAGGTTCCTAATAATCCTTAAATTAGGTGACGACTCCAAAGAAAGCCCTTTGGAGTCTCCATTTTGTTGAAATCAAATCCTGATGCATATTTGTATGCATTTATTTTCGGGAGGGTTCAACAGAAGTTTGTACGGAAGAGCAAGTCAGTTAAGTAAGAATATGCTTGCCATCCCCACGGTGGACCCCCTAGTTGGAAGGTATTTTATATATTTCGGTTACATGTGATTAGTATTATTTGTATTGTACAATGATTATTTTATAACACTGAAAAAGATCCCCGCTCGATGGAATATTCTTATAATATTTTGATTTGTGTTTACTGTATAAATTATATATTTTTTATGTATTGTTATGTTGTTTTAAATCAACATATCACAAATTGGGGATAATATGTGTAATGTCTGTAGACAGAGAGTTAATATGTAATGTTTTTTTTTTTTTTGGGTTTTGTTTTATGTATGTTATATTACGTGTCACATAATATATAGAAAGTAGTTTTTACACATTAGTTATGTTTGAATATTAATTTTCAGACATGAGACTTTTATACTTCGAGGGAAAAACATGCCTGTCATAGTGTGAGCACACACACCAACAAGAAGATTGTGTTTGAACTAAAAAAATATTAACAGGAGGTCTGCTAGAGAGGTTTAAATCAACATGCTTTGGTCATTTCCTTGATATGCCTGTATTTGAAGTCCAAAATCAGCTTCTGGTTGCTCTTTTATTAAGAGAGGTTGTTCGTCCATCTCACGATGCTTTATGGTTTATTATCAATGGGCAAAAACTGAAATTTGGACTTAAAGAGTTCGCGTTGATTACTGCATTGAAGTGTAAAGGGGACTTCCTGAAAGATTACAATTCTAAACAAAAAACTGTCTTGTCTAGACGTGTTTCCCAGGTGTTGAACGTATTAGCAAGACTCAACTGTCTGAATGTTTCAACAATAAAAGCTGGCAGAATGATGACACCGCCATTAAGATAGATGCTTTATACTTTATTAGCATGTTCTTATACTCCACCAAAAACAATAGAAACCATCTCCACCTTATCCAAACTGAACACTTTGATATTGTTGAATCTGGAGAATGGAAAACATATCCATGGGGTGCCAAAGTTTTTGAAACCACCATAGAAATCAATGCATGATAAAGTGCGTGTCTGGATTCTATGTATAGGTTTGCGGGTCTGCCATATGGACTGCTGGTATAGTTTTATGAGTGCTGTCCTGCCGCGGACGGAGAATTAGCCACCCGTGTTGGAGATCATATCCCCCACATACTTAACTGGGAAGTTACCAACTATTTTGGATTCCATGAGCTTTAGACAGATTTTTTCAGACTTACTTGACGCAAGGTATTATTAATTTAACAATATGTTCTTTTTTTGTTACATCATTTATATATATTGACTTGATGTTAGTGAAATATTGATGTTATTTATTTTTATTTTTTTATTTTTTGAGTAGATGGTACTAGACTACATTACTCCCACCGAGTTAGATGTCTACTAGTTGCCCCCCGGATGAAGAACCTGAGGTTTCCAAAGGCATTCCAGATGAAACTGATGATGATATTCCAGATATTGATGCATCCGCACAGCCAGTTGGAGAAAATGTTGAATTTGTGAGGAGAGAACATTTTCTTAAGGAACTGCAGTTGATAAAAAAGGTCAACTTGATCTAAAAAATGATTTTCGGTCTATCACTCAGAAGGTATGTGTATTGAACGATTTTATGATTGCGACAACTGATCGCATATTCCTTGAGTTGGATGAAATAAAAAAGAAGGCGGCTGCAAAGGTTGATACAAAGGTTAGACATAACTATTTTTTAAAGTTGCATTGTAATATTCATGTTTTATCCCAACCACTTTGCTACTAATAATTTATTTATCAACTATATAAGGATGGTGGCATGGAAGCTAATTTCAGTTTTGGAGGCTTTGAGTCTGATCATGAAATTTGTGGTGAAGACGCTGTCAATATAAATGAAGTCACTTGTGTGATTACCGATACAACAAAAGGTATTATTTTAAACCACATAGTCTGCCTTCACAAAAAACCAACATTCAAAATTTGGGTGAAGGTGTATCCAAATGATATTACTGAGATATGTGCATATATGTATGGGTACCTGATTATCAAATCGTTTTGGCTATTTTATTTGCATAAACAGAACTATTCCTTCAGAAATAAATGGAAACTATGGGTACCCATATGAATGGCTATTTTAGTGAATTTAACAAACTGTTAAGTAAATAAATGGAAAATTAAATGTTAGATATAATTGTTTTTTAAAGGTTGCATTGTAATATTCTAGCTTATTGGCTCTTTGGAATATTCATAATTTTTATTGAGAATATGCAAATGATATTGTTGAGATATGTGTATATATTTATGTATATATCTAAATATGTGTACCTGATTACCATATTTTTTTGCATAATCAGAAACTACCCCTTCAGATATTGGTATTGGTGGTGGTGCAAATGGAGATGATTCAAATGGAACAACAAGAGGTACATAAATACCAAGTCTTTGTCTTGATAAATTCAAAAAACTGTTATTGTAACTAAACTTTAGCTAGCATAAATATTACTCCGAATGTATTCTATCAATTTCTGATTGTTTGATCACCTTTCAGTCATCGAAAAAATGGTGATATAGATGAAGATGATTCAGATTTTACTACATTCTCCACACATAACTTTGAGACAATGGATGAAATTTGCAGGAGTGCTGGTAAAGCTTTAGCTTAACGCAAATTCGTGGTAGATGCCACACCACTTCCAAAAGGTAATATGCTAACCAGTTTGTAAATTTAGCTAGGATTTGAAAACAATATCGATAATTTATTTTGTTCATCATGCTTACCATTTGTATGCTTGCACACTATGGTATAGCTCCTGATAATGTGTGTTTGGAGGATGCTGGTCAGAGTGGATTTCCCAGTTTCAAATTGTTTGATTCACAGGATTTTGGAGAAATATTTGTTGATGCCGGTTTGCAATCCCCCGAGGCCAACAAGACGGACAAAGTTGTTGAACAACAATGCAAGCTTGTGTTTGATAAGAGTAAATTTTAAGTTTCATTAAAATTTAATATTAAATTTCATAATGTTTAAACTAGATATATTCTATTAACTGGTATACTTGTAACTGGTATACTTGTAACTAAATTTCTATATGTTCATTACATTATAAACTGTTGTTTATTTAGTTTACTTGCGTGTTTTACAAATTGTTTTATTTTTATACTCAAGAAGCTCCTTTAAATGAGTCTAATGGGAAATATACAAATGATGTGGGGTCAGTCGAGGAATTTAGTACAGTAGTTGTTGATGAAGACTAATGCCAGGCTGCATATGATAAGAGTAAATCAGTATTATTTCCATATATTTAAAATAGATATTCAATAGCAGTTTTGTAAATTTGCAATATATATTTCTATATTTTTTATCAATTCACACCAATCTAATTTAATTAAATGTATCAGCACCTTTCACTTAACCAACTGCGAAGGATGGGGGAAGAGTTGTTTCCAAATCAAGATTTCCAAGATATTTTCATGGGTCATCTGGATGAACAGGTAGAGGACCAACCCGTTGAGGTCACAAGAGGTAAATTTCTGCCTTGGTTTGTACAGAACATATTAGTTGTAAAAATAACTGTTATTAAAGTTATTTTACCCTTCATTTTGGGAATATTTTAAATAACAATCTAATGATCATAAACTATGATTGAAACAGATGCTCCCAACAACAGGACCCCTCCAAACTATGTAACTCATACTAACCAAAAATCTGTCCGTACTAGAAGGCCTGCAAAATTCAACAGATCCCCATTTATAAATACGTACGGGGATTCTGGAAGTTGTTCACAGATTGCAAAGAAAGCGTTCTTCTCTGTCAGGCATCCATTCACAACAAATATATGGAGGCGAGTTGATTTTGGACTATCGAAGAGATTTACAGAGTGGATTAAGATTCGAATGAGGAAGAACAAGTTATTCTTATTTCTACTTCTCTATGTATCGGTTTATTGGCAAAAATTCATTTTTCACATTATTTATGAACTTTGAATCTTAGTTTTAGGAAAGAGCCATATCACTAAAATGAGAATATCCTCAAGCCGAAGTTTGATATTGGTGTGTGTCTGGTCGTAACAAAATACTGGTTCTATTCGCTCCATTATACGGATAATGCCTTTGACGATATGGTATGATTTTCATTTACTTCAAATATGTGTTAATTAAATATTTTGGTTTGTTAGTTATTTAATGACTGAAATATCTACTTAATGTTTATATTTACAACACATTGATGTCATATTATACTACTTAAGAAAAAGGGTCAAGTATGATCATCGTGTCCGGGCTCGCTTCACAACCACTGATTGCTTGTTTGATTCAATACATAGAGATGTGTACTACATATTTGGACAACAAGTCTTTGACTGTGGCTGCTGATAACCACATTATATCAGACTACATGAAGGGTATATCGATGAGGTGTAATGTCCCGTGGCGATTGACAATGTTTTATTCCCGATAAAGGTGGTTGATGATTGGCATTGGGTATTGGCCAGATTTTTATTTAGGGACCGTATTTTATATGTGTATGACCAAAAGCTGGACAATTACTACTACGAAAAGGAGCTAACTGAGGTCGTTGAAGCATATGCTATCCTTATTCCTCTGTTCTTTTGTGCTATTGGATTCTATGGCAGTAGGAACGACCTCAATATCAAAACATATAAGTTTGGAGAAAAACCAATGACTGACCCTTTTCGAGTGCTGCACTGCTATGATATGACTCGTGTTCGGAAGGTGTAAGTATCTGTGTACATTAATTTTCTATATATATTCCGTTCTTCAAACTATTTTGCTAAATAACTTAACTCTTATCTTGTTTTTTGTTAGCGATTATGGGGTCTTTGCCGCTGCTTTTGCGAGCATTTTCTTGAATCAATTACTGATTGGGAGCAGGAGGATTCTGCTCCTTGCATAATTATTTTCTTGAATCAATTACTTGCCTCATCATTACTTGCCTTCATTATTTTCTTGAATCAATTTATAGCTTTGATACAAAGTGCTGCTTGTTAGCCCAATTACAAATTCGATTGATTGACCTAACCCGATTTAGGCCAAAACAATTCAAATCTAATGCCTTTATATAGTCTCCTCACATCTTTAATGACAAAAATACAAAGTCTTTAATTAATGAGTCTCAATTTTCACATAAAGCAAGCATGAGTATTTAAATTTATTTACATCCCGTGGTAACTTCCATTAGATAAAGGTCACAAATCGGCATTATAGTATTCTTTTTTAGTAGTGTTCTTCATCTAGGAGCACATAGCTTCTCTACTTCATAAATGTTAATACAAATCAACCAACAATATAAATACTCAGAAGGCCAAAAAAAAAAAAAAAAAAAAGAGCAGGATCAACTCAAATAAATATTACTACAAAATTGGTGGGACAAAATAATTTACCTTACAAATAACTTTAGGATAAAAGATTGCACGACGCATATAATGCATCAAAATAGCATCTGATTTAGTAATAGATGATCATTGGACTTTCTCAGTATGCGCATATTTCAAAACCACTATTGTAGTTGGAGTATATGTATCTTGTATATATTTTCATTAGCCCATCTCCTCCAACATATGGCTTCATTCCCCCTAATAGAGTTGCCCAAGTCCTCCTGCTCTATTCCTCCTAGTAACAAAAACACATTCCAACCAAAAAAAATGTAGCTCAGATTCTAAGTTTAAATCCCTAAATATTCTGAAAGAAATCAAGAAAGAAGCTTGTTGGAAAAAGAAAGACATAAGCATATAAGGAAAAATCAAAGAAGATAGAACATACCAAATTCAAAAGATGCCTTCGAATTTTGATACATGATATCACATAGAACAATCAACAAAATGAAGTGATTTTAGCATAGTGGATCAGAGGCTCTTCTCTGGAAAGATCCTTCAACATGTCGAAAAACCTGCAAATAAATAATAAAACTCATCATAATTTTGAAAGCAGCATAATATAAATAACTTAGAGAGCATAAAAGGGAGAAAAAAATTCAAACATCGAAGAACTGAACTGGTGGAGTTCTTCATGTTCATCTAAATATATATCGCCAAATATTTATCTTTATCTTAACTATATATGGATTTGAAAATTTGATTAGTTTGAATGAATACAGATATAAAATATTTGAAAGGAATCAAAATTTTTGGTTTATCTTTGAGAAGATATTTTATCTTCCAAGTCAAATTCGAAACTATTTTATTTCAAATTAAAGGAAAACGAACAATAGCCAATTCAAAAAATAGTTTAATTCACACCAAGTAAAAGCTTAATGTTGTGCGCAACTATTGCTCCAACAAAAATACAGGAAAATTAGACTAATTCAGCAAATAAAAACTAAATATAATCAACCTAAAATGACAAACAACAGAGAAATCGAAATCAAATCATTTTTTTGTGTTTATTCGTCTTCAAAGGTTCAAGAACTTCTTTTCCTAACTTTTTTTTTTGGTATTAAAGATCATCATAAATTTTAAGATGTGAAATGGTAAATTCCTTCAAGGTACCTTAGTTTTTCCTAAAGGATAATAATCCTTTTTAGATACAATAGTTCTTTTTTAGGATGTATGAAGTAGGATGAGTGGAATCTCATGCATTACGAAGGATTTGTGACTGCGCGACAGAACAATAATCTCTTCTACTGGAGGAGATATACATCTCCGATCTCTTGCTCTCTGTGTCACTGGTTAACTCGAATGCGTCGTCCATCGCAGTCTGTTGTTAACAAACTCCCCAGTGCATATGACTGAAGTTCTAACACAACAATCCAACATATCACATCCTCTTTTCTTACTTTATCTATTTGTGGAGAGGGGGAGAGAGTTAAGGATGTGAATGAAATATGAAATGGTTTTCGTCTCCCTACTTGAGAGATTTTCCTCCTCTTTTATGCGACAATTTTCTTTTTTTTTTTCTTTTTTTTAAAGTTATCTACTCTTGAAAAAATTACCCTATTTTCCCACTTCATCAAAAAATAACCTGATTTCCCCACGTTCATATTCATCTATATAATTCACCTATTTTCAAAACTACTTTGCAACTCCTACGTCTGCTCTTTGAATGGCATAAATTGTGTTAGAAAACATGACTAACTTTTAATGTATTGTAACCAATTCCCTAACTACTAACCGTGATAATCACCTTAACTACTACCTTGCTTTTAATAATATATAGATTGAAAGCTGAGATATAAAAGAAAATGTATTGATGTCAAGCTGAATACTTATATATTACAAAATTTCCATAACAAAAGCCATTCAAATATTACTTGCCTTCATACAATTTTTAGCAGATTATGCATTACAATAATAAAAAATATCGGTCGAATAGGATTACCATATATCTTTACTTTGAATTTATATTTTTTCTCTTTAATTTACGGACAACTCAACACATGCTTATTATAAAATAATTATAATTTCTGTATTAAATATTAGGGATACACATGCATTCAGGAAACTAGTACTAATATAATGAGAAATTTTATTTTGTGGGTCACATAACCAACACTACTTGTGTGAGGCTATCTAAATACTTGACATGTGGACACTTACTTATTTTAATGCTTAAAACAAAAGAGTAATATTTCATTCCAAACATCTCCTTAATTAAAACACTACTAGAAAACAAGGAAAAAACTACAAAAAGGTTGGAGAGGGAATTCCCTCTCTAACTGGTTAGAGAGGGAATTCCGTCTCCCCGCTCCTTCTCTTCTCCCACATTCAGTATCTCCTCCTCTCCCCAAAATTAAAAAATCCCTCCCCCAAACCAGTCACTGCCTCCCCCGGCGAAGCCACAGCTCCACGGCGAATTTGTTCCCTCCCCGGCAAAAACATCCCCAATCATCCCCAATTTATTCGAGTAAGTTTTTTCTTCATTTTCCCCATTATTTTTAGCTATAATTCAAATTATTTTTCCCTCTCCATTTTTTCCATCCATGAATTCGACCCCCATTTTCCCCACCCCAATACCAACTTTGACACCCCAACTATCATGTTTGTATACTTGTTTAATATTTGTTAGATTGGATTATTAGAAATTCAATTTCTTGCTTCCTTTGCTGAGTTTATCTAGATAGCCTTAGATCTACTCTATTTAGTTGGTAGTACAAACTTATTAGGATTCTTCCTAACTGCTCTTAGTAATATCTACCGTATAGAACAATTCTTGACATGACAAATAGTGATTACACAAATAGAACAACGAAAATCTCATAGATGTTCTGAGCATATATAATCAAACTAGACATTTAGCTTCCAATTATCGTTAGACCAATCAAAGTGGATAAAAGGGACTTATATGTGTCTGCCTACTAAATACATAAAGCACACATTAGATAAAGGATAATTTCTTGCATGTTTGATGGTGATCTATCTATTCATCAGTTATGTGCTGAGTCCTACTTAACAATGAAGTTCTATTTGACCCTGAGACTAATGTTGACATCTTGAGCTAGGTAATTATGTCTTAATGTCAGTTTTCAATCCCAGGAGTATATGGGAATATGAACATGCTTTGGAACTTTAACTTAGCTTTTCTGTATAATTACTTATGCCAACTCTTCTTGAACTTACTATCTTATTTAGTCATCACTTTATCTTCATTATGTTGTCATTCATGCTGGGGAGTTTTACTAGAATAGGTAAACTTTCTTCTTACTCTGCTCATTACTTAGCAAACGCTAAGGATGTTAACCAAAAGGGTTGAATGATGAAATGGTGAACATGTTACTAATTAAATCCTTTAGTTTTTATTTGTGTTGAATGGTTAATGATGAAACAATATGCATGTTGAATTGTTTTATTGGCCGTGGTGGCTTTGTTTTATGTTAAACAGGTATTTTATGGTATTTTATGTTAAACAGGTTGTTTTTGATTTTTGGTTGCTTTGTACCGAATCTCTAATATTTTTATTTAGCAGGATTTGTATAGTTTAACCAACCAAAAAAAAAATTAAATAATTTTATTAGAGACGGAATTCCGTCTCTAAACAAAAAAAATAATTTTTAAATTTTTTATTGGAGAGGGAATTCCGTCTCTAAACAATAAAAATAATATATATAATTTATGTTGGAGAGGGAATTCCCTCTCCAAGCATTAAATTAATTAAATTAATTTAATGATTGGAGAGGGAATTCCCTCTCCAATCATTAAATTAATTTCCCTCTCCAAATGAAAAAGTTAATGCGCCCTGACACGGTGTTGGAGACGGAATTCCGTCTCCAAAACTGTGTCAGTGTGTCAGCTACGACGCGCTTAAAAGCGAAGGACGTGCAGAGACGGAATTCCGTCTCCAAACACCTTTTAGAGAGGGAATTCCGTCTCCAAACTTAGACGCAAATCAATTAATTTCTAGTAGTGAAATGCTACACAAAAGAAAATAAAAAAAATACCCAAAGATCTCCTAATCGACAAAGAGATCACACGGCTTTTATTGTTACAGAATTTGTAAAATTTATTATCTCTCATCGGTCAACACTTGTAGCCTTGGAATGTGGGAGTAATAATTGGCTGGAAATCCAAACACTAGCTTCAGGGAACTACTGACTCACACTTCAACTAACCAATTTGGAGGTTGCATTGGGGACCAAACTTCAAACATTGCAGAAAAGAATGCTGATTTCGGTGGCCAAGAGAATGAGTTTTGAAGGTTGATTAGTCATGGAGTTGGAAAAAGGCAATTATTCAGGTGTACAAGGAACTACTACTGTAGTAGCTTATGCTACATGATAGAATGAACTTCTCATGTAGGATTGAAGCTTTGAAAGTGATTTTAGTACAAATAACTTGAGAGGCACACATATGGACCATCTTACATTATCATTTTACTTTGCCATAATTCGTGAGATCACGTTCTATTATACCAATGAAAGAAGCGGCCTTAGGTTTTATTGCAATTAGTTGGTTTTGGTCTTCTTCTTCTTCTTTTTAGATTACCATCCACACATAGTTTGTGATTTAGTTTTATAATCATCATGTCGAATTACATGTTTGCCAAAACTGAAAATTTATTGTCCTTTTAATTATCTGTTTTATAAAGTAAAATTGAGACTCACCCAAAGCTCGCCTTTGGTCCGAGGAACTCGTAAACATTACGTGGTCTTATTTGTGAGGTTCTTGTCACGTGATACTTACTCCTCTGAGAATCACGGATGCACCTAATATTAATCTTATAAACTAAGTATTAAAATTTCTGAAAGTATATATGGAATAGAATTAGCGCAACTCAGCAAAAAATGAATCAGGAGATAAGCATCAATGTATTTGCATGAATTGGAGTGCAATTAGATAAGTAAAATTTATCGTATGGTGCTATGAAAATTCCTCGTGAGCCGATTTATAAAGTCGTGTGATCTCCTTAATGATTAGGAGATCTTTGGGCACTTTTTATTTCCTTTTCTGTAGCATTTAAATTAAGGAAAAGTTTGGACTGAAATATTTCTCTTTTTGTTTTAAGCTTTAAAATAAGTAAGTGTCCACATGTCAAGTAACTAGATAGCCACACACAAATAATGTTGGTTATGTGACCCACAAAATAAAATTTCTCCTAATATAATAAACATGAGGTTGATGTGGATGACCCATTTTGAAAATTATGAAGTAATTGAAAAATAAAAAAGTTAGCAAATAGAAGATGATTAAAAAAAAAAAAAGAGATGCTTAGAAGTTATGAAAAGTTTAAAGAAAGAAGCTGCAGAAAAGCAATTATCGTGCTTTTCAAAAATTTCAAGTAAAGATATTAAACTCGCAACCCGCCCCACCCCTTCTTGATTTTAAAATTTTTTTGCCAGCTCGTGCTGCCTCGCTCCTTCAGTTTAAACCTACCCCGCCCATTCTGCCCTATTGTCATCCCTAATGTCTAGACTACATCCGTCATATGACTTAAACTATGAGGACACCATTATAAAATCTAATAAGAAAAGGAAAACAAATATGATACCTCAGAATCTTTATATATATAATTATATATGCAACATTCTCAAATCTTTATCTAGCTTCCTTTCATATAGAAGACTTATGAAATGATTCTTTTACCCACATACTGTTGGGTATACATCTCTCTTCGCATCAAGCGATTCTTCATAACAAATGTATCAGATATCTTTGTTTTGTTCCCATAACGATAGTTTAGAGATCAACTTGCTTGAACGTGTCAAATCTTTCTTATCAAATAATCATTAATATTAAATCCAACTGGGGTAAAAAGCTTTTCACGTTCCCACCTTACACGATCTGCTTTAAACAAGTATGGAAAATTTGTGATACTCCAAAAGCATTTTGTGCATTTAGATCTCACATTATAAACCCAAAAGAATCCATGTGTACGTCGATTTATGTATAAGTAGCACCATCTCATGGGAAAAGCAACTTGACGAAAGTTGAATCGACTTGTTTGACCTGGTTCAAGTTGTGCCATTGTATTATTGGTGTCATCTCCACACATGTAATAGATTGGAAATTTATTATCATTGGCTAAAGTTATTTCGATCCACGGAAAGATATCTTCGACTTCATCAATTTTAGCATCTGAAATTGGTAAAGAAAAGAAAATGATCATAACAAGGATGAAAAGAGGATAAGAATTTACAATATTTGTATTAATTTTGGCCATAGACGATTTTTTGTGTCATGGGAATTGTTAGGTGAATATTGGCAAGGGGTTATAAGGGTTTGTGACTAGAAATTGATGGCTTTCCTATGTTATCGGTATTGGTGAAAGATTCATGTGTTTTCTTAGAAGCTTTTACATGAAACGTGTTTAAAAAAAAAGAAAAGAAATTAGTTATAATAATTTGTGATTTTAAGTGCTTGCTTCCTCTTTTGTCTCCTAATAATCTATTCTTGAAGCTAAAGGTGGACAAAAGAATGAAAAGTTATTATAGAAAAAAAGGTTATATTTGACTGCAGAAAACCCTTCATGATATCAATCCATTAATAGGTCATCAGAGTATTTAGTTATGGAAGGTCAGTTGCTATTCGACTGCCCTGGAAATAACCTTCAAACCAGACATTCATTAGTTTCTAAATGTTAAAATCATAGACTAAACGGATTATCACCTCATACCACTTGGTCAATGTAAAATAAAATTTACTTACGGTCCTGTTTAAATCAAATCAATAAACACATGATATATGTCTTACATGTGTTTTTTATAACTTAACAATCAATAATTATCATATTCTTTTATCCTAATGTATAACTCAACTATATGTATTAGGTAAAAATCGACCCGCGATGATTCGCCCCGGTCATGCAAATTGACAACGACCGAACACATATCGGCGAGCCAGAGACCGAAGCAAATCAATGAATCGCCGAAGTCAGGCACCGAGGTAGCCACCGAAGGCAAGCCGTAAGCTGAGCTTCGGTGACAGCCGCCTCGGTCAAGCAATAGGGCGTTGCCACCGAGGTCATTTATTCGCGCCTTGGTGGACCCCTTCGGTTCAAGCGGCTTTGCAGCCCACTACCTTGCCCATTAACTCCATCCATAAATGCTCCAGATGTGTGTGGGCCATCAGCAAGTAGTGGGAAACGTGGGGTAATATTTTGTATCTATAAATAGTACTTCCTTTTACATTGTACGGATCCAGAAATTGATACTGAAACTCTGTCCAAATTTGTACTCACAATCATATATTGAAAATACAGTTATTTTTCCGCATTTACGTCTTTTTCGTGTGTTTATTCAACTTTGATACGAAGAATTGCTTATATTTGAATCCAAATTCGATTTGTAATCCTAAAACTGATTTAGGCCCATACAAATTGGCGCCGTCTGTGGGGATATAAGCAGTAACGCTTTGTTCCAAAGTTTTACGTCCGTTTTTCATCAAAGCTTACGATTCAACAACGTTATGGCTAATAATAGCGGTAACAATAGTGAACGGGCTGACGTTCCGTTGAACCAACAGCCCATCTCGCCAATGACAACTGAAGAGTTCCAGATTTACGTTGTCACTACGTTAAGAGCTCTCCAAAATAGACAGGATGAGCAAGCTAATATCAATGCTGAGTTCCGCGCCTCGTTGGAAGCGAGGAACAGTGCCGCACCGAACAGCACCCAGCCTTCGGCTCCTGGTGGAGGCATCCCGCTCTTCGTTCCTCCGGGCGCGATAACAGGGGGACCTCACAACGGGGCCACGTCTGGGGGCTCGGGAAACAATCCAACTACAACGCCACACTTCGGGATGATTCCTACAGTGGCTGAAACAACATCCTCGGTTGATGTTGAAAAATTGAGCAGGGAAATTGAGGCTCGCATCGAGGCGCGCGTGGAAAAGCGCCTCGAGGGCATGCCGGGGATAACAAAGGAGGAAGACGACCTCGATATTGATCAATACAGGGAGCTGCCCTTCAAGCCCGAAGCTGCTCCAGCCCCAACCCCCAAGAACTTCAAACTCATGTTCTTGAAGAAATATGATGGGACCACCGATCCCAGAGAACATGTGAGAGAACACATGGCTATGGTGAAGAGCAACGACCTAACGGCTATACAGCTCGAGTCGATGTTCTTGAAGAAATTTGGCGAGTCCTTGGAGAAGGGGGCTCTACGTTGGTATAACTGCCTGCCAGCGGGGTCGATTTCCACCTTTAAGGAAATGTCTAGCGCCTTCGTCAAGGCGCACACCGGGGCTCAAAAGATCCTCCAAAGGAAGGAGGATATATGCGAAGTAAAACAAAAGCCCGGTGAGCCACTCAAAGAATTTCTTGAGCGATTCCACGCCGAGCGCATGTAATTACCTCGGATGGATGATACCTTGGCCATCATGGCATTCGAAAAAGGTATCAATATTCGCAATTCTGATGCTGCCGCTGAATTGCGAAAAGAACTCCAACAATATCAGGTCCTAACATGGGAGGACCTGCACAAGCGCACTTACTCCAAAATTAGATTGGAGGAGGCCGAATTTAAAAGCCGAGGTTATCATTAAAGAAACTGAGGCGAATCTTCGCACCGCGCCGAGGCATCGTGAAGCAACCCGAAGGGGAGGTATAAGCCATATACCTCGACGAGGCAGCATGTTAGCCAAAGGCTAGGAAAATCCTTCGGTAATTCATACCCAAATTCACACATAAGTCAAAGGCTCGGAGGGAAGGTTCAACCCAATACGAACCAAAGAAATCCCTCAAGCCCAGCTTCGAATCCAAAAAAGGATCTACCTCGGATCCAAGACTACAACTTCAATATATCGACCTCGGAGCTGGTCAATATAGTCAAAGGGACTGCCGGGGTAAGGGTTCCCAAGGACATGAGGACCCCGGCGGATAAAAGAGACCACAATCTGCACTGCGAATTCCATGCAGATTACGGCCACAGGACCGAGGATTGCAAAGCTTTGCGCCTCGAGGTAGCTCACTTGCTGAAGAAGGGAGTCTTGGCCGACTTCCTTACTGACAAGGGGAAAGACAAATTCTCCAAGAACCGAGGTGATGGGCAACCACCTCGGGCTCCACCCCCGGAGAGAGTAGTGAATGTCATCACCGGGGGATCAGAGGTGAACGTCGTAAATTTCGCCGCGGCCAAGAAATTCGCCAAGCTATCTATCACCATGGAGAAAAGAACATGAGTTGGCGGCTCAGGTAAAGAAATTGTGTTTGACAATGATGACTGTGATGGGATGATGTTTCCCCATCACGACGCTTTGGTCATTATGCTGAGAATCAACGACTCTGACATCAAAAGAGTCTTGATCGACCCCGGTAGCTCGGTCAATATAATCAGCTACGGGGCTGTTAAGAAAATGTGGCTGAAAGGGGAGGTTGTCCACAAATCAACAATGTTAGCCGGCTTTAAGAACTCCACGGAGAAAACGTTGGGTGAGATCACACACAAGACATTCGCCGAGGGGGTTATTAAGGAAACACTGTTCCAAGTCATGCCCGAGGATCTGGCATACAATGTGATCCTCGGAAGGCCATGGATCCACTCCATGGAAGCGGTTCCCTCCACCTTGCATCAAGTGATTAAATTCCCTACACCTTGGGGAGTTCGATCAATCAAAGGGAAACAACGAGTAGCGAGGGAGTGCTATTCGGTTGTGTTAAAGAGTGGAGTTGCCCCGATCGGGCCAAAGCAATAGCAACGACAGGAACCGGGGTCAAGCGGGGAGGACGCCCGAGGGGAAGTCGAAAAGATTCCAGCTTGTATTCAAGAGCCTCGGAAGCAAAAGGCCGAGGATTCAACCGTTGAAGAATTGGAATCTTTCACCCTATTGAAAGAGTTCCCCGATAGAAAAGTGTTTGTCGGCTCGGAGTTGGACCCGGAGTCGAAAAAGGCGATTTTTGAAGTTTTGAAGTCCAACCATGACTGTTTTGCTTGGTCCCATTCAGACATGACGGGTACCGATCCGGAGATCATGACTCACAAACTGAATGTGGACCCAAAATTCACCCCGTAAAGCAGAAGAAAAGACCTCATGCCGAGGTAAAAAAGAAGGCAATCGAGGATGAAACCACCAAGCTACAAGAAAATGGTTTCATAAGAGAGGTGAAATACCCCGAATGGCTGGCCAATGTGGTGGTCGTACCGAAGAAGAATGGCAAGTGGAGAATGTGTGTAGACTACACCGACTTAAACAAAGCTTGCCCCAAGGACTCATATCCATTGCCACAAATTGACAGGTTAATAGACTCCACGGCTGGACACAAACTATTAACCTTCTTAGATGCATATTCGAGCTATAATTAGATCCTCATGGACCCGAAGGACGAAGAGAAGACCTCGTTCATCACTGACCGAGGTACTTTCTGTTATAAGGTGATGCCCTTCGGTTTGAAAAATGTCGGGGCGACCTACCAAAGGTTGGTATGTCGCATGTTCAGGGAGTATATTGGGAAGTCTATGGAGGTCTACATAGATGATATGCTCATCAAATCGATCCGAATGGAGGATCATTTGAGGGAAGCCTTTGCTGTTTTGAGGCAATACGACATGAAATTGAACCCTGAGAAGTGCGCCTTCGGCGTTGGATCAGGCAAATTCTTGGGATTTATCGTCTCTGAACGAGGAATCGAGGCTAACCCAGACAAAATCAAAGCTATTGAAGAGATCCCCGAGGAGCTGACCGGGGTAAAAGAAGTTCAACGCTTGACTGGCCGAGGAGCCGCCTTGAGTCGATTTATCTCAAGGTCCTCGGAGTGATGCCACAAGTTCTTCTCTGTTTTGAGGAAAAAAATCACTTTGAATTGACACCAGAGTGTAAACAAGCGTTGAAAGATTTGAAACAATATCTGGCTAACGCACCGTTGCTTGCCAAGCCAAAAGAAGGTGAAACATTGCTGGTCTACTTGGCCGTGTCCGAGGTGTCTGTCAGCGCTGTGTAGGTTCGGGAAGAAGATGGCAAGAAGCAGCCCATCTACTATGTGAGCAAGACACTCCTCGACGCTGAAACCAGGTACCCACACTTGGAAAAATTAGCACTTGCTTTACTTGTCACTGCTCGGAAACTACGACCCTATTTTCAATGTCATCCAATAGCGGTAGTTTCAACCTTCCCTTTAAGGAGTATATTGCATAAACCTGAATTATCAGGGAGGTTATCAAAATGGGCGGTAGAGTTGAGCGAGTATGATATCACTTATCAACCTCGGACAGCCATTAAGTCTCAAGTCCTAGCCGACTTCGTGGCCGACTTTAGTATTGAGATTTTGCCCGAGGCGGAAAAGGAAAATTCCATGGCAAAAGGAACCTCCTCGGGACTATGGATACTTCATACTGATGGAGCAACAAACTCCAAAGGTTCAGGTTTAGGCATAGTCTTGAGAGCACCAACAGGGGAGAAAGTCAGGCACTCGGTTCGGTTCAAGAAAGTGACCAATAATGAGGCCGAGCACGAGGCAGCTTTAGCAGGTTTGGAGCTGGCTAAAGAAATGGGGGTGGAAAGAATCGAATTGAGGTGCGACTCACAGTTGGTAGTGAACCAGCTCCTCGGTGACTATGCGGCTCGGGAGCCCAGAATGCAGTTGTACTTGGATCGTGCACAAAGAATCTTGGCCCAATTCCAAGAATGGCAAGTTATACAAGTGCCTCGGGAGGAAAATACCGAGGCTGATGCTTTAGCAAACCTGGGTTCGGCGATCGACAAAGCTCACTCGGGGACTGACTCAGTGGTTTGGTTGTTGTCCGCACAAATGAGAGAGATGAAGTTGCAAGTCAACTCAGTGGACAACAGATGGGATTGGCGGAGTAAGTTCATCACTTACTTCGACTCGGGGACTGTTCCCCAAGACAAAAAAGAAGCAAAGAAGCTAAGGACCCAAGCAGCCTCGTATCACCTGATCGAGGGTAATCTGTATAAAAGGTTATATTGCGGCCCGATGGCCAAATGTTTGGGTCCCGATGAGGCAAGGTACGTGATGGCCGAAGTGCACGAAGGCGAGTGTGGCAACCATTCGGGGGGAAAGTCCTTGATGCGTAAGTTATTAAGAGCTGGGGATTATTGGCCCACAATCAGTGCCGATGTGAAAGCCTTCGTGCAGAAATGTGATAAGTGTCAACACCATGGGCGGATGATCCACCAACAGGCCGAGCCTTTACACTCAGTGGTATCACCATGACCCTTCATGAAATAGGGGATGGACATTGTTGGGCCATTGCCCAAGGGAAAAGGCGGTGTTCGCTTCATTTTAGTACTAACCGATTACTTCAAAAAATGGGTAGAAGCAGCGGCTCTCACCGAGGTAAAGCAAAAACAAGTAATCGACTTCATCAAAAAGAACATCATCTATAGGTTCGGTGTCCCAAGAGAGATTGCCTGTGACAACGGTAAACAATTCATGGCGGCAACCATCACTGATTTCTTCAAGCAGTGGGGGATCAAAAGAATTGCTTCGACTCCTTATCACCCAAGTGCCAATGGCCAAGCTGAGTCTTCAAATAGAATCATAATTGAAAATCTCAAGAAAAGACTCGATGAGAAAAAAGGTCCTTGGCCCGAGGAGCTGCCCGGGATGCTATGGGCCATGCGAACAACGGAGAAGAACAGCACCGGTGAGACTCCTTTTTCACTTGCTTATGGCATGGACTCCCTCATCCCCGTAGAAGTGGGCGAACCAAGCCTTCGGTATGCCCACACTGCCGAGGATGCAAACCAAGAGGCAATGCGCATAGAATTGGATCTGCTCGAGGAAAAAAGAGAATTAGCTTTGGTTCGGCTAGTCGCCCAAAAAAGGCAGATCGAGGCGTACCTCCATAGGAAAGCCAAACTCAGGGACTTCAAAGTTGGAGACTACGTGCTAAAAACTACAAACCAATCAAAAAAGGAAGACAACGGGGGAAAGCTTGTTGCAAATTGGGAAGGACCCTACAGAGTCAAAGCAATCGTTGGAAATGGGTCTTATCAAATTGAGAATCTGCAAGAAGAGCCCGAACCTTTAAATTGGAATATCTCCAATCTGAAGCGGTACTACTTCTAGTCGAGGTAAATACTTTTCAATCTTTTTAAATTCATCAACAGCCCCGAGCCGAACAACGCTCATATGGTATCGATCGAAATGTACTAACTTGCTCCTCGTTCCATCTTTTTGCTTGACCTTTTCAGGAAGCGAACCGAACGATTTCCAGTGCTCGGATCTTCATCAAGATTCACAATCGAACACTGGGGGGGAGTGAGAAGGGTTGATACCGAGGTCGACATCGAGCCTCCCAACCGAAGCTTATCTATCCGACAACCGGGGACTTACGCCCGGGGAATAGATTTAGTACATTGTAAATCAGCCCCGTAGCGGCATATTGTCAATTTGCTTTTATTGAGAATTTGTTTTTTACCCAAGGTCCGCTTCGACTTGGTTCTATGTAAATAGCCGATTTTTGGCTCGTTGATATCAATAAAATGACTTTGATCTCATCTATTTTATCTGTATCAATCTTGCACTCCGAAGCTGCACAATGCATCGACTCGAGGATGAGACGTCGTTCTAAGTTTGCATCGATTAAATTCAGTTAAATCTTGCAAGCAAGTTATTTATTTTTAACGGGGTGTTCGGTATATGTAAAAGCCAACACTCGAAATAAAGGCACAAACGATCTTTCATTAAAAAAGCCCGAAGGCTGAGAATATTTACATTCAGAAATGACCCGAAGGTCCAAAATACAAGCATAAAAGCCCGAAGGCTTACAAAACAATGCTACCAGAAGTCTATGCCTCGGGAGAATCACCTTTATCCTCGGAGCCCCCCTCAGCATCTTCATCATCTTCTTCATCTTCATCGCCGCTCGAGGCCTCACTTGATGGAAGTTCATCAATGATTGCTTGGGCTTCCGCCGATTTGACCTCGGCTCTTGCAATATCCTCATCCAAGTTGATCTCCCCGGCGCGGCATCGCTTGAGCAGCTTCAGCCGACACTTGATAATAGCCCATCGCTTGTCCAGCTCGGCCCTCTTGACCTTGATTGCAGCCCTACTCTTTCGATCAGCAATTTTATCTTGAAGGGCTTCAATCTTAGCATCTTTAGCCGGGAGCTTGGAGTTCTCACTTTCCAGCTTTTTGATGTGAAGCACATGCTTCCTCAGCTGTTCGTGATGCTTTTTGGCCATCTCCACGGCCTCGGCCTTCGCTTGGGTCAGCTCGGCACTTAGCCTCGCAGCTTCGGCCTCTAGCCTTGAGCGCTCAACCTGAAAGCCATCACCGAGGGCTTTGATTTTAGCTTCGAAAGCCACCTCGGCCTCACACAGTTCGGACTGGGACTTGGACAAGTCAGCCTTCAGTGCAGCTATTTGTGTGTTGAAATTATCCTTTTGCTTGTCCCATAGGCGAGCTACGCGCCGAACCTCTTCAGTCCTCAAGGACTCAACTTCGATGGCCCTCATTGATAGAATGAAACTCTGAGCAAAAATTAACCAAAGAATCAGAGTCAGCTACGAACCGAAGGTAAAGATGAAATTTCTTTTAAAAGCATAGCTCAAGTGTGATGAAATTTACCCTCAGAGCATTGGCGGCCATGGTATTGTATAGTTGGCCAGGGGAAAACTCCTGCACAACCTTATCTTCGGTCGGCCCCAACAAAGGTGTGAGACTCAAGATGTCGCCTCGGTCACAAGCCAACAAATTTGAAGAAATCCGCACTTCAAGTCTCCGATAAGACCCCACAGAGGACGAAATCCTCGCGGGTTCGGAGTGTGACCTAACCGCACCGGTGCCGACTCCCTCTTCAAATGTAGCAGTGCCGGTCTCCACGACCCTGGCCTTGCCCTTAGCTTTGACAACTGCTACCTCGGACCCAGGTTCTTGACCCTCGAGGTCGATAAATTCAACCTCCCTCCGAGCTAAAGCCTCAGCAGCCGCATTGCCAGGCTCATCGATCAGTCCTTGACGCCTCTCAACTGCCGCCTCGGGTTGGGGAGGAATATCCGCCTCGGTGCGAGGAGCCACCGAGCGGGAGGGCTTCTTTGAAGCTGCCCTCTTCCTCTTCACGCCTACAATAGCAGAAGAAATTGGAACAAGGAAGTAAAAAAGAAACGACATTCGATGAAGTTAACCAAGGATGGATATTACCTTTGGAGGTCCCTTGACCGGGAGCTCCCTTTGAAGTTTTTGAAGACTTTGAAGCCTTCAATCCCTTCAACTCTCCAGCCACCGAAGCCAGGTTATCATCTGACTCGGTCTCCTCCCCGTCTTTCTTCTTCTTCTCCTCTTTCTTCTTCTTCTTGCTTTTTTTGGTGTTAATGACACGGTTTGGAAAACCTAGTGCCGAGGGAAGAAAAATCAGCAAGGCGAAATCAAAATCTCAAAATGACCTACCAAATAAAGCATCATCAAAAACTTACCATGCCGTTTGCATTGCCAGCCAAAGTCGGCAGCCATCTTCATCCATGTCCTATCGAGGCGTTCACGAGCCCCGGTCATTGCCCTGACCCACTCAGTCAAACCTTCAGAGGGCACGATGTCAACCTTGTTGGCTGAAGAGACAACAAAGAAACGAGGTCAGCTGACATGAACGAGTCATCAAGGAGTGAAATGCAAAGGGAAGAGTACTTACGTATGTTATTCCACCGTTCGGGAAAATTAGGCTCGGTGGACAAAACACTTGTCTCCAACAAAATGTAACAATCACTCCAGCCCCAGTCCCCGTGGTCTTCACTCTTGTGAAGAAGGGCAAACTTTCCTTGGTTGTTCAACGCCACGACCCCGGCCTTATGGAAGTATGGGTAGTAGAGTGAAATGAGATATTGAAAGGTGAAGTCTACCCCTGCCTTCGTGCTTAACCAGTTCATGCACTGGACAACCCTCCACACGCCGGGGCCAAGTTGAGCCAAACATAAGTTATAGGCCCGACAAAAGTCATCAATAACTCTGTGCACCGGGAGGGAGAAGCCGAGGGTGAAAGGATAAGTGTAAGCAAAAGAAATCCCCTCAATATGATGGCACACTCGGCTTGTTGGATCAGGTATGATCACTTTCACCTCGGGTCCAAATCGGCACTTCCTCCGAACCCGCTCAATGTGAGCTTGAGTTATGCGGGTCGGTGTGGTGTTCACAGGAATATTTCTATTCTTTTCTTCCTGTTCGGTTGTCTGAGCTTGCAGCTTCAAATCCTTGCTATTATCAAAATGGGAGCGGATTATTTGGTGAGGCTCAAGCTCCTGCTCGAAGGGAATCACCGGTCCCGAAGATCCCCCCTCGGCGACGTTCCCGGCCTCGGTCTCGCCCACGGCATCATCGCCCTCGGCATCATCACCCTCACCATCACCTCCGTCATCATCACCTCTGAGGATGACGCCACTGAAACTACCAATCATGACGTCATCAAGCGTGGCGTCATCCTCCCCCATGTCAGCCTCTTCCTCCTCCGTTGCCAAATCGCGCCTAGCCCTAGCTTTACGACGCTTTAGGCCCCCAATGTCGGAAGACACCTCACCGCCTTCCGCCGCAGTCGTGAAGACCGCCGGCGTAGCAGCGGCGACGTCGTCACTAACAGTGGCCATAGCCAAGGGTGGAACTCGCACCCTTTCACCCGAGTCACTTGAGTCTTGCCTAGAGATGGTGGTAGACATGGTGGCAGCTTGAGATTGAAGATTTCTTGAAAGATTGAGATTAAAGGAAGTATGAAGATTGTTTTCTTTCCTTTTGACACTGTTGATCACACAAAGATGGAAGTGAAGGAGAAAGTTTGGTAGGAGGGTATTTATAGGTTTGGAAGAGTCAAGTGGTAAGACGTCATCATCATTGCAACGTTGGGAAAACCAAAATTACGGCGTGACCGTTCGGGCAACCAACGGGTGGATGACACGTGTCCAGGAGAAGTTACCTGATGGGACGCGAACCGTTGACAAGATTTTGAAATACTTGGATAAGATCAAGCCACGTCACTTTCCCGTTAAACTTCACTCCACTCCTGGGTGACCTCGGTAGGTGACCGAAGAGTGGGGGGACTATCTGTATTAGATAAAAATCGATCCGCGATGATTCGCCCCGGTCATGCAAATTGACAATGACCGAACACATATCGGCGAGCCAGAGACCGAAGCAAATCAATGAATCGCCGAAGCCAGGCACCGAGGTAGCCACCGAAGGCAAGCCGTAAGCTGAGCTTCGGTGACAGCCGCCTCAGTCAAGCAATAGGGCGTTGCCACCGAGGTCATTTATTCGCACCTCGGTGGACCCCCTCGGTTCAAGCGGCTTTACAGTCCACTTCCTCAGCCCACTACCTTGCCCATTAACTCCATCCATAAATGCTCCAGACGTGTGTGGGCCATGAGCAAGTAGTGGGAAACGTGGGGTAACATTTTGTATCTATAAATAGTACTTCCTTTTACATTGTACGGATCCAGAAATTGATACTGAAACTCTGTTCAAATTTGTACTCACAATCATATATTGAAAATACAGTTATTTTTCCGCATTTACGTCTTTTTCGTGTGTTTATTCAACTTTGATACGAAGAATTGCTTATATTCGAATCTAAATTCGATTTGTAATCCTAAAACTGATTTAGGCCCACACACTATATAAGTTAACGATTTGACATATATATCATGTGTGATCGTGTGAGTTATTTCCTCAACATTAACTCTACCCTTCCTCCATTATCGCGAATGAAAATCAATATGATCTCTCCTTTTGTTTTTCATTTCTTATATTCCATAATTAGGAACTTTTTTTTTTCAAAACAAAAAATGAAATTCGTATTTTCTTTCATATCCTCTAGTCAGGAATATATAAATCATAGTTCATTACTAATCCCTATTATCCGGTAATAATTATAGGTACCACTAAAAATAGGAAAGAAACTTATCAACACCGACCCGTGAGATAGACAAAGGGCGAAGCCAAATCTTTAACCTAAAGTTCGTCCTTTATGCATTTCTTTTTTTTGATATTTAGGTAAGTTACTACACTGATTCTAGTTTGATTTACATGGTTGGATGATTGAGATCTCTCAATTCTTGACAAGAAGTCTCAAGTTTGAGTCTTAAAAATGGAGAACCTTTTGGTAAGGAACTTCTAATTTGTTTCGTGCTAAGGCGAATTCAAATTAATTGTGTCAGAGTGCTGTAACTGAAAAACTTCTTGTAGAAAGCGTTTTACCACTGGATTGCCTTACTTAGCCCTAAACCAAACTAACTGTGGGCCAGTGAGATTGAAATATATACCGATTGAATTAGATAGATTCGTGAATCATGGAAGAAAGAAGCATCAATTGGAATTTCTAAACGGCCTGAGCACACCGACAAGTGGTGATTATTATCAGTGACAAGGAACACTAATGGATAAAACAACAGCTAAGTGCTTTTTTTTTTTTGGATTCCCGTAGAATTCTTGTTCATGCCATCGTCTTAGGCTATACATTCACTTGCAGTAGTGCGCACTATATTAATTCATGAATAATTTATCACATGATAGAAAAGCACCGATTGTGTCTTTGCTAGTTGACACACTTCTATTTTCAATATAACAAGTTTCTCTATTGGACGAGAGGACAAGTAACAACAGATGATGTCTTGAGCTTTATTTTATGAGTTTTTTCTCTATTCTGCTTTTATCTTCTCTTATGGATAATCCACTTTGCTTTTTAACTTATCACTTGCAAGTTGGCATACCGCATACTCCTTTAATCATGCTTTAGATTAAACAAATGGCATGTTTAATATGTAAATTTAATGCATTTAAAAAACGAGAGCAAGAGGCAGCACTTCAATTTTGCCTAATATAAGGGTAAAAATTTCGCCCAACAGCCACCTTTAACACTGGTATTTGATTTGAGGCCACTATTTTCTTTGGTCTTACACTAGAGGCCACTTTTGAGTCTTTTACTAAATAAATATTGACTTAAGTTCTGATAATTGACTGAAGTTCAGTCCATACGGCCCCTGGACTGAAGTTCCATCTTTAAGGACTGAACTTCAGTCCATATGACCATGGACTGAAGTTCCATCTTTAATGAACTTCAGTCCATATGGCCCTGGACTGAAGTTCCATCTTAAGGACTGGACTGAACTTCAGTCCATATAGCCCTGGATTGAAGTTTAATCTTTAAGGACTGAACTTCAATCCGGCTTCTGGACTGAAGTTCTATCTCTTTAAGCAAAAATGGCCACAAACTAAATATTTTGGTATTAGTGGCCTGTGCCAAAAAACCAGTGGCAAAAATGATCTTTCGTGCACTTTCCCTAATATAAGGTGAGGCATAAGCCCCGCGAACTGTTGGGCGTAAGTCCATGTATCTTTAGTTCAAGTATTTTATAAAAATTAATTAAAATAAATATTAAAAAAAAAACATTCAAAAAAATACCAACTATAGGGCTAAAGTAAGTCATCTTTTGACAAGATCAAACAAGGTTTGAAATTCGGACGAATTGCTTAGACTACATGAATTGTTGTACATTTCAAGATATAACTAAAAGAATCAGCAAAAGTAAAGCCCAATTGTTTGCTTGCAAATAGAATAATTATCTAGTTAAAGGAGAGGAAATTATCTAGCTAAACCCTCTAAAGTACAGACCTTATCATTTACTTTTCTGCAATGTAATTCACTATCTCCTCTTGTTAGCTGAGCTAATGCAGGCAGCCTCGAGATCATCACTGTTTTGTCTCAATCCAAAAAGGGGTATAAACATGATTGATATCTAAACTCTAATTAAACTATTGGGCAATTTGCATGAAAAAGGAGAGATCTACTTGTGCATAGTTAACAAAATCTCAAGAACTTTATGATTATCAAAGTGTACATAATATCAAAATGTCGGGAATTTTTCTAGTATAAATATGAAAGTTTCTTAAGGTAAAAGAATACCAAGAAACACCAATCAAGTTGATCTTTTCAAAAATGGCTACTTCATATTGGCTCATGTTTTCCTTGCTAAGTGTCATGTTTCTTTATGCTTCTTCTACCTCTAATCATATAGCATCTGTGGGTTCTAAACAACTCAAGTTTTGGGCAGACAATGTTGTCAATGACATGCCTCAAGCTCTTTTTTCTAAGTTATCTCCAATGAACAAGAGTGACTCTGACTATTACACTTCATTATTGTCCAAAGAAACATTCTTTTTTGATACCCAAAGTTGCTTGGTTGCTGGCATATTTTGTGTTTCTGAGACATATGACCTAAGTGCTGCTCGTGCTGGAGCCAAAATCTATAAAATTTATCCTCAAGCTAAGCTTTATGGAACCAAAATCCCCGATCAAGCCAAGGTCTATGCATCCAAAGTCCCCGACCAAGCCAAAGTCTATGCATCTAAAATCCCTGATCAAGCCAAGGTTTATGCATCCAAAATCCCAAACCAAGCCAAGGTCTATGCATCCAAAATCCCTGAGCAAGCCAAGGTCTATGCATCCAGAATCCCCGACCAAGCAAAAGTCTATGCCTCCAAAATCCCTGATCGAGCCAAGATCTATGCCTACAAAATTCCCGACCAAGTCAAGGTCTATGCATCCAAAATCCCCGACCAAGCTAAGGTCTATGCATCCAAAATCCCTAACCAAGCCAAGGTCTATGCATCCAAAATTTCCGATCGAGCCACACCTTATCTTTATCCATCCGAAATCCCTGATCCAGTTAAGGTTCATCCATTCAAAATCCCTGGCCAAGTTAAGGTTCATCCATTCAAAATCCCTGACCAAGCCAAGGTTTATGCATCCAAACTCCCTGATCAAGCTAAAGTTTATGCAACAAAAATTCCTAATCAAGCCAAAGTTTATGCAACTTCTCACTCAAATCATGATCACCTTGGAGAAGTCTCTTTCTTCAGACTTTCTATCCTCAAACCTGAAAAAACAATCCATCTTGACAACTTGGAGAACCCATTCCCTCATCGATCATTTTTTCCTTCTCAAATTGCATCAAAGATTTCCATCAACTCAAACGAGCTCCAACATTTATTCCCTAAGACTTTCTCTTCCACTGTTACAAAAGATACCATTGGAACTACTATCCTTGGTTGCAATTCACCTACTTTGAAAGGAGAAGTGAAGACATGTGCCAAATCCTTAGAAGAAATGATAGACTTCTCAAGGACTGTTTTGGCCAAAAATCACCTAACTGCATTGACAACAAAAAGTGTAGAGGGGTCAGGAGAGAATCTTAGAATTAAGAAACTCCATAAAATTGATGCCCAAAAAAGTGTTTCATGCCATGAGATTTTTCTTCCCTTTGCTACTTACTTTTGCCATTTGCTCTCTTCAACTCGTATATATGCCGTGGAATTAGTTGATCCAAACACTAATGCTCCTGTTAATACAGCTATGGTTGTTTGTCACATGGATACTTCTTCATGGCCTGTTGATCATCCAGCTTTTCATATGTTGAAATTATCACCTGGGAAAGGAGAAGCTTGTCATTGGATGTCACAAGCTGATCTTGTTTGGATTGGAGCTTGATAGAGACTATGTATGGAGATGATACCTTAACTCCAGCGTGACTCGATCAACCACTAGAGCAAGCCTCACTTGTAAAATATGTTGTTTATTGTTTTCTTTTTTCTCCTTTTTGTTGTGTGTGTGTTACAGAGGTTAAGTGAAGGTTGATCATGGGGTAGGTATAGTAAGGTAGAGATGTATTGTAATGGAAAAATAAGGCATCCCATATCCTTACTTTCCCTCTTGTGTTCAGTACTGTAATTTTTATTCAGAGTAATGTGAAGCTTTCTATGGAAAAATGATATTCTAGTTGTCTTTCTACTTTCTCTAGCTCCATTAAAGGAGGGTATTATGAACAGTTGCTATTTTCTTAAGTCGCAGCAGTTAAATTTTAATGTAATATTTAGTGATCTTTTTCAGTTATATGAAAAATAATGCCGAATATTATCCCGAAAATATTGCAATTTATATTTGACTCATTACAGATGCCAACAACGACAAGTACCACTCAATTTTGACCTTATGGTAATCAACTATTAAAATGCATTCAGAAGCCCATGTCGTTGTCGCAGAAAAATCGTATTCAATGAATTAGGAAAGGAAAGAGTACAAGATGCGAATTTTCCTATGAGGAACAATCTTTGATCGGGATTAATTAAAGCTAAGATATGTCCTGCTTAGCAGCCTATAAAGTCAGTCTACTTCACATCATTCCTTGGACATAATTTTCCAACAGAAAATGAAAATGTTTATGAATTTCTACTAACAAACTTCTCTGTCATTAGTTCATAATAACCAGGTGTGTCTCCATATCTTTGCATCTCTGTTAGTTGCTAAAGCAGCATCCTCACCCGCACGCAATGTCCCAGTTTCCATGACTGCAGCAAATTGCGGGTGATATCCTCTTGCACCTTGCTCCGAGCATCCCCAAGATGATCTCGTACAGCAGTATTAGCAGGTGTCTTCTCTTGCTCTCCCACAAGTTTGACTGCAGGGAACACATCAGCATTCATTTTCTGCTCTTCATGGTTGGCAGGCTTCACTTCTGATCTGGATTCACCCTCTCCACCCTGGCTCGCTATATTTCTATATTGATCAAAACCGGTATTGGAGGACTTCCCACCAGAAACTGTCGGCTGAGAAGCAGAATCTACAGTAGGTGGTCTGAACTAGGGTGCTTGTGGCACGGCTTTAGCCCTCAATGTTGACCTCAGTTGTTGTATCATAGGACACTGCATCAAGATAATAATGTACGGAATAAGTCTTTAGCACTGGACATCTTTTAACTAAATTCTCTTCACTGGACATCTTTCAACTAAATTATCTTCCAGAAATAACTTTCACTTTCACTGCAAAGATGAATAGCTCAAAGGTACTTTCAAGTATATGCTCTATAACGACCAAAGTGGGAGATGATTTGCACTGTTTCAAATATCTCTGATTTTAAATTATGTAAGCCACAGAAATGTATTAATTAAACTAGGCAGAATACATAGATAGCCCCTTGAAGTTGTACTCAATTCCCACTTAAACACCTCAACTTACCTAATGACCAACTAGACACTTTTTGTTGTCAGAAATGTGTCTTTTAAATACCTCATGCTGATATGGCAAAAGAGGTGTGTTTCACTTGAATATTAGCGTGTGAGACTGTTTATTTTGCGATTTCTCTCATTTTTATAGTAAAATTATTTTGTGGATCCCACGTAATATTTTTTTAATTTGTTTTCCTATCTCCTTACCTTCTTCCCCACTAGAACTCCACAAAAACACCATACCTCTATAACCAATTTCCTCCATTAAAATTTATTTCACCTCCATTCATTCCACCACATACAAATTTCACCTTCAAAAAATATCTGCTTTCAGACCCTTCTTAGTTTGTTTTTCTTTACTATTCCAGATCCACTAAGAAAAATATACAAGGAAAAAAAAATTCTGGTGAAGCAAGCATCCCGAGATAGGTTTACCAAATTTTCTTCTCCTTTACTGGATGCTGGTTTTCTCCAATTCCAGGCAATCCCTTTTTGCTCATTGACATGGTATATTTCGTGACCCTTGAAATTTTTATGTCGCTATTCTCTGACCAGATCTAGGTGGGAACAAGAAGCCTGCCATGGTGAAGAGATAATGGAAATTCTAATTACTACTCTACGCATCTAATGTGTGCTTTGGAGCGAGGATTATTTGGAATAAGAAGAAGAACATGGGGAGAGGGAAAGGAATATGCAGCAAAAATTGGGGAACGGGAAAGAGAGAGGTTGAAGAAGGGAAGGGGGTTATGGGTAGGAGGATGTTATATTTTTCTAATTTAAAAATTTTATTTATTTTTTTTAAATGTAAAGCTTAAATTTTAATTAAAAAGACACGTGTCATCACCTAATTTGCTAATGTGCCATGTCATTGGCGATTGCTATTCACGCACAAGGTCTAGTTGTTGCTAGTGTTCATAAGACACACCTCTGCCAACTAGAGGTGTTTAGTTGGTCACTGGGTAAGTTGAGGTATTTAAATGGGAAATAGGTACAACTTAAAGGGGCCATCTATGTATTCTGCCATTAAACTTCTCCAGCAAACATCATGTAACTAATCTACATGTCCAACACTTCATCTCTGCAGTGATGATGAAAGTACAGCGAATCCATGCGGAGGAAGAAGCATCATAATCCTGAAAATTCGAGATGCTAAAGATAAAAAGGTAACCAACACAGACCACCATGTTTTACCCACGTCAGTTATTTATGACAATCACACATGTTTAATGGAGGTTAGCTGCATAAAGTGCAAAGAACCACTTACTTATAACTTATAAGGGCACCCATTGGGCTGCTCACCGACCAAAAAATTGAGCAACCTCATTGCTGAAATTGTTGCAGTTATGGGTTAGCAAACTATAAGTCTGCAGTATATCGCGGGCTTATCTCTTGTAAATACATTTCAAACACATCCTTGGGTATGCCTGTGACACCAAGGTCTACAACTCGAATATTGAGTCTTATTTGGAGTTGTCCCAACTGGAGCATGTTGTATACCACCTCCAAATAATATTCATGACCATAAACCACCACTCCTGTGTGCCTACACAATAGATGAACATATGTCAGAATTGAATAAGGAGATCAGAGAAGTAATTCACAATACTGCTAATAACAGACAAGAACAAGCTAAAGAAAGCGCGACATATGACCGGCTACCAACAATTCATCCTATATGGAGAGAACGTCCAACAAATTACATGATACAACAGCTCCATGCAATAGGACAGGAAAACCTAAGAAACTTTACTGGTCCTGCAACGTTTCTAATGTTAATCTTTATGAATAGTTGATTTAGTAACCCATAAAAATGGAAATATTACATAGCTTATTGTTCAAGATATCCTCTTAAAGAGTCAATATTGGCCCAACTTACGTTACAAGCAGAGATTCAAATTACCTTGGCCTCAGTTACGTTATATCACATATATTCTTAATAATGAAACTGATAATTTTGGTTTCAAAACAAGCTGATGCAATGTACTCAGTTGACTGAAGACTTGATTATTAGTATACAGATTGGTCTAGCACGATATGAAATAGGACTGATTCAACAAAAAGCTTTTAAATTGCAATGCACTTCCACCACATTAATCGCCCACCCCCCAAAAAATACACCTCCTGCTAAAAAGAAATTTTGTCCTGGAGTAGTATGTCAGTCACCATATGCCTTCAATGGCTTTCCCCAATAAATTTAGGCAGGAATACAGGGCACAACTCCGTGGAGCTGAAAAGATCACCTGAATACTCACAACCGAGAACATAGGAGAAAAAAGCAGTCAGAAAAGCAAAATAGCAAGAGGCAGTTAAAGCAGACATAGCAGCTTACCTTAGAAAAAATAATTTTCTTTTAATCGGGTATAAGCGAATATGTAAAAGAATGAAAGAATTACCTTAATAGAATTCTCTGTTCCATTACAGAGTGTGAGGATTCATCATTCACCATGACAGTATAGCACTTTGAGAAGAATAAATAAGATTTCCCCCAGCATCTACACAATAATGATATCAACCTTAAAGGTAAAAGTTTTTTCCCAGATTTGTGGGTGCATGTTACCAGTAATCCCCACATGAACAAGCACCATTCTTGAAGTGGTGAAACCGATTAGAGTCCCTTACAATAATTTCTCTCTCTGTTATCTTTGAAATAAGTTTAGTCACATTGTGGCAGTCACCACAAACCCGCAAGTTTTTATAGATTCGTAAAGGACTTCTAGGAGGAGTGTTAAGAATTCCATAAGCAATAGCCAACCTCTCACTGTGACTAGAAAGGATTTGTTCCTTTTCGTCATCCTCAACATCTTGTAACACAAAAGTATAGTCTGGAGTGTAACCTAGGGTCTTCAACTTAGCAGTTAAAGTTCCTAATTCCTCGTATATCTCATGGCATTGTGGATGAGATTGATTTCCTGTGTAAAAGACTTCGATCTTATTGTTTAGTTCAATTGAGCTCCATCCAGGAGTCTTCTTTAACCCTCTGTCTCTAGCTAATGATCTCACTTCATTCACCCCCTCCCATTTCCCAAAATTAGCATATATGTTAGATAACACAACATAGTATCCAACATTTTCCGGATCGACTTCAAACAAATTATCTGAAGCCAATTTACCCAGCTCAACATTTCTGTGTATTCTACAAGCACCAAGAAGAGCACCCCAAACTGAAGCATCGGGTCGCAAAGGCATGCTTTTTATGAAATTGTATGCCGTTTCCAGGCGCCCAGCCCTAGCAAACAGATCAACCATGCAGCTATAGTGCTTTAAAACAGGTTTGATACCAAACTCTTGCTCCATCATATCAAAGTATTTTTTACCCTCATCAACTAATCCGGAATGGCTACAAGCGGTCAATAGAGATAAAAATGTCACATGATCTGGTTGAACACCTTCATTCAGCATATCCTTGAATAGTTGCAGAGAAACCCTGCCATTTCCATGAATACCATGACATGATATTATGGCATTCCAAGGGATTGAAGTCATTCTATGCACCTCATAAAACAAAGACATGGCATCATCCAATCTCCCACATTTTCCATAGAGATCAATGAGGGAAGTACAAATAAAGACGTCGAAATGAAGACCTACTTTGAAAATATGCCCATGAGTCCTCATTCCTTCCATCAATGCTCCTAGATGAGCATAAGCTGGCAAAACACTCACCCAAGTTCCTTGGTTTGGTGCTGCGTCATCCAACTCTTTCATCATGTCGTAAATTCCAATTGCCTCACTTGCAAGGCCATTTTGAGCATAACCTGAGATCATTGAGTTCCACGACACCACATCCTTATTAGGGATGTCATCAAAAACCTTACGACTAGAATGAATAACACCCAGTTTTGCATACATATCCACAACAGCATTACCCACAATAACGTCTTCCTGAATCCAACATCTCCTCAGTACAAAGCCATGAACGGATCTGCAATAATGAAAGCTTTTAGTCTGAGCTACACTAGAAGCTAAGCTCACTAACGTCAACAAGTCAGGCTGAATCTCATTTATCATCATCATCTCATGAAAGTACTCCAGTGCTTTTTGGGGCACATTATTTTGCTCGTATGCAGCAATTAAAGAGTTCCATGATATTAAATCTCTTACCATCATATGATCAAATAATTTCTGCGCATGTCTTAATTCACCAAATCTGGCATACAAGTTTATTAAGGCGTTCGATACAAAGACATCTAATTCTAGGCCATGCTTTATAACATACAAGTGAATTAACAGCCCGTGCACAATATCACCAAGCTGCACACATATAGGAAGTACTGTTGCAATAGTCACTGAATCCATTTTAATACCCTTCAATCTCATCTCATCCAACAGACTCAATGCCTCTAAGCCATTTCCATTCTGACAAAACCCAGATATCATAGCATTCCAACAACCCATATCCCGGAAAGGCATATCCTTAAAAATTCGAAAGGCAACATTAGAAGATCGGAAACGGCAATACATATGCACCAAGGAGGCAGCTATAAATACATCCCACTCTAAGCCAAGCTTTGAAGCCCAACAGTGTATCCTTGCACCATCGAGTATAGTACCACAAGCTTTCAACACTGGCGGGAAAGTGTAGAAGTCAGGCTTAACATGTGCCGTGGACAACATTTCATTCAAACAATTCAGAGACTCAAGGAAATGGCCATTACGAACATAAGATGATATCATTGAATTCCAAGTATAGGCATCTTTATTCTCTATCATACAGAAAGTCTTGTGAGACAAAGAAACGTCACCCAAATGAGCATAAAGATTCAAAAGTCTGGTGCCAATAAAGATACTCTGAGCCTTCCCAGACACAACAAGAAGGGCATGAAGACACTTCAACCTGTGGATTTTGGTACAGGAATGAAATAAAATCTCAAAACTAATCTCATTTCCCTTGCTTGAGGTACCACTTGATGATATCTCATTGCAACGTCCACCTGAATATAACTTGAAACAGAAAGAGGAGAATGGCAGATATTTTTCGGAATGCCAACCTTTGAAGGCCAATAATAATCTGCACACATCGAACAAGAAATGATATCAATATGCAGACACAGAAATTACACTTTATAATTCTTCCTCTTTTATTGAAAGTAATAGGAAGGAAAAAGCATCATACGAGTTGTCATATTGCTGAAATCAAAGTGCGATGACAATTAATATACCAGAAGGGGATTAGGAGCCACCACCAATTCTAAAAGAATAATAGATGAGTAATCGTATTATAAGCTCCTCCAGATAACATATGGAATATCCACTTGATGAATTGAATTTATTATCATTTATCTGTCTCACTCCCCCCCCCCCCCCCCCCTTCCTTCCCCTTCTTTTACTCTCTCTTTCTCTCCCTCCCTCTCTCGCTTTACTCTCCTATTCGTCACTCTCATTCTCCGTCTTTATGTCTCCCCCTCTTCTTCTTCTTCTCTTTCTCCCCTTCCTCATTTCCTTCCCTTGTCTTTTCCCTACTTTTATTACTACAACAACATTCATTTCCTCTAGCTCATCAAGCCTGAAAGAAAGTTTCTGTACTTGGTTGTGAGCGTCAATTCATGTTAATATATAAATGACAAGCTGATGAAGCACTTTGTGTTTGTGCTTTGCAGCAGTTTGATTGTAAGTTCGTTACCCGAAACTAGAAGCACATTATAGAAGTTATTTAATAGTCTAGGGTGATTTACTATCACAATATTAGCAATCAATATATCCCTAGTCATTGGCTGGGGCGTTATCGCCGATTGGAACTACATGTTGTGGCTACTTGTGGTCTTGCTTACAATTCAAATTGTTCTATGCTTCCATTCAATTGTATTATATACAAACTTCAAATTTGCACTATTAGTTCAAGTATTCCACCTTTTCCACTTACATTTTGTGCTTCATCAGCATTCCGTAGAAAAGTAGTAACCTTCAAGACCCCCCCCCCTCTCCCTTAAAAAAAGGTGTCTTTTTTCCGTGAAAAAAATACTAAAGGGGAAGCAATTCAAGCTGCAATCAGGTAACTTGGTCCGCATGCTTGTTTAGGATAGTCATTATCTACATGTAGGATAGTATGATCTTTTTTAAAAACATAACCAACATGCTTAATGTCAGGCTAAATGCTTTTCCTTAACTATTAAAAGTTTTAACTATGCCAAGAAATTAGAGAAAAAGCTACCAATAATCGACACCATGGATTTTGCACTTCCATGTTTGAATGCCTTAGAAATGCAGATTAATGTCAGGAAAAAGGTTTAACAATGTCAGATACATGTCTTGACACATCTTTCAATCCAACCAAGAACCCCAATGAATAAACGCCTGCAGCAGCAGTACTATGAAATCCACAAAGAAAAAATTAAACCACATTGTGCTTACCCACTCTTATGACATGACATTAATATTGATCTCAGCACTGACATCACAATGTTGATCTTGACAAATGATTGGCACTTTCTTTACCAAGCTGTCTTGATGACCAAAAACCACACCAGCCGTTACAACAAAATATAACCAGTGTGATATTCTCCAAATGATAGCATTTCACATTCCTATGCAGTGAATGAAGAAGGTTTGCAATTTTTTCACCATATTTAATAAACCACATTACAAGCATTTTATAGGATCAGTCAAACTTCTGTTATCTTTGCAAACCAGAATCATTATGCATCAGCTGCTAAGAAAAGAGGTTTTGTTTGTTCTTGATTTTAACTGTTATTTGATTACTCAATAGGAGAGTAAAGATATGTGTGTCTCCACACACATATTCAGGGAGACAGAGTTATAAATTTACAGATGCCCATTATCCTTGTCATTCATGTACCAAAAATAAAGAGAAACAAACCAAACTATCTGAGAACTAACCTAGTCATAAAGTTTCAGTGCTGAGTTGTGTTACTACAAAATTGTAAAAGGGCCAGCGAATTTCCATCTCTTGACTGGTTGCACATAAAATGGTATGCAAAGAGAATATATCCATTGAAGATGTTTCTCAGAATCTTTCTACTGTTTGGTTGACAAAATTGTGAAAGGGCCAGGAATTTCCATCTTGTATTGGTAGTTGGATGAATTTTTTATTTTGCAGACAAGTTCAGCGCTCCGGGCTAGCGGGAAAAGAATGTAAAACGTGGCATTTAACAGGCCATTTGTGCAAATGGTTTCTTTCAACATGCAGTCATTAATTTTCTCTATGAAAAAGGAAATAAGAAAACAAAGGACAAACAAACCCAAATGCTTCATAAAAAACAGGGATAAACAAGCCCAAATGTCCATAAAAGCTTTCACTTTGACCATATTACAGCACCACCAACCCAAATAAACATCTCATGATACTTATCCCATTGAGAGGTAATCAAACATTCCTTCGACATATATGAAACTTACGCCTGAGATGAGTTTAAACAGTGAAACATGAGTAATGAGAATTCGCATAGCCGACCCCAACTTCTTTGGAATTGGAACGTAGTAGTTGTTGTATATATGATACTTACAATATTCATAAAAAAAGAAGTTTGAAAACTCTACAGCATAAATGGAAGTGTAAAACCGAACAATCTGACGTTTGGGATGCAAAAGGACGACGCAAACTATCAGAAATAGTGCTTATGATTTCAAGCATCAAAAACTGAAATCATACTAAAAAATGACAAGTTTCCCAGAAAAAAGGGGAAAAAGATAAAGAAGAGTACTTGAAACTATCAACAAGGTTTTCAGCAACATCTAGAGTATTGCTGCCAGGCATGAAAACGGGTGTCAAAGAGATTGATATAGTGATCTAGCACAACCTAACATTGATGAGTTATTTTGAATCATTCAGTGCAAATAATTCTTCCCACCCCCGGGGAGTTTTTCAACTTTTTCTTTAATAGAGAAATCCTCGAGTGCCTGGCGCCGGGTTCGAAGCTAGCTGTCCTCTAACCTTCTCCACTTAAATACCAAACTATTCTAATTCCCAAGATGCAATTGGAGCTTATCAGCAGAAAAAAAAAAATCAATTTAGATAGTTCTTTGTGGCGATTAGATCAACGTGTGCCTAACCGACACATCACAAGTTACAGCTCCTACCACCAGACCCACGCCCTGGGGACTCCATGGAGTTTTCCAACTTGCAACAATTTATTGCAAAAGATGTTTGAAGTTTCTAAAGCTTCAAAACTTTAGAAGTTCAAATTTTTTCTCAAACTTTTCACCAAACGCACGCTTTTGCAAAAACTCCAAGAACTATAAATGCAGCCTAAATTTCTTTTCAGCAGTTCAACCAACGTTCTTCTTGTCAGTCAAAAATGCACCTCAATACAAATAAAATTTTAAAATCCCATATCCAAGAAACAAAACAAAATAAGCACAAAGATGGAAACTTTAATAAAGATGAATATGTAATTCTTGAATATGCAGTGTGAAGTTTACAGAATTTTATTGGTTCTTTTACTTAATTCTTTTTATGGTTCTCAATGATACAGCACAACTAATTGAAAAAGAGGTACTAAGAACAAAAGAAAAAGACAAGTTTTTGAAAACAAAACCTGGTGATTATTACAGTACAACGATCTTCAGTTTCCACCATCAACGTCGTGGAGCTGAAGCGGAGAAAGAAGGTGGTTTCGTTTTTCGGGAGCTATTCTTTAATTACTTTCCAAAACCCTGGTTATTTCTCAATTTGCTGGCGTCCAAGTGTAAGAATTGCAGAAAAGAACACCTATAAGGGGTAAGTTTGAGCTTTTATCCCTACTAAACACATTCTTAGTAATGGTTTTGCTATAGGTCTACGCTAATTCTTGAAAGCAGCAACTCCTACATGTACCGAAACTTTAACAGGACAACTACGGATTCTTACCCTCGAGTCAGGAGCTCACTTTCAATTTCTAAGAGTCAATTCAATGACATCTTATCTTATAATTTTTCTAGTTAGCACGTAGTGAGAATAGTCTGTCATTAACACGAGAAGAGAGCTTCAAACAAAAAGAATTTTTTGCCTATTAGGCTGCAGTTCGGTGACGTTTCATAAGTTACATACATGCAGTGAAGACATTATAATATGTTGTCTATTAGGTAGGGTTTCAACAATTTAAAATTTATGACCTCGAGGACATATTTTAAAGACTATGTTAAAAGCAGCCAAAAGTCTACGGACCTGTTTGTTTATAGTTTTTGGATAGATTTTAGGGTCATTTTTTGGGAATTTTTTGGAAAAAAGCTATTTGTTTATAAAAACTCGGCAAATTCTCAAATCTAAGATGGGAGAATTACATAAATATACATACCTAATAGTAAATTTACAAAAAATACCGATATTGTTCCATTTTACAAAATATAGCAATAGTATTTTTACACATCATATACAACCTCCATCAAAGCTATACAAATACAGGGCTTACACCTCCCCAAGCCAGCTGCTAGTGCCGCCGCTGGTGGCCGCCGGCCAGTCGCCGCCGATCGCTGGTGGCGGGTTGCCGAAAGTTTTTTTTTTTTTGTTTTTTTCTTTAACTCTGGAAAACAAGCTTATAACATACAAAAACACACAAATGAAAATACATAAACAAACATAAAACTAGAAAAATACAAAACATACACTTATTTAAACCATAAATACAAGATATACAAAGATATTTTACACAAAAATGTGACACACTCATACACATAAATACTTATATACAAAACTATACAAAATACACAACCAAAAAATTGTCATACACTTGAAATACCAAATACACAAACATACAATAATATACAAATAAAAACAACTAGATATTAAAAAAAATTTAAATGTATTTATACACCAAAACATACACATACACATAATACAATTTTTATGCATGTATATACAAATAAATACACATACAAAATCAAAAATCAAAAAGAAAAAAAAGAAGCAGATCTCATATGTAAATACAAAATACAAATGTATACATAAACATACGCATATATACACATACAAAAGAAAAAAAACAGATCGGAAAACACAAAAATCGTCGGAAAAAACATCAATCGGGGTCGTCGCCGCTGCAGTGCAGCAGCGCCGCTGCAAAAGAGCGACGCCGCTACACTGCAGTAGCAACAACAACGATGAGCAGCAATGGCAGCAACGCCGGAGAGAGATGAGCAGCGGCGCCGGCTGGTGTTCGATCACCGGCGGAGAGAACGGGACGGCAACGGGATGGGTGGGGTGGATGGGTGGAAGAGGGAAGAGAAGGAGATAGAGGAAGAATCTAGGGTCTTTGTTGGGGTTTTGGAATAAATAGAGTGTGAATGGGAAATGGGTAGAAGGTGAAAAGGTTCCTTTTTGTAAGGAAATGCACCTTCTCCCATATTGGTAGAGGAAAAGACTTTTGTTGGGTTTAAATACAAATTCACTTCTCTTAGCTCTTAAAAGAGTTGAAAAGAAGGGAAGCCTCGCGCCGTCGTCGTCGCTCGCTCGTCTCGGCTTCGGCTTCGGCTTCGGCTTCGGCTTCGGTTTCGGATTTCGGTCAATTGATTGACTTAATTTTTTGGACCAACAAAACTAAAAATATTAATTAATTAATAATTTATTATTAATATTTAATAATTAATCTGTTTGTGTAACAGAAATCTGAATGGATTAATCTGATTAATCCAGAGTAATTATTCCTCCACGTTCTCCCACTCTCCCACGTTTTCTCATTAGTGGACAATTCATTACTGACATTTAGTGAATTCAGCCATTAGTGGCAGTGAATTCTGATGCCATTAGTGGCAGTGAAGTCAGGTGTTAGTGGCCATTAGTGGTGAACTCTTCACACTCTTTTCAAAGGCTATATAAACTGGTCAGTCATCAACCTTTGAACACACACTGAAACACAGAAATTCAAAACTTCTTACTGCATTCCCTCTCTTTTCTGCATACTAAGTAAGTCGTGTGATTTGCTCCGTTTCTTTGAGTTCGGAGTGTTCTACTGTTTGAAGTGCCGCTACAGTAGAACTGTTATCCCGTTCCATCCTGGGAGAAATTAACCCGTGAACTTTGGGCAACTGTGAGGGGGTTAGATTTCTTAAGGAGACACAAGTAAATTGTGGGCTCGGGATCGTCCCATACCAAACTGATAATATACTTCTGTTTTCTGTCTTTTCTAATTTATTTGGTTGCAGGAATAACAAGCTTAAGAAATCTAAGTTATTTATTTTCTGCACTTAAATAAATATTGCTTAAGGAGACTAAAACCTTTGTGGTTTTCTACTCGTATATAATATATTAATCTGCTGTGGAGACTAAAATCTTCGTGGTTTTTCTACTCCTAATTACTGTGAAATAATCTGTTTGTGGGGACTAAAAGCCTTCGTGGTTTTTTCTACTCCTATTGTTTAAACAGTTTATTAATATTGTTTATGCTTGTGTCACTTGACAGAGATGACTAACGGAGTGGAACAAACTGTCCTTGCTGTGAATACTAATGCTACCGCAGTTTCTGGTGCTGCTGGGCCTAGCCGTGCTGCTGCAACGCTTATGCCACCTGCAGAAAAGCCGGGGAAGTTTTCTGGTGTGGACTTTAAAAGGTGGCAGCAAAAGATGTTCTTTTATCTGACCACCTTAAGCCTGCAAAGGTTTATCAAGGAGGATGCTCCAGTCCTGACTGATGAAACACCTGAAAACGAACACTTTCTTGTGATTGAGGCTTGGAAGCATTCTGACTTCCTATGCAAGAATTACATTCTAAGTGGCTTGGAAGATGACCTGTACAACGTTTACAGTAATGTTGAAACGTCTAAGAAACTGTGGGATGTTCTAGAAAAGAAATATAAGACTGAAGACGCTGGACTGAAGAAATTTGTGGCTGCCAAATTTCTGGATTATAAAATGGTGGATAACAAATCTGTTGTGTCCCAAGTCCAAGAACTTCAAGTCCTTATCCATGATCTCCTTGCTGAAGGTTTGATCCTGATTAATACTTATGTTAAGAGTATTATTTATGTTGTTGCTAACAAACTTTTCTTTGAAGGTTTGAAGATTAATGAGGCGTTTCAAGTTGCAGCCATGATTGAAAGTTACCTCCATCATGGAAGGACTTTAAAAATTACTTGAAACACAAGCGCAAGGAGATGACCCTCGAAGATTTGATTGTACGCTTGAGGATTGAAGAGGACAACAAATCTGCTGAAAAGAAGGCTCGTGGAAGTGCTGCAATAGCGGGAGAAAATATTGTTGAGCATACTCCAAATCAAAATAAGAGAAAGAAGCCTTCTGGAGGGAAGACCAACCCCAGCAAGAAAAAGTTCAAGGGAAATTGCTACAACTGTGGCAAGAGTGGACATAAGTCCGCAGACTGTCGTGCTGCAAAGAAGGACAGGAAAAAGGAAAAAGGTCAAGCAAACATGGTTGAAGAGACAAAATTGGCCCAAGGAGTGCAAGACATTGATTTATGTGCTATGATTTCTGAATGCAACTTAGTTGGAAATTCTAAGGAATGGTGGATTGATTCAGGAGCCACCCGCCATGTTTGTGTTGTGAAGGAAGCCTTTGCTTCATATGCTCCCGCTGGACCTGATGAGGCGCTCTCTATGGGCAATTCTGCAACGGCCAAAATTGAAGGATATGGAAAGATATTCCTCAAGATGACGTCTGGCAAGGTTGTGACTCTGACCAATGTTCTTCACGTTCCTGAAATAAGGAAGAACTTGGTGTCTACTGCACTTCTTGTGAAAAACGGGTTTAAGTGTGTGTTTGTTTCTGACAAAGTTGTAATAACTAAGAATGAGCTGTATGTAGGAAAAGGTTACCTGACTGAGGGCCTTTTCAAACTCAATGTAATGGTCGTTGACACTATGAATAAAATTGCAGCTTCTTCTTTCTTACTTACTTGAGTCAAATAATTTGTGGCATTCTCGTTTGGGACATGTCAATTATAAAACCTTGCGAAAAATGATCAATTTGGAAGTATTGCCTAAATTTGATTGCGCTAAGTCAAAATGTCAAATATGTGTTGAGTCTAAATATGCTAAACACCCTTACAAGTTAATTGAGAGGGATTCTGAACCATTAGACTTAATTCATACAGATATTTGTGACATGAAGTCAATACCATCTCGCGGTGGAAAGAAGTATTTCATAACTTTTATTGACGATAGCACTCGTTACTGCTATGTTTATTTACTTAGTAGTAAAGATGAGGCAATTGACGCATTCAAGCAATACAAATGAAGTTGAAACGCAACTTAACAAAAAGATCAAAATGATAAGAAGTGATAGGGGTGGAGAATATGAATCTCCTTTTGAACAAATATGTTTGGAATATGGCATTATTCATCAAACAACTGCCCCTTACACGCCTCAATCCAATGGGATTGCGGAAAGGAAAAATCAGACATTAAAGGAGATGATGAATGCCTTGTTAATCAGTTCGGGTCTACCCCAGAACTTGTGGGGGGAAGCTATATTCACGGCTAATCAAATACTCAATCGAGTTCCCCATAGCAAAACACTTTCCATTCCATATGAAAAGTGGAAAGGAAGGAAGCCCAACTTGAATTACTTCAAAGTGTGGGGGTGTTTGGCAAAAGTGCAAGTCCCAAAACCCAAAAGGGTTAAGATTGGACCAAAACAGTTGATTGTGTTTTCATTGGGTATGCTATAAACAGTAAAGCATATCGGTTTCTGGTTCATAAATCAGAAAATCCCGACATTTATGTTAATACGGTGATGGAATCAGATAGTGCTGAATTCTTTGAAACAATATATCCGTATAAGAAGGAATGTGAGTCAGTTGGTGAAAGATCCAAACGACCTCGGGGAGGAACCAAAGAAAATTCACCAAATGAGGAAGAACCAAGACGGAGCAAGCGTCAAAGAACTTCTACTTCATTTGGAGATGACTTTGTCACTTTTCTGTTGGAAAATGAGCCTCGGACGTTTAAAGAAGCAATGTCTTCTTCAGACTCTCCATTTTGGAAAGAGGCAGTCAATAGTGAAATAGAATCTATTTTGAGCAACCATACTCGGGAGTTGGTTGATCTTCCTCCTGGAAACAAACCATTAGGTTCTAAGTGGATTTTCAAAAGGAAAATGAAAGCTGATGGCATTATTGACAAGTACAAGGCAAGGCTTGTTGTTAAAGGCTATAGACAACAAGAAGGTCTTGACTACTTTGACACATACTCGCCGGTAACCAGAATTACATCCATTCGTATGTTAATAGCGTTAGCCGCCGTGTATGGTCTGGAAATCCATCAAATGGACGTTAAGACAGCGTTCTTAAACGGGGATTTGGAGGAAGAAATTTACATGGAACAACCTGAAGGGTTCGTGGTTCCAGGTAAAGAAAAGATGGTGTGTAAACTTGTTAAGTCACTTTATGGACTGAAACAAGCACCTAAACAATGGCATGCGAAATTTGATCATACAATGTTGTCAAATGGCTTTAAAATTAACGAGTGTGACAAATGTGTCTACATTAAGAACACTCCTAACTTTATAGTCATTGTTTGCTTGTATGTGGACGACATGTTGATAATGAGCAATAATATTGCCAATATAAATGCTACGAAACGCATGTTGACTAGCAAATTTGATATGAAAGACTTAGGAGTTGCGGACTTAATTCTGGGTGTTAAGATCCATAGAACTCCTCAAGGTCTGGCGTTGTCTCAAACTCACTACATCAATAGTGTTCTTGAAAAATTTAAATATTTGGATTTTAAAATTTCAAAGACTCCTATTGATGTAAAACTTGCTCTAAAGAAGAACAAAGGTCAAAGCACGTCGCAACGGGATTATGCACGTGTTTTGGGAAGTTTGATGTACGTCATGAATTGTACTCGACCAGATATAGCTTGTGCTATAAGTAAACTAAGTCGATACACGAGTAATCCCAATCGGACCCATTGGATGGCAATGAAACATGTTTTGGGGTATTTAAAATACACTCAAGAATTTGCATTGCATTATAACTAGTATCCTGCAGTCATTGAAGGATATTGTGATGCCAATTGGATCACCGGCACAACTGATTCTAAGTCCACAAGTGGATATATTTTCGCACTTGGTGGAGGAGCGGTGTCTTGGAAATCGTCCAAGCAAACATGTATTGCCTGCTCTACTATGGAAGCTGAATTCATAGCCTTAGATAAAGCCGGTGAAGAAGCTGAATGGCTTCGGAACTTTTTGGAAGACATTCCATTTTGGCCTAAGCCGTTGACACCAATTTGTATACATTGTGATAGTCAATCGGCTATAGGAAGAGCGAGGAATGTCATGTATAACGGTAAGAATCGTCACATACGACGAAGGCATAAAACCGTTAGGGACATACTCTCTAGGGGAATTATCACTATTGACTACGTGAAGTCAAGGGATAATGTGGCGGATCCGCTTACAAAAGGCTTAACTAGAGAGGCGGTTGAGTGTTCATCGAAGGGAATGGGACTATGGCCAAGGACAAGTCATCACGGCGGTAACTCTACCTAGTAGACTGGAGATCCCAAGAACTAGGTTCAAGGAGAATACAAAGTCGTGTTTGACGGTTCAACATTGTCAGTTAATGTTTGGTCCGTTCTCATGATTAGACAATGTTCAAGTACCAAGGGTAAAATGCTAGAGGCATTTTTTAATGATTGTCTAAGTTTGATATTTTAATTATCAAACAGTGTACATCTATAGGATTACACGTTTAGAAATCACCTATGCAAGTGTGAAGTGGAAGCCGCTTCAAAGAGAATTCGGTATGGCAAGTTCTCTAAGTACTTATGAAACCAGGCGGTGTTCATGGCTGAAACGAACACAACAGTGAGAACCAAAGACGGTTAAGGGTTAGTTGTGCGACTTACGTTGTCTAGGTATACACCAAAGCTCAACGGTTCAAAGATATCAAATCTACCGATTGACCGAGTATATCCGATGTATGTTCACTACGGAAAGTTCAAAGGGAAACCTACTTATCCCGATGCAACTAATTCTTTCTTGCAAATCACACAAGTCTGTCATGCATATTTCCAATATAGCCATTCCCCATTCATTTGGGAGATTGTTCGGGTTTTGGAATAAATAGAGTGTGAATGGGAAATGGGTGGGAAGGTGAAAAGGTTCCTTTTTGTAAGGAAATGCACATTCTCCCATATTGGTAGAGGAAAAGACTTTTGTTGGGTTTAAATACAAATTCACTTCTCTTAGCTCTTAAAAGGGTTGAGAAGAAGGGAAGCCTCGCGCCGTCGTCGTCGCTCGCTCGTCTCGGCTTCGGCTTCGGTTTCGGTTTCGGATTTCGGTCAATTGATATGATTGATTGACTTAATTTTTTGGACCAACAAAACTAAAAATATTAATTAATTAATAATTTATTATTAATATTTAATCTGTTTGTGTAACAGAAATCTGAATGGATTAATCTGATTAATCCAGAGTAATTATTCCTCCACGTTCTCCTACTCTCCCACGTTTTCTCATTAGTGGACAATTCATTACTGACATTTAGTGAATTCTGCCATTAGTGGCAGTGAATTCTGATGCCATTAGTGGCAGTGAAGTCAGGTGTTAGTGGCCATTAGTGGTGAACTCTTCACACTCTTTCCAAAGGCTATATAAACTGGTCAGTCATCAACCTTTGAACACAAACTGAAACACAGAAATTCAAAACTTCTTACTGCATTCCCTCTCTTTTCTGCATACTAAGTAAGTCGTGTGATTTGCTCCGTTTCTTTGAGTTCGGAGTGTTCTACTGTTTGAAGTGCCGCTACAGTAGAACTGTTATCCCGTTCCATCCTGGGAGAAATTAACCCGTGAACCTTGGGCAACTGTGAGGGGGTTAGATTTCTTAAGGAGACACAAGTAAATTGTGGGCTCGGGATCGTCCCATACCAAACTGATAATATACTTCTGTTTTCTGTCTTTTCTAATTTATTTGGTTGCAGGAATAACAGTTTTATGATTGAGGATGAGTGTGAAGTGAAAAACGGTATGTTTTGTAAATGTATAAAACTATCGGTATATTTTGTAAATGTGTAAAAATATCGTTATTTTTTGTAATTTAGCTATTAGGGTTGTCAACTGGTGTAAATTTTTCATCTAAAATCTCAAATTCTCAAAAATTGGTTTCAATAAGTTTTAGGAATTTTTGGGAAAAATATTTTTTCCCACTCACAAACTTTAACTTTTTTTTCAAGTAAAATGTATGTCTAAATATAACTTCAAGTTCCAAATTTTCTTTTTCAACTCAACCTCAAAAACTCAAATTCCCAAGTTTCAACCAAATCTATGTCCAAACGCTAGCTAAACTACTGTCTTACGAGTACTGTGTTTACAAAATAATCCGGTAATTGTGGCTAGTCTTCAAAATCCCTCAGCCAGAAAATATGCCCGTATAAATTTCGGAAATTGCACTAACTATCCGAATTTACCGATACTATTTAAAATATAGCCAGTTCTTATGAAGTAATGAGCTACTAAAGCAGCGGTCTGCTTAGTTCCATAAGAATCATCTGCTTTACATTATGGGACTCTCAGCTTCAAAGCGAGTTACTAACTCACTCCAAAACTCATCCGAGTTCAACTCAGCATGTAATTCAGTCTACGACAATTGCCTCTCTCTCTCACAACACGCTTTCGCCGGAGTCAAACCTTACCAGCTCTTCTCCGCTGTCGAACGCCTCCACGCTTCTCTCTACCCCACCGTCCCTCTCATTAAAAACTGGGTCAAATCTCCTCCTACCCGATTACAAGTCGATAAAGCCTTCAAAATCATATCCACGCGCCATAAGGAGGAGAGTGAAGAGATTGTGATTGGGAATACTGAGTTTAAGGAGTTTGCTGTGGAAGTATTTGCGGATGCAGTGGTTACGTGTGCCGGGAAAGAGCTGTTGAAGAGAGTTCCGGTGGGAGTTTTTGGAATCGTCGGTGTTGGTGCGGTGGTGAAACCTGGTAAGGAATTGGTTGCCGCGGCGATTGGTGCTTACGCGCTTGGTGTTGCGACTTCGGTTTATGTTGGCTTAGCTTGAAATGAAAATGTGTCCACTATTTTCATTTTAAAAAAAAAAGTTATTGACACAGGATATGTATTTTCATTTACAAAAGTAAATAAAATAATATTTTTCATTTTGTTTCTGTCTACATTTTGAAAGAGAGATGATTCAAACACTACTCTTCCTTTGTAGGATACATAACAAGTTTTGTTAACAAATTTGTTGCTATGTATATTCTACTCAGCTGTGTTATCAAAGTTTTTGGTAGGTTCATTGGAGCTTTAAGCGCAAAGTGCAAATAAATTGTGAGCAACTCTGATGAAAGAAAGGCACAGATGAAGAAGAAATACAAAAGTATGTGTCGTATAAACAAAGAAATAGAAAAAAATTGGATAAATTGATATAATAGTTGTTTAAGTCCCGGACGAAAAGATGATGAAATCATAAAATTTATAGAGCCACAAGCACTGTAGCACACCGTATGGCTGCACACTCCACATAGTGTGAAAACTCATGCAGGCTACTTTTTCTCAGAAACTCAAAAATAAAGAAGGCACGACATGCAACACAACATGAAGCATATCGTACACGACCTTTTTTGGCCCAAACCGAGTTAAACATGGATTTTACAAGGGTAATTTGGTCTTAGGTCGATTACTACACTATAAATACATCATGAAATTCAATTGGATGCAACTTTTGGCATAATTAACAACCAAAAGAGGTAAGAAAGAAAGGAGATCAAGATTCAAGGCTCTACTTCATCCATCTATCCATCTTATTGTCGTTTTGTATGCTTATAGTTATTTCTTATCTAAAATATGATTATGAATGACAAAATCACCAATTTTAGAGTTGATTGAATTACTCCACATGCTTATGTGATGATAATTATTGTGTTATGAATGAACCTTATTATTTTTTGCTATCTATGTTGTTTACGAAATTCATGCAATTAATTGGTAGGATCCCCAATTAATTGTCCCCTTTATTCTTGTGATTACTAGGAATAAATTCATGAGGTAGGGTTAAACACTTAGCAGTATTTCAACTTATAACAAAGACATTGCTTAGGCTGTAAAAATGGTGAATTATGACTATTGATTCTTACTGTGAACCATAAGTGTAGTCCTCCCTATCTTCATTAGTTAATTGAGATTAGTGAAAGTTATGATTACCTAACAGAAGTGAGTAGTTGTAAACTTGGAGAACTTGTTCAATAAGAAGACTCAAGGGAAAATCAATCCTAGGCTTCACACCTGTTGAATCAAGTCTAACCTTAAATCCTTGTTATTTACTTTCTTAATAAATAGTAGATATAACCAAACCATATTAAAGATATACTCTTGAAGTTGATTGGTAGATAGTTTAGTTAGTTAACTGTTAGGATTCGTGTTCTCTGTTGGATTTGACCTTGGGGCTTTAAATACCAAGATATATTTGTCGCGATAGCTTAGTCCCTTTTATAGGGCGTAGTTAGGCACGATCAAATTTCGGCGCCGTTGCAGGGGAACACAGTGTATCTCTAGCTGTTAGGATAGCTAAGTTGTTAGTTCAATTAACTTCGCCTCTGTACATATTTGTTTAGTTTATATAATTAAAAAAATAAAAAAGTATGGCATCAGGAAAATATATGTGGCTAGGTGATGGTTCATCTTATTGTCCACCCTTGTATTCTAATTGTGGAGGAAAACACTCGTGGCAACATTGTCAATATCATATTATGTGTAGTATGTGTGGTGGTTAAGGTGGTTATTATTATGGTTGAGTTAATGCGTCTTATTCTTCCTCAAGTCCCTATTATCATGGTTCTTTTTGCTCTTATGATTATAGTAGGTGCAATGAAGTGGATGATGCTGAGAGGAAATATGAAGCTAACCTGAAGAAGATTCGATATAGACATAGAGCACAATTTTTCCACTTGGAATCTCAAATGAATCAGTTGGCTGGATTTGTTGAAAAAAACGTGAGGATGATCTGAAGAAGGCTCGTGAAAGGCATCAAACCTTTATCCGCCATTTGAAAGTTCAAGTAAATCAATTGGTTGCGTTGTTTGGAATTCAAAAACCTAATAATATGGTTAGCAGAAAAAGAAGTAGGAATGAGAAACGAAAACGGGGAGAAGATTAGAAAGAAAGGAGAAAAAAAAGTTAGACGAAGAAATCAATGATATAATTGAAGAGCTAAAAGTTGAATTTCCACTGGAGGATACAAGAGTTGAAAGCCAACCATTTAGCCATATCGTGTAGGAAGATGCCGAGGATGGTGATGTGGTGCTAGAATCAGATACGAACATTGAAGCTGAAAATCTATTTGACTCTAAGTCGTGCTAGACAGAGTATGTCCATAATGAATTGAATTGTGAGCGGGTTACACCACATTCTAGACACTTCTCCACATTGTATTTAGAGGTAGACATGGAAATTGAACCTTTTGAGCCAATTGAGAAGTTAAAGGATGAGGCTTATGATGCTTACACCCTAGAGTTTGCATTGCCATCTAGGCAAGATGACATTCTTCGGTGATGGCCAAGAGGTACATATGGTAGATTTGACGCTTGGCCAAGAGCATAGCCAAAAATTTGAAGATATTCCTAAGTTGGCGGCCAAGTGCAAAAGGAGATACTTAGTTTTTGACCGGCAAGAACTTGCACCACCTCAAGAGCATAGCCGGATACTTGAGTTAAAACTGGGGATACCATTCATAAGCTCGAGGTAGAGGAATAAATATTGACATTGGATTATGTCGTGCCATGAGATTAAATAAGGCACTTGTTGGGAAGCCACATAATCTTAATTCTTACTTTACTGATTTATTTATCTATTTATTTGTTTCTGTCTAGTTATTTGTCATATTGAAGGATGTTACTTAGTGAGTTTTTCTTGTTTTGCAGGTTTCGACTAGTTTGGAGTCTACATGTGGGGTTTTAACAATCCATCATGCTTGAAGATGAAGTCCTGCTTTGGGGAAGTCTAAGTACTTCGTGCCCTAAGGAAGCTCACAAGGGTGTTCTACGGGCTTAGAGCCCTAGGAAGTTTCTCTATCATCTTTAGTTTTATTTTAATGCATTGAGGTAATACATGATTTTAAGTGTGGGTGGGAGTCTTCCTGTTAGTGATAATAATCCCATTTGGTTTTTCTTTGTGCATCGGTTCTTTTTCAAAGTAAGTAGTTAGAACCGAGTATAGGTAGATTTTTTTCGTAGGAAAGAGTGTAGTAAATGGATAGGAGATTCTTGGCTCAACGTTGACAAGTTTTATATAGATACTTAGTTTGGGGTATGTGAACTTCATGCATGTATTTTATCATGATCAATTTTGCCTTGAGGAACGTTGAGTGCATTTGTTTGAAGCCTATGATCATGATTTTTAACTCAAGATATTCATGAGAGTTTGCTTTATTTGAGAGCGCGAATTGAGCCGTTTTGAGTAGGTTATGTACCATGTGTGAGTAAGGATTTTTGTTGCTCTATGTTTAATACTTGACGTTTAGAACTTGCATGGGGTGGTACCAGAGGGTCTGAATCCTTTTGGATATTCTGGTCGCGGTGCTAATTTTGCAAAAGCCTCTTCCAAGAGCCTAGATAGTGTGTCAGCTAGCAGTAGTGATTTCTGATACGAGGCTAGATATTGCTATATTTACTATACTTTTGCCTTTTCAAAAACTTAGGTTTAAAATACTGGATTCAATACCTATTTTGAATGCTCCAACTACATTGTTGCACAAGAGAAAGGATCTCCCATTCAGGAAAAATCTTTCTTTCCGCGGTTCGATATCATTCTAACTCGAATAACTAATATGGTATCCTGAACAATTGCAATAATCAGGTTCATTGATATTCATGGTATAATAGATGCTATCATCATACTCAATTCGAAGGAATTGTTTGATTGGGATCTTCTATAATTTCGCACATGGAGGGTTATTGCTTGGTTTCGTCCAGTCATTAAGAACTTTATTTTATTTATATAATAGTAGATCAAAACAACGCTTGTAAGGAGTCCTATAAAAATCAAGAAATATAGGCAGGTTCATGCGTCAACTTGTGATATTTGTTAGTACTTTGAACCAAATTCTCTCATCTGGCGTGTTTTATATTGTAGGGATCATATTGATAATATGATGCATATGTGGAGAAAAACTAATGGAAATCAAGGTTTTTGAAGTCTGAGTAGAAACCCAAGGGTCGTGTGAACAAGGACGGACAAAGAAGGAACAAACCAAATAAAAGAACCAGGCAACGCAACATGCGACACGGTTTGTTGCATGTCGTATTCCCTGTAATGAAAAATCCCACAATTTGTTTTGTGATCAGAGAAGTAGACAAGGGCTCCACATCATACTGCACGTTTTGCTGCACGGTTTGCAGCCCCGAAATATGTCCATACCGAGTTGAAACAGATTTTAGAAGTTTTGTCCTATATCAAATCCTACACTATATAAATCATTAAACCCAATTGGAGGGGGCTTTTGGATAATTTTACACCCAAAGAAGGCAAGGAATAGAGAACATCAAGATTTAATACGTTTTCTCATCCACCCATCATCATTGGTGTATATTTAGATGATTGACTTAGAATATGACTATGAGTTGCTAAATTTCTCATTGTAGGGTAGATTGAACCACTCCAATACTTATGTGTGACAGATTATAGTTTTAATGAATGAAATTTGTTAATTCTTCCTATCTAAGTTTTTACGTTTTGGTTATTATTGGTTGGAAGGGCCTATTGATTGTCCCCTTTATTCTTGTATGTCTAGTAATAGATTCGTAAGTTAGGGTTAAGCACTTAGTAATATTTCAACCTAACACAACGACATTACTTAGGTTGTCAAAAAGTTAAATTGTGATCATTGATCCCTATTATGAACTATACTTGCAGTCCTATACATCTTCATTAATTGATTGAAAAATTGGTTATTGAACGTTAAAATTATTCGCGGAAGTGATTAGTTGTTAACTTGGAGCAAGTGTTCATAGGAAGAATCAAGTTGAATTCGCTAAAGCGTTGTTCTAGCACATAAGTAGGAGTTGGGTAGATCAATCCTAAATTTTATATCCCTTGAATTAATGCTTTTCTCTACTATTTTGCTATTTACTTTATTGTTAATTTATTACTACTTAGTTTGTAACGACCTTACATTTTAAGTGAACTTTTAGACTATTGTTTTAGCTGTTTATATATTAAACCGCAAAATTATGAGATACATTCGTATAAAAATATGTAAGTGTATATGCAAATAGTTGGCAGCATTTGTCTGGAACTTTTATGGCCACTATAGTGAGGTGCTGTTACATGTATACTGACATTTGACGTTTAGATCTCATTTAGTAGTTATAGTCATAAAATTCACAAAAAAATACATGTTAAATTTAAAATCTTTAATAGATCTTCATATTTTATTAATTAAAAATTGAAAGGTTAATACATTATTAATAAATCTATAACTAGTTGTCCCGTGCCAGTAAAAAAATTAATATCTGAGGAACATATGCATTTAAAATTAATTGAAACTGTAAAAAAAATCAAGTTTTACGTAAGAATTTTTATGGTACGAATGTAAAAAATGCAGTATATTTATGTTTTGAATGATTATCATAAATATATTATATTTTATTTTATATATAATATATCTCTTACAAAATATTATTACACAATATTTGACTATGGCCGTTATATAGGTAATTTTATAAAGAGTGTTATGCTATAATGAACGTCATTGCTGTTATAGGTAGAATATTGTTATAGAGAGGTAAGATATAACCTGAAAAATTGGTTCTAGAGAAAACTAGGCCGTTATACTGAAATGTTGTTATAACGAGGGACTTTTATAGAGAGGTTTGATTGTGTGTGTATGTGTATATATATATATATGAAAAATGTCATTTATATGCACTTATAGTATGAAGTATAAAATTAATTATGTGTCAAATGGACCTAGTCTATATTACTTTCTTATATGAGGTTTTCGTAAACTTCCCTTCTTATATAGACACATGAGTACACTAGAGTAGATTAATGGGCCAACACAAAACCCACTATGGCTGATGCATTGTTAAAAAGGAAATTGTCAAAAATAGGCAGCTCACTACCCAAAATTACAAACAGGAGGCCATATTTTTTTTCATGCATAGCACTATCCCTAAATCACAAATGTTAGCACTCCTTCATAAAAAACACCCTAGCTACCAAATCTCCCCCTCCCCAGTTACCCTCCTTGCCAGTGGTGTCGTTACCTTTTTGTATTTTACTGAATTTATGTTGTTTATAGCATCTAAATCATTGATTTGGACAAGTTTACACACACAAATCTCCCTGCAAAAAATAAATTATACATGAATATATATAGATAAATGCGTAACAATGAGAGAAATATAAAAATATACACAAAAAACTAAAAATTCATATAAACATCCTTAATATACAGATTTATTCCCTCGCATATACACATACAAATTTATACAATTTTATACACATGTATATATTTGTATAAACTTGTATAAACTTGCGGCAGACTGCTATCTCGGGAAAAGGGTGACAGGTCAGGTAAGATTCAGAAATATGGGTCATTTTTGGTAATTTTCGTCTTTTCCTTATCTTTTGTGTAATTATCCCAAAAACAAACATCCAGCAAGTGAAATTGGCCAAAAAATTCTATTTGCTTGCTAAGGGAAAAGATAAAAAAGGAAACCAAGGAACAAAGAGCTTATTGCCTCTTCAGCGGAAGCTTCTTGAATGTCTCAGGAAGGATTTCCTTTAAGGTAATAATATATATGCAATCTAGTTAACCAATCAGAGTAACTAATGAAGACTTCAAGTTCTAGCTTAACTTTCGGTGATTAGCTGCAACAGTGTGAAGGTAATGTTTCTTTTCTTTTCATTAAGATAATTTAATTGAAGATGAATATCAATATAATGAATTTATAGTTATTAAAATGAGTTTCAAAATTCAATTAATTCTTGACCTTGAACCATATAAAAGTGAGAGTTTAGACCTAAACGTAAAAATTAGTACTTTATGAAATTGATTGGGTATATGACATCAAAATATGACATTGATCATAGATTTGGGCTTGTGTGCTTATGGGTAACACGATTGTGAGTTTAATTTTGGGGTTTAACCCCGTGGGCTCTCGAGGTTTAACTTTTAAGTTGACTTCTTGACCGTTTTAGCTTCAGGTTTGGAATGTTTAACCGTAAGATTTCGTACTGATTGTATTTTTTGCTTTAATAGAGCGAGAGGAGGAGATTCGAAGGGGAAAAGTGGTTGTTGAGTTGTGTGTTGCTTCTCCAGATAGAGGCAAGTGATTATATCCATTTCTTTGGTGACCTTTGACCTAATGGATGTTCTATCACATGTTTCTTACGTAAGTAGTTGCCGATAGGCGTACTTTCTACACCTTAGCTTCGGGTTTAATATTGTGTATCATATTTCACGACATTGGTTTGATGTTTTGTTGAAAGTAGGAGTGTTATACTCCAGTTATGAGTGTGATATATACTTCATAATAGACGATAAGAGTTTCGCACTAGTGAAGGGTTATAATTGCATATATCTCTTGGTAGTCGATGAGTCCCACTCCGGAGATAGATTTCGGGCACATGTGACCCCATTGCATCATGACTCATTCATTTCGTATCTTCATTTGTATTTTGTTGGCTATATGAAAATTTTCATTGATTATCTGTAATTGGCTTATCTGTTTGCTTGCTATTGCTTCAGTTTGCCTAACCAGCTTATCTATCCCTCGAGATAGCTGGTTATTTCTCACTTATTGAGTCCTTATGACTAAGTCCCTCTTTGTTCTTGTTGTGTCTTTTCGTTTTGGTAGATTCCGCTCCAGGAACAAGCCAGCAACACGAGTGAGAAGCGAGGCGATTTAAGCTATCTATGGTGAGGCAGCTTGTTCATTGAGGCCACCAACTATTTTATTCTCATGTCTTATTTTTCTCCCTTCGGGAGATGTATATATTTCTTCTTCTGTAATCCAAGATGTCTAGTCTGGATAGCTCTAAACCTAGTATATTAGGTAGAGTATTGTGGTTCCTTCTATACAACTATTATATAAGTATATCTATCTTTGTTTTGAGTTTTTTTCTTAGTTCAAGCTAGTTGTATGTCTATTTTGCTAATTTAGTCAAATAGGGTTGGGTGCCCTCACGGCCTAGCTGGAAATATGGGTCATGTCAGTTGGTATCAGATTCGGGTTTAGAGTCTATCCAAACTAAGATAATGTCTAATAGAGTCTCACTGATGGATACGAAGACGTCCATATTCATCTACCGGAGGCTATGGTGGAATTTAGGCAGTTTTCCTTCTTTCTTTCCTAATCGCGCGTCGATCCTCTTATCTAAGACTAAATCTATTTTGCCAATTCACCCATAAATGGTGAGGATTTATGCATTGTATCAGAAAGGAGCGGAAGAGTTGGAGGCAATAAGCGAGAAGTTAGTTACTCTATGAAGTGAAGATATGGGTGTCTACCAAGGTGAATATGAAGCTCAACCTCAAGTTGTAGCCCAGCCTAGGGCTGGAGATATTCAGATGGGGTGAGGTGCGGATTGCAATGATATTTTCGTGAATGAGGCTCGGTCAGATATGGTAGCAACAGGTGTTATGCCTCAGGCTGTCCAACGAGGCTAGGTAGAGGTTCCGCCTAGGAACCCAAATAGGTTCCGTCCCCATGATCAGCATCAATTTATTCTTCGTCAACTTAATTTGGGATGTTATCTCTATTGTGACCTGGGTCATCATAAGAAAGATTGTCCCAAATGACAGCAGGTTAGCGATCAGAGGCTCCGTGGGTTCGGGTGTTATTCTAGCGCCACATCTAGGAGCGAGGGTTTCTATTATCAAGAGAGGCCACCTGTCAAGACTGTTCAATCCTCAGTGCATAGTTCTTATAGTGTGTCAGCGCCTCGATACGATTAGCCTCAATTTTCTTTCTATCGTCATCAGTTTGTCCAATGTTATTATGGTTTGGATGTTTTGTTTTGTCGCGACCCTGGAAATCGTAAAAAGAAGTCTCCTCTACTTTAGTAAGGATAAAATTATCCTTTCCTCCGCCCTCATGTATCTATGTAGCCTCAAAATACTCTATTTGGATTTCACCTAGCTAGAGATGTGCCACCATCAGGTAGAGATTATGTGTATGGTGGTAGTGGTCCTTCTAAAGTTAATTATCAAAGTAGCGGTGCAGCTCACCCGCAGAGGAAGTTTTATGTACTTCCAGTTAGGCAGGGTTGATGCAAGCTAAATCTGAAGATAAGCAAGCAATCGGAAATAACAAGAACACGACGTGGAAACGGTAAAGATAAAGACGTGGAAGCAATAAAGTAACCAAGATAACTAGAAATAAGGGATGGGGGAGAACATAAATAGAAGAAAGAATGGATAATCCGAATCAAAACATGATTGATTATCCAAGGGAGAAAAGGAAACTTGAACCTAACAAGGATTCATACTAGGGATGAAATCCATTCGGTTCCAAGCCAAAGAAGGCATACACGAAGCCTCGGGCTTCAACAAGAATGGCTCGGCCAATTCTATCTCGTATGGCATGATTTGGAGGGAAAATAGCTTTAAGGCGCGAAAGTTCTGAGATTTCTTAACCTATTCTTTTCTTAATTTGAGTCAGACGCTTGTTGGCCTCGGTCACGATTGGAATCGAACGCTCTCCTGCCTCGGGCACATTTGTAGCCCTTCGATCGATTCGCTGTTCGGCGTCGTTCGTCCTTAATTCGGTTGCTTTTCAGCTTCGGGCTCGAGCTTGTCATTTCTTCCTTTGGGCTCAAACTTGATCGTTGAGCATTCATAAATGTGCTCGGTCTCACAGCTTCCGAAGTCAAAGTCAGCAACAGTCACTTGTTGTTTGCTCGGTGGATTTCCATCGTTGTTGCTCGGTGAGGCAGTCTTCAACATATTCCTTCCCAGCCATACTATTTGATCGTGGACGTCATCTGGGCGTCATCTGACTCCTCGGTGGACTAGCTTGATGAATCGAACAGGTGAGCCTGGTTCGTATTGCATCAAGGGTGCTCAGGCATATGAGGCAATGATCACGGGTAATTCTTCTTTCTTTTATATCGATGACCGTGATCTTTCTTCCTTAAATTAATCTGAGATTTATATATCTTAACATGTTGCGGTGGTTCTTCTAGATTATTATTCTAGTAAAGGGTTTGTTCTAGTAGAAGGGTTGATTTCCAATCATATTGTGTCCTTTGAGGGTCATGAGACCCTGATTAACTTTCCAATCTGGCAAGAGGGATATCAGAGAAAGTGTTGATATATCGAGCTAGCATTATTGTATGCTAATCTCGACTTTCATGTCGAGTCAGTTTGTCTTTCTTATCTAGTTCGGTGTCGTGGTTATAATGAGCTTGTCATTTGCAACTCTAGAGTATATCCTTTCTTTTTTAAGTGTAAAGTAGTCAATAAGTAAATTTTGATTTGTGTATCCCATCCTGTGAGTTTTCTTTGTTGTAAAAGGGTTTCCTGATGCACCTTCTGATGAGTCATTGGACTCCCTTCTAGCCGGAACATTGAGCAGGCATGAATGCTATATTATAATCTCAGTAAATGCCTATTAATTTCATCGCGATTCTCTTGCTTGTTTGACTCAAAAGGCAGTCTAATTTTAGTAGCCAGACTAATGGAAGGCGAGCTTATAGAGGTTCAGATTGTTTTCAGCTTTAGCTCCAGTGTCATCTTTTCCTTCCGGTACTGGTAGAATCATGGTCGCTTGTGATGCTTCATGTGAAAGTCTAAAATGTGTGTTGATGTAGCCAGGCGAGCATATTGCTTATGTTTCAAGGCTACCATGGGATAATGGAGAGAATATCCCCACTCGTGAATTGAAGTCAGCGAGCAGGGATGCATGTGTTAAGGGCTTGGAAGTCGTAAACTCGAGAGTTATAGTTCTTTGGCAACTTGAGAGAATAATGTGATATCCAGATAAGTTCTGCTTATATGATAGCTTGAGTCTTCTTTAGCAAAGCGAACTAAGAAAGAACAACTCGAGAATTATTATCTTTAATCAGTGGCATAAGTATATTCAAAGTGGAGGAGCCTTCCTCCAATCCTAAACCAAGTAGTAATCTTAAAAGCGTAATATAAGCCTCAAGTTCATCAATCTTATCCATATAGAGAAATTCGTTGGAAGATGATTCATTGGCTTGATCAGCAGGGATCAATGCCAGCCTATCTAGTGCTTTATGTGTCTTCATTCTGAAAAGATAAAGTCCACCTTTAGTGATCGAGGAAGACTCGATAAGCCGAGTGTAAATCTAGCTTGCGAGGGAAGTTCAGTTCCACTGTGGTAGAAGGTCCAAGAGTTGCACCCTTATGAAATTCCACCCTCGCAAGAAAGACGTCTGAAGGTTCGAGTTAAGTTTTTCTTGTCCTCTTTGATAATCCAAGTGCGATATTGATTCCTAAAGTTAGAGATTCATATCGCGTTGAGCCTCGCATGTATAAGTAAGGTGATAGTGTTATAATATCGTCTGGCTATGGTTAGAGACTCGTTCAAAGCATTCTCAGTGTTGAGTATAAAATATAAAAATTCTGACTTGGCCATCCACTATCATCCGAGAAAGGCAAATGTGATAGTAGATGCCTTGAGCAGGAAGTCCATGGGCAACATGGCTTTTCTTTATGCTGACATGAGACCTTTGGCCTGAGAGTTGCAGTCCCTTGGCAACTTCGGAGTGAGATTTCTTCCCCAGACTCCAGTCGAGTCTTTGCATGTATTGCAACTCACTCTTCCTTAGTCAACCAGATTAAAGGAAGATAGATCGAGGATCCTCATCAACTAGAATTGTGTGTTTGTATCTTAAGTGGAGGTGTCTCTTCCTTCAATTTTTTGCATTGGACTTCAGAAGCTATTAGGATGATCATTTGGCCTTCTCATAATTTTCTCATAATAATAACTATCATTTTTCCATCCAGATGGCTCCATTTGAGGCCTTTTATAGCCGTCAATGTCGTTCTCCGATTGGCTGGTTCGAGTCTTTAGATGTGAGGTGATGAGTTCAGAGATGGTTCGCAAGACTCTGAATATGCTTCGTACTATTAAGAATTTTGTTTGGACCGCTCAGAGAAGGAAAATATCATACTCGAACCAGAGGAGCCGGAAGTTAGAGTTCGAGGTTGGCGACATAGTATTCATGAAAGTGTTGCTGATGCAGGGTGTAAAATATTTGGAAAAAAAGGGAAGCTAAGTCCCAGGTTCATCGGTCCTTTCCGTATCGAGAAGCATATTGGTAAGATGGCTTATCGGCTCGATTTGCCAGCATATATGTTAGTTCATCCAGTCTTTCATGTGTCGATTCTTCAAAAATGCATCCGAGATCCTTCTAAGGTAATCGATATATATCCAGCTTAGCTAGAGGTGAATCTAGCTTATGAGGAGTCTCCAGCTGCCATTGTTGGAGAGACATCCGGAAGTTGCTTTCTAAAAATATGTCGATGGTAAAGGTGTGATGGCATACCCATCCTTATGATGAGGATACTTGGTAGCTTAAGTCGAGCATGCAGGATAGATATCCCCACTTGTTTGAGGCATCATATATGTGAATCTTAAAACCTTGCATTTAAATTTCTTATGTTAGTTCTGAGTTATTTCTTATATACCTCCTTGTTAGAGTATATTTGATTCGTAGAGTGATTTAGCTCCTTGTCGGAGTATGTTTGGTTTGTTATTGATATTTACCTCCTTGTCGGAGTTTGGTAGTGATTATTTTGATCTATGTTGGTGCCTATGTATAGGCTTGTTATGTTATAGTTGGTGGTTGTTGGTATTGTGACATGATTTTTTTATAGTCCAATTTACAAAGGAAATTTTGGCGAAATTTTTGAAAATTTAAGGACTTAGCCAAATTTTTAGTCCCAATGAAGTTTGGTTGTAAATAGTAGAGTATTTCGTGTTCATGGAAAAAATGTTTGATTGATTATTGGTATTATGTTGGACTTGGAGCATCATTCGAGGACGAACGGGAGTTTAAGTAGAGGAGAATGTAACGACCTTACATTTTAAGTGAACTTTTAGGCTATTTCTTTAATTGTTTATATATTTGAACCGCGAAATTATGAGATACATTTCATAAAAAAAAATGTATGTGTATATATAAATAGTTAGAAGTATACATGTGTATATATATATAGGTATGTCGATATATTTATAGTTGAAAATGTCATGTATATGCATATATAGTGTGAAGTATAAAATTAATTATGTATCTAATGGACATAGTATTACTTACTTATGTAGAGACATGAGTACACTAGAGTAGATTAATGGGCCAATACAAAGCCCATTATGGCTGATGCATTGTTATGAAAACGTCCAATAAGTGAAATTGGCCAAAAAAATCTCTTTGCTTGCCATGGGAAAAAATAAAAAGGGAAACCAAGTAACAAAGAGCTTATGGCCTCTTCAGCGGAAGCTTCTTGAATGTCTCAGCAAGGATTTCCTTTATGGTAATAATATGTATGCAATCTAGTTAATTAATCAGAGTAACTAGTGAAGACTCCAAAACTAGCTTAATTTTCGGCGATTAGCAGCAACAGTGTCAAGGTGATGTTTAATTTATTTTTATTAAGATAATTTTTATTGAAGATGAATACAATAAAATGAATTTATAGGTGAATATTAAGTGTAGATGTGATATTAGAATGAGCTTCAACATTCAATTCTTGAGCATGAACCATAGGAAATTGGGATTTTAGACCTAAACCTAGTACTTTATGAAATTGACAGGGTAGATGACATCAAAATATGAAATTAAACATAGATTTAGATTCTCATGCTTATGGGTAGCACGATTGTGTGTTCAATTTTGAGGTTTGACCCCGTGCGCTTGATGTTTACTTTTAAGTTGATTTTTTAGCCATTTTAGCTTAATGTTTGAAATGTTTAACCGTTAGCTTTAGTATTAATTGTATTTCATTCCTTTAATAGAGCGAAAATATTTGAAGTAGATTCGAAAGGGAAAAGTGATTATTGAGTTGTCTTTTGCTTCTCCAAATAGTGGTAAGTGATTATATCCATTTCTTTGGTGGTATGGGCCTTATGGATGTTCTACCACATGTTTCTTACGTGAGTAGCTGCCGATATGCGTAATTTCTATGTCTTAGCTTCGGGTTTATATTGTATATCATATATCATGACATTGGTTTGATATTTCATTGAAAGTAAGAGTTTTATACTCTAGTTATGACTGTGATATGTACTTCCTGATAGACAATGAGAGTCCCGCACAAGTGAAGGGTTATTATTTTATATATCTCTTGGTAGTCTATGAGAGTCCCACGCCGAAGATAGATTTCGGTCACATGTAACCCCATTGCATTATGACTCATTCATTTCATGTCTATATTTGTATTTTGCTGGCTACATGAAATTGTTGCATTGATTATCTGTCATTGGCTTATCAATTTTCTTGTTATTGCTTATGTTTTCCTGACCAGCTTATCTATCCTTCGAGTTAGCTGGTTATCCCTGACTTATTGACTCCTTATGACTCACTCATTTTTTGTTTTTTATGTTATATTTTTGTTTCGGCATATTCTGCTTCAGGACCTAGCCAGCAGCATGGGTGAGAAGCGAGGCAATTTCAACTATCTATGGTGAGCCAGCTGGTTCATTGAGGACACCAACTATAGAATTTATTCTCATGTCTTATTTTGCTTCCTTCGGAAGATGTATATACTTCTTTTTCTGTAATCCTAGATGTCTGGTGTGGATAGTTCTAAACATAGTGTATTGTGTAAAGTGTTGTGGTTCCTTCTATATAACTATTACATAAGTATATTTATGTTTGTTTTGAGTTTTTCTTCTTAGTTCAAGCTAGTTGTATGTCTATTTTTCTAATTTAGTCAGAGAGGGTCTGCCTGAGGAGTCTATAGAAAGATGTCGGGTACCCGCACGGCGCAGTCGGAAATATGGGTTGTGTCATAGTTATTACTACACAATCAAACTTATGATAAAACCCTTAGAAGTTAATCGATAGGTAAATTAGTTAAATTAACAACTAGATCACGAGTTTTCTCTGTGGGATTCGACCTCGCGACTTTAAGTACCAAGCTATATTTGACGCGAAGACTTAGTCCCTTTTATAGGACATCATTGGGCGTGATCAAATTTTAGCATTGTTGCCGAGGAACACGGTGTTATTTTAGTTTTTAAGATATGTCAATTTCTTTTTCTATTAACTTCACTCTTGTTATCCTGATCCCGTTTCTTTGGTGTTTATAATTGAAAGTTCAGATACTGAAAAATTCAAAATGGCTCAAGATACGGCTCGTAATGTTTTCGCACAACCTGTGGCGGGGAATCTGATGTCTGATATTCAACTTTCAACACTCGTGTTAGAAAAATTTTACATCACCCAGTCGATAGTGATTTTTCTTGCTAATGCGGGTTTATTTGAAGGTAGAACTTCTGACGATCCTCAAAACCATTTGAAAAGGTCCATGAGGGTGTGTGAAACTCAAAAGTAGGCTCAAGTGTAAGCAGCGACTGTGAAATTGATGTTGTTTCCATTCTCGCTAACCGAAGATGCTAGCGATTGATTGGACTTGTTTCCAGTCAATTCCATTACTACTTGAGATGACTTGGTGATAAGGTTCATGATGAAGTTCGTTGCACCAAACAAGACTCCCAAGCTAATGGATGAGATACTCATGTTCAGACAGAACTTGCTCGAGACTTTGCTAGAAGCTTGGGAGAGGTTCAAAGGTTACTTGAGAAGGTGTCCCCATCATAGAATTCTTGATTAGATGTTGGCAAAAAGAATTTACATGAGCATGGGTGATCAAATAAATGATAAGTTGGATGCAGCAACTGGAGGAGCATTCTTGAGCAAGACGTTTGAGGAAGCAAAAATGACATTAGACACTATGACTCAAACTCAGGCTGGCTTAAAAGACATGCGTCTACTGGCCTAGGTACGAGGGCTTTAGCTGTTGGCATTGCTCCTGGGATGGAAGAACATATGTCAAAGTTGCAGACTGTACTTGATGTCGTGAAAAAACAAATGAACGAGAAGATGCTGAAATCTATTAATCAAGTTGACTCACGGGCTCAAGCCCAGGTTCCCAATCCTGGCAATTTTATGATGCTAAATTGCTTGCTTATACTGAAGATGTGAACTTTGTGAATTATGGGCAACGTCAACAATACAATCAACATATTCAATTTAGGCCAGTGCAACAATAAGCAACTTTACCTATGCAGCAGGCTAATTGTACAACTGGGATCAAGACTATGGTGCAGGCTATGATGAGGATTACTCATGACACTACAAGTCTACAATAAAGGGTATAGAGACCAAGTTGAGACAACTATCCCTAGCTTTACATAATAGACCTCAAGGTGCTTTGCCGGGCGGCACTATAGTGAATCCTAATGATTCAAATCCTTATCAATTGATAGCATTCACTCTCAGAAATGGTAGAGATTTGGACAAGGAGCAAGAACTAGCTAATAGGGCGACCGTGCCAGACATTGAGCCTGTGGATAACTCTGTCAAATTGGCTAGTAATGACCTTGCTGAGAAAGAGGTCACTCCAAAACCTATTCCTGGTACTAAAAAGGAAATTCCCAAAGAATCTATTAAAGAAGTTGCGAAGGTGTTTGGACAAGCTACAGTGTCAAGGGAGCAGAACTCTAAGACGAAAATACCACCACCTCATTTTCCTCAAAGATTGGCAAAACGACAAAAATTTAATAAGCTTTTTGATTTGTTGAAACAATTGAAGCTTACTATGCCTTTCATGGAGGTTATGCTAGAGGTGTCAGGATATGCAAAACTAATAAAAGATCTTCTGTCTAAGAAGGTTGACTTTAACGAGGTAGAGATGGTCGAGTTAAATAAGGTGTGTAGTGTGTTGACGCTCAATTTTGTCCCAATAGTTTCAAAATTAATCTCAAATGTGTTTCTTAATAATTTAGAGTCATTAAATACCTTGCTATTGCCTTAATGCCAAGTAAAATTGAAATTCTGATCCAATTGGTGGTTATTTTATAAAAGGACTATTTTTGCAATTTTTGTCATTTTTTCAAAATTAAATTATTTTCAGAAAAATCAAGTTATAATAGCTTTACAATGTTTAATGCATATTTTCTACAAATTAATTGCATATTTTGTTCAAAACTGCATTTGAAGTTGCGAAAATAGCCCCATTAGACCAAAATCTTAATTTTATTGGTCAATTGGCATTCTCGATAACGTTTTGGTCTTTGTTGAAATCTATTTAATTAATGATCCCTTTATTATAGGTTAATTTTGAATCAAACCTAAGCAATTGATTATTTGGACAAAGAGCCAAATTAGAGATGCGCCCTAAATCCAGCTAACCCGTGCAAACAACTCTTTTAAACCATAATCCCAAATCAGATTACCCCTGCCCATTCATTTTCTCAAATTATAACATACCCTAACCCGCCGCCCAAATTACCTACTTCTCCCAAATCAACCCGATAAAAGTTAGCCAAGAACCCCAGAAATTTCTCGACCCACTTCCTCTTCAGCTCACCTCGTCGTACAAACAACGGATCAGAGGCCTCCAACATCGTCCTTTTGGAATTTTCTAGAATCCTTACACCTGGTTTTTTTAATTCAAAGTTGGAATCTTTTAAGGTATATTCAAAATCAACCTTATCATTTAGATCAGTTAGGGATCGTTTTTGTATTTTCTCCAAATTGTAAAACCCTTAAAAAAATTTAGAATTGAGTATATAAATAGTCTCTTTCAAAAAGTGTGAGAGCAACTGTGAACCAAGAAAAAGAGAGCGGTTTTAGAGTAAAAATTGAGAAAAATCTTTGCAGTTTCTTGAATAGAGAAAATACTGAAAATCTTTTGAGTCTTCTTTACATATTTTCGTTCAAATCAACCTTGATTGAGTTCTAATATCTTCAGATCCTTGCCCCTGCTTGCTCCAAAATAAGTAAAATCCTCAAACTTTAGCATCATTTTTTTAATTTACTTAATCTGGGGTTGAATATGACTTATTTTTTTCATTAAGATTAAGTCACACTAATCAAAAATAGAATCTTTATTCAGACTTGTTTTGTCATTACTGCTAAAAGAATGAAACTTTTGTTTCCATGTATATGTTTCTGCTCAAGGATAAAATATAGTAAATCTCAAAGCTCTAGTCTCAAAGCTCTAGTCTTTATAAGTTCTAGTTTGGTTCTGGTTTAGTATATAATTAAGTCTTAAGTGAGATGTGGCGTTCCAGAACTCCACAAATCTTTTTTGGCAGAAAAGGTCCTCTACTTTTCTTATCCATTTTTTTTTCTAAGTCTGATTAACATTAATCATGGACCAAATTAACTCTTTTAAAACTTGAGGCTTTTTCTTAAAACATACATAATAATAATTTCAAACATTGGGAACAACATACATTAAACTCCCCCCTCCCCCTCCCCCGCGTGGCCTTTTCAACTACTTCTTCACTTCACTTCATCTCCCTTTACACGCCAAATCTAAACCAAATACTCTCCAACTTCTCTGTGGTTTTCAAGTAATCCAATCAGCAATACAACAAAGTATTATAAATAAAAGGTAAACAATGTCATTATCATTTAACCGTGGTGTAAATCTCGAACCTAGGTTTTTTTTTTTTAATTTTTTCGTCGACAGTGATTAACGATGCTTTGGGTGTTTGTTTTTGTACAAAAGGTGTAATATTGTGTTGAAATTGAATGGCATTATGTGTTTTAATGGGTAAAGTAGTTCCGAACTACAAAGGAAATTTTTGATGTTCATCTGAAAATTTTAGGCTTTTTACATTTTTTGGTGAAATTATGACGATTAGAGGGTTTTCTGGGAACCAACGCTGCTTTATTTAGTTGCAAATTAAAGTTATTGTTGTTATGTGTCTTGATGTTCCGAACACCATAGTAGCTGAGGTTCTAAACATCTAATTGGATGTTCATGATTTTTTGTAACTAAATTTTGTATCCCCTTGTTTTGCTTTGCCGAAAAATGGTAAATTTAAGACCGAGAAATAAAGATGAAGATGAGCAGAAGAAGCAGCCTACAAAGACTCCCAAGAAGGAAATTTCTAAAAGAAAGGGCCCTTCGCCGAAGAAGAAACTTGAGAAGCCTACTACTTCAGATTCGGAACATACTCCTACAGATTTAGAACCTACTCCTAAACGCCCGAGAACAACTAGAACAACTAAAAGCAAATTAGTTGTTAAGAGTGACGACGATAGCCAAGGAGAAGTAGTAGGTCCACGAAACAAAGGTGATAAACAAGAGGAAAGCCAAAGTCCAGCACCAAGTTACGATCTAAGTAAAGGTGGGGAAGATTTGGAGAGGGCTGCAGATGAGGGTGAAAGAAGGGTGGATTTATATGACGCCGGTATTGATGAACTGTTAAAAAGTAATTTTTTGAGGACTGGAGTGGAAGATGGTGATCGTGAAAATGAAGAGGAAGATGGTGGTAAAAAAAAGGAAGAAGCTGATGATTTAAGTAGAGAAAAAGGAGAAGAAGTAGAGGGGGAAGCAGATAAGACAAGGGAGATTTCAAGAAGCAGTAAAAGAAGTATAAGAGAGGCGGATGATATAATTTTAAAAAGAAACTTTCTGAAGGATCGTGAAAAAGAGTTAAAATAGATAGAGAAGCTGTAAATAATGCAGGTGGAAATGTTGAAGAGGAAGCAGGTGAAGAGAAGGAAACTGCTGAAGGAACATCTGGATTGAAACTGGAGGAAGATCAGGTGATACTTGAATTGAAACTCGTATTGTTCGAAACGCCAATGTTGATATTCTACACGACATTTATATGTTCCCAACATCAGCATTAAGGCTGGTAGCTCTCGTTCTGAAGACGTTACGTGATGCGATTGCTACTGTCGTTCAGAATCTCAGAATAAACATGTTCCGAACATTTATGTTTTCCCTTTAATGTGATTTACTATCATTCTGATTCATTTTATTAATTTTACGCTAAAATTATGTGCATTATGAAGACGTTGGTCATGCTACTTTCAAGAGTAACATTGAGGGTCTCTTCAAGACCTTCCTGACAAACAATGAACCTTTTAATGGGAAGATTACTGTCCGTTCTTCGTTGGCTAGGGGTATGATACAGTTCAAGGAGGTTCTAAAAAAATTGCGGGTGAGAAGGGGATTTTGCTATAGCTGTTTCGGTGCTTTCTTGCAATTACCGGAATATCCACTGTTTGGCACCAAGTTGGTGCATAACCTCCTCATGCGAAGGATTATTTGCAAGAAGCAGAAAGAGGTTTGGATATCCTTCAATGGATTGCCAGCACGTTTTGGGCTATCCAAGTTTGCACTAATGACAGGGCTAAACTGTGGTGCCTATCCAAGTAAACAGTACATAGAAAAGAATGAATGAAAAGGGGAAGGAATTGTGGAAGTTTGTTGTTGATTATTTCAAGGAGAAAAAGAAGAAGGAGAAGGTGAAAGAGATAAAGGAAAAGGAGGAGCAGGAGAAGAAGGAAAAGGAGGAGAAGGAGAAGGGTAGTGGGAAGCGGAAAGGGAAGAAGAAGGTGGAGGAGTCACCCTCACCCTCACCCTCACCCTCACCTTCACCCGCTAAGAGGAAGTTCAACAAGCCCAAAAAACAAAAACAGCCGAAGAAAAAGCAAGATATGAAGTCTGGTGACTTGCTTGAGTTGGTATGTTCTAGAACCTATCTCAAGAAGTGGTATTTAAATCTGTATATGGCTTGGTTTTTTCATACTATTCTTTGTGCGAGGGATTCCAAATATGGAATATAGGAGGGTGGTGTGCTTGTCCACCGATCTTGAGGCATTCCAGCATTATCATTGGGGTAGGATGAGTTTTGAATTAACAATGGAATATCTGATTAAGCCAATGGAACCTCGTGCAGAAGGAAGCCAGACTTACAATCTTTATGGCTTTCCATGGGCATTCATGGCCTAGGCTCATGAAGCTATACCTGCCTTGAGGCCAAAGAATTTGCCAAAAGAAAAAACAATGCCAAGGATCATAAACAGGCTTACTGAAATTTGTGAAAGAGATACGGACAGGTTGTTTGACCAACATGATATTCCTGTATGTATTCCGTTTTCCATATATGTTATGTAATGTTTGGAACAACTTCGTGTTTGCTGAGATATTTCTAATTGATGTTTGGAATATCTTTATGAAGAACTGTCAACTGTTTCAGTCAACGATGTTTGGAATATCACTTCTTGATGTTTTTGAACAACATGACTCTCTTCCAAACAACTTAAAAGATTTTTAAAATTAGTTGATATTTATTTAATGTTGTTGGATATATTAACAGGTTGTTCACCTTTTCCTCATTCCTACTGATGACGAGCTGGACATGGATTACTTTCTAGACCTCGTGCCATTTGAAGACTCTGAGGACGACACAATAGATCGTTTTTGTACGTGTTTTAGGATGCTTGCAGCGTTGGTCTTGTTGGTGGCACTACAATTTGTATCTTCAAGAACAATCCTGCAACCCTCCAAGACAAGTGATAGAAATTAAAGCTATGGAAGCCCCAGAAACGATGATGTTTGGAAGTGATGGTGAATACAATGAAGAGGGAATTGGTGGCCTGCAAGATGTAAATATTGACACTGGGAACAAAGCTGATGGTGATGAAGTTTGCGGTGAGTTTGAAGTTGCTGGTATCACTGAAGTTGGTATAATAAAGAGGACCTCCAATTGCAGAGGCTGCAAATGTGATGAATGCAGCGGATGGAGGGAAGCAATGGAGCAAAAGATTTTGGCTTATGATCAAAAGATCGTTGCTTATGATCAAAAGATCGTGGCTTATGAGAAAAAGATGGTGGCTTATGAGCAACAGATCGTGCCTTATGAGACAAATATTGTGGCTTTTGAGCAAATCAAAGGTGATTCTTCTGGTGGTGATGGATTCGACATCTCTAAATGTAGCAGTTGTAATTGCAAAGATTGCAACGATTGGCGTAAAGGCATGGAGATGGGGATGGCGGCCATGTAGGAGACGATTGAGCAGTTGAAGAGCAAAACGATTATAAAACCTGCAAAGGCTGTGAAATCACCACAAACAGAAGAGAAGAAGAAGCAGGAATAAGGGATATTTACAAGCCATTGAAGCGGAAAAAAGTGGTGGCTTTGAATACATTTATCAAAAAGAGGAAGAAACAAAAAGATGTTTTTCTTGGATTGCTGATGAATTACCAAGATTTCAAAGATCTGATGAACAAGATTGTGTGACTGGGACATTGTAAGTTTATTTTTGAATGATTTTCTGAACTTCACATCGTTGTAAGGAACATACTAACTGAGTTCGGAACATCGTTATTATGCTTGGAACAACTCAAGCATTTCTAGCTTCTCATGGATTTTTAGAACATCACACAGTCGTTCCGAACATGGAATGATGTTCGGAAAGGCAGACCTTTCCTTCACTCACTTATACTCCAATTTATTTTTGTCTCTTATATGTTATGCAGTATGTAGAAGTTGTGATGACAATGATGTGGGAGAGGCATTTGAATTACCCCGATCATTACGATCAAAGTGACCTCATTTTGGATATGGCATTCTTGACAAACATGAAAAAACGCTACTACCAACTGGAAAAAGAGGTGCTAGATGATAAGATACCGCTTGATGAGGCGTTGAAGGAGTATCAGTTTGATGAGGATTATCTGAAGTATGCACATGAAAGCTACCCTACCCAGGGGGTAGGTGTTGGGCTGGTGCTAAGAGGATCTTCGCCGTCTTCAACATCAACGACAATCACTACGACACATAAAATATGACAAACATCTGTTTGATATTCGAAACTAGTGTGTATGTATGGATCATCATACGATGAAGATAGCAACATTAAAAATTGTGCGATTCGAACGGCCGTTTAATGCGACGAACATCAATAGGTTGTTTAAAACAACCTTACGATAGATGATCATCACTTGTCACTCAATTGGTCATCACTACTGATAGTTTTCACCATTTATCACTCTAACAAGTATAATTTGTCATTACTACTGATAATTGTCATCAATTCTTGGTCTGCCAACTATATTTGGTCCTTTTAAGCGAAATGAGCATTATTTGTCACTTTACAAGTATAGTGGGTCATTTCTAGTGATAATCATCATCATTTGTAAATCAAACAAGTATAATTGGTACTTTTTAGTTAAAATGAACATCATTTATCACTCTATTCTGAAATTTGATCGTGTATAGTGTTAATGATTATCATTTATACCTGGAACATACCAGTTGCGTTCCGAACATACGTTTTTTTGTTGGAACACGTTGTTTATGTTCCGAACTTGTTGTATGCATTTATTAACTTTTCCAGAAGTGGAGTAGAACAAGTTGTCATTTGGAACATCGTATTGTTATATCCTAAACGACAGTTGATGTGTTGCGAACTATAAGCAAATATGATGGTTTGGAGATAATTTAACATTACTAATTAAAGACCTTCATAATAATATTAATTGAAAAGACATAACAAAAGCATATTCATAAACAGTACAATTACTTAAACAACTAATATATAATAGCGTCTTCGTTATTGTTTTGGCCTCCATCAAATTGATTTTGCAAAACCCTCTCAATCCGATCTAACTGCAATTGCATCTGCTCAAGTTTTGTCTCGAGTGTTTGAATGGACCTCTCGCAATTATCTGCTACTTCCTTGATGTCAACAACTTCAAAATGCACGTCTAGCAGTCTTGTAGAAAGCGAATTGTTTGGAGGCTCTCGGACTCGGTGGTACTTATTCCATGGATCGTTAAATGCATTATTGGCCATCTGCATGAAAAGTTGTTTAAAATTTAGAAAAGAATCAAAGTGGAGTTATATTTAAGGAAATATAAACAGATTAGATTTTGAAATTGTTTTATGAAAAACGTAGAAACTATAGAAAACTTGAGTACCTCAACTTGTTCTTCCTTGATATAGAAACTGGTGAAAACTGAACTTAATACTTGGTTAATGCGAGATAAATTGTGAATTGAATATACATCAAGGAGGTATTTATAGATGTTTTGAAGTGGCTTTTAATTTCTATTGTACGCCTTTTCAATGGCCGAGGCAAGTGAAGGGATACATATTTACAAGTGTGCATGTGTTTTGACGTGACTGTTGCAGCAACCAACTTGTATTTTAGCCGTTTGGTGTATTGGTATTTGGGCATCCCAGCTGTTCATTGTAGCTGTTTGTGTCTTTTAAATTCTGAATAGCTTGTTCGGAACATCACGTATAAAAGTATAATATAATATCATTGACAAGATGTTCCGAACATTTTCTCTAAGGTAGCACTTGGTAAATGCTATGACTATGAATTGTGAACGAATATTAAGATTTTCTTGTATTATAGTGCCTTTACCGATGTTCCGAACGAATAAGATTATCACAGGCTCTCTCATGCTTGCACATGGAAAAAGAAGGACCTCACAAGCTTTCACATGGACTTCACATGCCTTGACATCGTTCGAAACATTACACTATAATATCCTAAACAACTGTTAATGTGTTGCGAACAATATGCAAATATGTGCACAACATAAATTAAAAATGCAGTAAAGCAAATATGTGAACAACATAAATTAAGAAACTAGTAAAGAAAATATGTACACAATATAAATTATACAAGTAGGACGAAAAGTCCATTATGCAATTCAAATATAAATCTAATCGAAATTATAACGAGGACGATGCTTCTTCCAAATCACAAACTTAATTTGTAGGCTGACTTTTAGCCTCATTTCCACGACGAACAACGAGGCATGTAGTTTTCTTGTGACCATATCTCTTGCACTTGCCACATTTATTTCTCCTCTTTAGAAAACGTTCCCCCAATAGATCAAATCAGGTTAACCCTTCTCCTTCCACGGTTGTTCGGCTTTGGGGGCGGAGGCACTGGATAAAGTATCTCTTCAGCAGGGACGACCCATGATTCTTCAGGAGGTACTGCATTGACATGCTCTGCATAGGCAATGATGTATGCTTGTGTTGTGTAATATCCAGAAGTATATTCGTACACTCTACTTCCATATTCATCGCCATGCAACCCCCTAAATGCTGCCATAGCATGTACACAAGGTAACTGATCAAGATCAAACTCCCTACATGTACATGTCCTCTCATATAGATCAACTTTTGCCTCATACCCTGGATTAATGATTTCGAAAACATAAGTTCCATTCCTGTTGACAACTAGCTTGTCTCCCACTTCTTTATTCTTCCTTATTTTTATTTCAATTTTTGGGACGCATAAATTTGGGTGGTTGATTAACTTCATAGCCCTAGTGTGGAATTTTTCCGCAAAGTTCCTACCTATATCCTTCAAGAGGGCAGCAATGAGGTATTCTCTTTGCTCCTTCAGCATGGAATTAATGGACTAGTACAAGCAAACCCGAGGGAAAGCTAGGCACAATGAACGCGGAAGAACAACAAGAAATAAAAGATAGAAGCAAGACAAGACTTACTTCGATTCGAAAGAACAGTGAGGAACTTGTCTCAAGCTCGATCGAATGAAGGTCAACAATCACCTATACTAAGCAGCAATCCTCAAGAAAGACAATGCTTCTTGCAAATTGAATGACCAAGAAGAAAATGTTCAACTCACACCGATTGACACAAGTTCTTTAAAATCCCACGTCGGGATTCGGCTCCATCGGAGACACTTTAATAGCAACTGCTATGTTCAATATTCATCAAAGACTGACTTTGCAAATGAAACGTAATCGAGTATTTATAGACTACGCTAAGGATAAAACAGTAAATGGTCACAGGTAACCAATAGGAGTAAGCCACGCAGGGCTGTTCCATAAGTGTTCGGTTGCTCCTTCAACCGAACACTTGACTTCGAACACTTGAGCTCGAGTTCCTTCACTTCGGTGCTCGATTTCTCAGCTCTGCTTATTCTTGACATCGATCGCTCTTCCTTCGGTTATTTGCCCTTTGACTTTGGCGTCGATGTTGAGTGTTCGGTCACTCCCTCCTTCGAGCTCAAGCTTGTAGATGTTGCCTTCGGTTCTTGAGCTCGGGTACTCAGCTTCGGAATGGTGGCTTTCCTTCGACCAAGCCAAGTGAATGTGGACATTGTGTAGATGCTTGGCTTGGCTTCGTGTCATTGGCCTCGGTGGATCGAACACATGATAAGCACGTGTTTGGGCTGCATCTTGGACTCAGCTATATTTGATGTCATAACTTGAAACCTATTAAAAAGAATAAATATTATAATAATCAAAAGATGTTTCTAACATAAAGCACAAGTGCAGATATAGGAATAAGAAGTGCGGAACATTCATGATGTTCCTAATATAAAGCACACGTTCAGAACGACAATAAGGAGTTCAGAACATTCGCTAGAAAATAAAATTTCCTAATAATGTTCTTCAGATATATGTTATGTTCGGAACGCGTAGTGTGAAGTTTGGAACATATTGAAAGCGGACAATAATATCAGACCTTGTTATTATAGTTTACCTGTTTCCTGGGAAATATAATCTGCTCGGCTAACAACATTTTCAAGATAATCTGCTACCCTCCAATCAATAGTCCTGATCTCATTCATAGCATCGGTGAACTCCTCTACACTGTATGCCTTTGCTGCAGTGTAGTATTTATGAACACTGATTCTAAACTGAAACTTTGTTCGGATGCTTTCACCTAGGTGCCACATTCAAACTCCATAGTGTGCAGAAGGAAACACTTGGGCGACCATTTTCGAAATGCTCGGATGTCTATCCGAAACATTGCACAACTCTTCACTATCTGAAACTATGCAGCGTAATTTTTCGAAAAAATACTCATATGAGGCGTCACACTCTTTGTCTACAACACAAAAAGCAACAGGGAATACGTGACTCATTGCATCCTGAGCAACAGCAGACAACAACACCCCTCCATACTTGCCAGACAAATATATACCGTCAACGGCTAGGACTTTTCTCACGTAAGTAAATCCCCTGATCCACGCTCCATAAGAGAGAAAAAAATACAAGAACTTCCCTGTGCTAGAAAGTCTCAAATCTGTCTTGGTTCCTGGATTCTTACTCCTAACCATATAAGCATAAGCACCAAGAATTTCAATACCTTTCTCATGTGTTCCCCGTGTCAAAGCTTTTGCAAATTGACAACCCCTAAGACACTTCCAGTAGCTAACCTTATGATCAAAATCGTTGTTAAGGGACTCCCTGACAGCTTTTGTGGTTGGATCTTTTCCCATTAAATATTTACCTTTCATGAACTCACCAATTATCTGGGCAGAGGCGTGTGAATTATGACTGGAATGATGTTGGACACCGCATGTGTGCAAGTTATTGTAAACACTAATGTAGAACCTATCATTACTTTTATACCTCATTGCCCTTAACCACCTTTTGCATTTCACATCTAAACATCTAGCATTAAAAATCTTTGCAGTATTCTTCAATGCTTTGTAATTAAAATGATGTTTAACTGCTGCAATCTTCAATTTGGTGACCAGTTCTTTCTTATTGGTGAAAGTCATACCTTTTTCAAAATGTGTACCATCGACGAAGTGAAATATCGGCTCACTGCTTTGTGTTGGAAACACAGGGGTATAAATGGCAGGATCTTCCTCTACATATTTTTCTTCTACTTCTTCTTATTTTTCTTCATCTACATCTACGCCTCCTCTGTCTTCTTCTACCCCTCCTCCTTTGTCTTCTTCTACTTCTTCATGTAAGTCATCCAATCGCTGACTAAAAATCATGCCCTCCACTATTTGGCATTTCTTGGTCATTAGAACCAACACATTCCTCCGTCGTAGAAACCACAATTACCTTTAGAGTGGGCCTAACACCATTACGATCAACGTCATCCATATAAAGGCGTACATCATCTTCATTTCTTATTGTAATAGGAGGAGTCTTTTGATTTGCGGCAACACTCAGCATGTAAGTAATGCAAATGTCCCTCAGATTGTCTCTTATCCCCCAACTTCCGATGATTTTGTTAAGTGTAACATCATATGTAACATCTCTAGGCAAAAGAATGGGTCTTGACTCTTTAACCTTCGGAACCCAAGCATAACATTCAGAACGCTCCACCCATTCAGCTTGATAATTAACTCCTAATATAACCTCACCCATCGATGGTCACCTACAATAAATTGGAATGTCCAACTATTAGTATTACTAATATTTATACAGTATGTTCCAAACCTCAATGTTGCTCGTTTGGAACATCTTTGCTGACGTTCTGAACATCACGTTACAGTTTTTCATTGCTTAATGCAAGATGTTCCAAACCTCAATGTTGCTCGTTTGGAACATCAGATTCAGACGTTCTGAACATCACTTTACACTTTTTCGTTGCTTAATGCAAGATGTTCCAAACTGCTAACAGAACGCTCAAACATCTACTAGAATGTTCCGAACATTATCGTTGAAAATTCCAATAAATACATACGCCGTGTAAAACGCTAGCGATATGTTTGGAATTAGAATTACGACCATAGGAACGTCGAAATGATGTTGGAATTTCAGACAAATTGTTCAGACGAACTGAATCCGTAACAACCTCGAATCAACAAAAACAACTAAAAACATGTTCGAAAATGAAACGACCTCGGTCAGTCGTTTCGTTTCGGAAGTTAGGACTCCGATTAGCATGTCGATAATTTTAAAATATTCATAATTTCCATTAGAACCTGTCTGTAAAATTTGAGCTAAATCAGACCTCGTTTGGTAGGCATCGGAAGAAGGTTTCAGTTTTTATTGGCGATAAATATTAAAAAGAGATTTTCGAGCTCGGTTTTGCCGAATGAGCTCCGATTCGAAATCTGAAAGTACCGTTAGGTTCGTATGATTATTTGTGATTTTTTTAAATTTTCGAAAGTGAATTTCGATGTTGTTCGGCTAGTTTCCGCTAAAATGCCGAAAGTTAAATAATTTGACTTCTTTTCATTTAAATTCGCATCTTGAGTTTCGAGAGTCCGATTTGAGATCCGTCTTCGCGAGTATGTTACATATATTTTTTATAACTTGTATGCAAAAGTTGGAATTATTTCGAATATCGTAGGGCACTGTTTTAATTTTCGTTAAGAAAAGAAAATAAAAAAAAAAGAGAAAAAGGATAAAAGTTTGGCGGTGCTTTGGGATTTAATATCCCTTAGCACCAAGGATAAGGAACCCGTACAGAAACATGACCAATTCCAAAAACTTAGAAACGAAGGAGAAATAATGCCAGAAAATGAGAAAAGGGGCCGGGAAAAAGTAGAATTTTCACCCTGAAATATTCAGGTAATGATCCTAATATGTTATTTGAGTTTATTAGGTGTGTTTGAATATGTTTTAATGGTAAAACTTGGAATATTATACATCATTTTAATAAGTTCAATTAATAGTTTAAAGGGCCAAATGGACCCCAATAACGAAATTGATTATATATTCGTAATCAGTGAGTTATGGGCAACATATAAATGTAATTTAATTGGGGTTTGGTTATGTGACCATAAACCCTATATATAGGCCTGGCCTGCGTATTGCGTATGCAAATAGGGTATCAGGTTCCTAACCGGATTGCCCTAAGATGTGAGGAATGAAGCCTTTAGCCTAAATTGATATATTTTTCTGCTTATTGAATAGAGTGGGATCGTTTGGCAAGGAAACCAAAGGATAAAGCGGTTGTTGGTTAGCCGTACTAACTTTTGGAAGAGGTAAGTGTTTATATCTATTTCTTTGGAGGCACCTGGCCTCGTGGATTTTCTACCACGTGTTCCTTATGTGTGTAGCTGCCGATAGGCGTACTCATTACACCTTAGCTTTGAATTTATATTCTATATTATATATTATGTCATGTTATTGGTATTGCATTGAGAATCTGAGTATTGTACTTTGGCTGTGAGTTGGTATATACTTTCCAGCTGTCGATGAGAGTCCCCCGCTGGTGATGGGTTATTATTGCATCATGTTGCATTCGTATGCATATTGCATCATATTGATGGTAGGAGGATTCCGCCCTCGGAGCAGAAGGATTCCACTCCATTGCATCATATTGAGGGTAGGAGGATTCCGCCCTCGGAGCAGGAGGATTCCGCTCCATTGCATCATATTGAGGGTAGGAGGATTCCGCCCTCGGAGCAGGAGGATTCCACTCTATTGCATCATATTGAGGGTAGGAGGATTCCGCCCCCGGAGCATGAGGATTCCGCTCCATCTATTTGGCACATGTGACACCCTTGTATCATACTGCATTCATCCCATTTCATTGCACCGCGTGCTGACTATTGTGTGACTATCGTGTTGTGTTTTATATATGCGGTATGTATACCGTATCTCAGTTTGCCTATATATTTCTGGCTCGTATCCCGGGTTGCACGTCGCGACAATATAAATACATGGATCGGATCGGGTTGCACGCCGCAACAGTATAAATATACGAATCGGGTTGCACGCCGCAACAATATGAATATATGGATCGGGTTGCACGCCGCAACAGGATGTATTTCTGATTGTCGACATGTTCAGGATATCTATATGTTCTGTCTACCTTATGTCCCTGGCTGTTTATGATTCCATATGTGTTTTCAGTTATTATTTGGCTTTGCCTGTTTATAGTTCAACTAAGATGGATTTAGTTTATTTGTTTTTCTTCTCCCGGGCTAGCTATCCTATTCTTTGAGGTGGCTAGTCTGCCCCACTTATTGAGTCCCTTTGATTCACCCTTGTTTGTTGTTTGTTTCTTGTCTATCTATTTCGTTTCGGCAGGTTCGCTCCAGGATTGAGTTTGCCACGTTGTGAAGGAGGGAAGACGACTTCAGCTGTCAGGGTGAGCCAGCTTTTATTCCGGATGGCCACCAGTTTATCTGTTATCATTTCAGTTGCATTTTGCTCCCTTCAGGAGGTATCTGTTTTCTTTGTACTCTTAGATGTCTAGTCTGGATAGCTCAAACCTAGTATATTGGGTAGTCAGCTGTAATTTCTTTTGTACAGCTTAGAGGTATCAGTATGTCTGTGCTTTTTCTAAGTCTTGTTTTTATTTATGAATTGGATTATATTTATTTTCCTAATTTAATTGGTAAGGGTTCGCCCGACGGGTCTAGGAAAGGATGTCGGGTGCCCGCATGGCCCAACCGGATTCCGGGTCGTGTCAGAAAAAGTTAGTACACTTACCGGAAATGACTGGATTGATACGATTAAAATTGGAGGAACAAGATTTTCCCTTTAATGGATAAGAAACGACCAGATTTAATAAAATACCGTATAACCCAAATGTGGGTGGTCTCAGCTTGTATTGGCTAAAACTGGAAAGGATATTCAAGATAATAAGCTCACCAGCTATGGTGGAATGGGTATTATTTCGATCTACGAAAGGAAGCTCAACAGCTATGGTGGAGCTTTGGGCGGGAATGGAATGGGGAAAAAATAGAGGGAAAATGGGGGAGAGGAGAGAGGGAAGCAGTTAGGTAAATAGCCAAATTTGGCAAAAAACTAGCTTTTATACATGGATTATCGTGTAACTTATAAAACATTAGGGTGAGAATGTTAGATAGTTAATAACACTAATTAAATGAGGACCCTATATTTCATGTTTAAAACTTGAGCATTTTTCCACTCAAAAAAGACTTGGGGAGTTCTGCCAAGCCAAAGCCCCAAGTCTTAAAGACTGATTGAGCCTATATGCCAGGTACTTACTTGAAGATATAACTTTTGCTGCCTAAGTAAGCTAAAAGATTCCTCATTTTTAGGTCTTGAAACATGTTTATTTAAGAATGATTTTGTTGTGTCCATTGCATCAATCAATCTATTTCTTCGGTTAAATTTTATTGCTATAAAATAAGTAAATGTATATGTCATGAGCTAGCTGGAAATAGTTTCATCATTTCTTAGTATGATGGAGTATTTGATGTAATCCTTTGGAACGACTTTACGTAGTCGTTTTGGGAGCTAGGACTCCGATTGTCATGTTGACAGTCTTAAAAGCTCCGTAAGATCCATTAGTACATCTCTGTAAAAGTTGAGCCAAATCGGACCTTGTTTGGTAGGTATCGGAAAAAAGGTTTCAGTTTCCATTGTCGGTAAATCTTAAAAGAGGTTTTCGAGCTTGATTTTAGCGAATGAGCTCCGATTCAAAATTCGAAAGCTCCGTTATGTTCGTATCGTCATTTGTGACATGTGTGAACTTTCGAAAATGAATTCCGAAGTAGTTCAGATAATTTCCGCTAAAGTACTGAAAGTTAAAAATTGATCTTTTCCGTTTAATTCTTATCTTGAGTTTTGGGGAGCCGATTCAAAATTCGTCTTCGCGAGTAAATTTTATTATAAATCTTTAAAAATACAAATCAGTAGCTGAATTTGATATTTTATCACATGTATTTCAGTGGCGGATGGAGAATGGCTATAAATGAGTGAACTAAAACTTTTCTTTTATCATATAGTGAAAAGATATCATTGTATGGTTAATTATTTTCCTAAACATAATATGAAATGAGCATATTACTACTATTATAGAGACGGGAGTTTCTCCTGTTTGGGGTCGTCCTGCTTTAGTGGGTATTTCAGTAATTTCAAAGGGTTCATTCTATTCGGGTACTGCATGGACTGTATCTCATAGGATGATAAGAGTGGGGACAGGTGAATAGTGGGTTTAAATTGACTATTATGTCCTAATGTACTAAAAAGGGCCTTGGGAATAGATGATAAGGACAACTGAATAGCTGATGATTCTTCTATAATTATGTGATGTCATAGTCTGTCAGATTTGACATATGGAACACAGTAGTTCTAACTTCTATTGCAAGATTTTGGATTTTGTCAAATAGTTGTGCTGTTTCTTTTGACATTCAGCTTGACATAGATATGAAGCTAAAATAAAACATTAAATCAAATTACAAAATGAATGGTTAAACTTTAAAAACAAGAAGAAAAAAAGATTTTTTTTCTCATCTCTCTTTCGACCAAAATAAGTTTTAAATACCAAGACCAATCCTTCAAACAAATATGAATAGAGGATAAAATGAGCCTTTAGCAAGAATATAAAGACACGAGCAAAGGAAAACAAGAGTAATTAGAAAAGAGATTGATGATCACAAAATGACAGAAAAAACTATCAATGAAAATTCAGATGAGACCATCAAGATAATTACCGGTACTGAACATCAAGATAATTACCAATACTCAATTCTAATAGAGACGGGAATTTCTCCTGTTTGGGGTCGTCCTGCTTTAGTGGGTATTTCAGTAATTTCAAAGGGTTCATTCTATTCGGTTACTGCATGGACTGTATCTCATAGGATGATAAGAGTGGGGACACATGAATAGTGAGTTTAAATTGATTATTATGTCCTGATGCACTGAAGAGGGCATTGGGAATAGATGATAAGGACAGTTGAATAGCTGATGATTCTTCTATAATTATGTGATGTCATAATTTGTCAGATTTGACTTATGGAACACAACAGTTCTAACTTCTATTGCAAGATTGTAGATTTTGCCAAATGGTTGTGTTGTTCTTTAGACATTCAGCTTGACATAGATATGAAGCTAAAATGAAACATTAAATCAAATTACAAAATGAATGGTTAAAACTTAAAATCAAGAAGAAAGAAAAAAGATTTTTTTTCTCATCACTCTCTTTCGACCAAAATAAGTCTTAAATACCAAGACCAATCCTTGAAACAAATATGAATAGAGGATAAAATGAGTCTTTAGCAAGAATATATAGACACGAGCAAAGGAAAACAAGAGTAATTAGAAAAGAGATTGATGATCACAAAATGACAGAAAAAACTATCCAGGAAAATTCAGATGAGACCATCAAGATAATTACCGGTAGTGAACATCAAGATAATTACCAACACTCAATTCTAATATTTTATATAATTTTTTAAATCAAGTACTCAACATCAAGATAATTAATTTGCTTCGAACCAAATTTACATTACATACGACAAACAGTAAGGGAGAAATCACTACCACTACAAATCTATACAGGAAATCAATGAAGTAATTAGTTAAAGATTCATATTCTATCATAAAGGGAGAAACTACTTCCATCCAAATCTACTCAGACAAATATGAATTAACTAATTAATGGTTTAAAACATATTGTATTGTTATTTTGTATAGAAATCTTTAATTGCTTACCTACGTAATATGTTTTTGAATCTTTAATTGCATTTCATCAAGTATCTATTTAACAAACAAAATGGCTGGTAGTCCAGTGTTTCAAAAAGTGTGATATTAATCGCTCCTATTTCAATTAAGTTTGAGGAACATACAATAATAAAATACTTTTGAAAAAGGAGGGAAAACATCTGTTATGTATATGCTTTATAAGAAAGGAAAATCAAAAGTAAAAAAAGAAGTTGGGTGAAAATCATTTACACCCCGAACTTTACTTTAAAAATCAAACTCCCCTTCAACTATGAACAATAGTTAATCTCCCCTTTTAGCCAACACAATATCTGATTTGCCCTTAATATTTTCTTTCCCATCTTTGTAATATATATTTTTTACATTTGATTTTTTTAACAAAGTTGTTTTACCTATAATTAAAGATAATATTTTATTTTATCATACTAATTTATGTTCATTAGCATAATAAATAGGACAATATACATTTATTACAAATTCTACCACTTTTTTAATTACATAATTGTTATTTTAGTTTTAAGTGGATCAAGTATATATGTAATATCTATCTCTCTCAATATGTACGTGGGATACATATACTTACATGGTGGGGGAGGGTGTCTCTATTTGTTTAAAAATTTACTCTCTTTTTTTCAAACATCTATATAGATTTTTGAGTTTTGACTAAAAAATAAATATAAATTTTAATTGAAAATTCATTTAAAGTGTATCTGGATAATATTTTGAAATTTGTTACAGATCAACTGGAATTTTTAATTTTATTTTTATGTTGCACACATTATAATAATATCTTTATGAAGGACAATCCATTTTAATTTTATTATGCAATAGATTAGTATTTTAGCTTTTATTTTAATTAACAAAAATACTAAATAATTAAAAAATACTCATACAAGTAAATTATATTTATCCTAGATTTTGTATTTTTCTCATTTATTATATTGAACGTCATTACTTATATGCTTTATTGTCATTTCTCACTATTTTTTCTTTTGAAAATAGTATTTATTCATTATATAGATAAGTTGATAGCATAAAATAAAATATCAAGATAATAAAAAAATAAAAATATAATTGTATGATAATCAAGAGGCTAAAGTAGGCTTTTCTAAAAGTCAATTGAAATAATGGGGGGAGAATGACAATTGTTCATAATTGAAGGGGAGTAATTTTTAAAGCAAAATTGGATGGTAATTTTTAAAGCAAAATTGGATGGTGTAAATATTTACACCCAAAAGAAATTATTTCAATAGCTTCCAAATAATAATGTAAGATTTAATTTCTTAAGAGTCTCTTATTGAAAAATGCCATCGTTCTGTCTTTAACATGACAGTTACCTAAAGACATAACAATATTATTTAAGTTTCCATAGAGTATTATAGGAAGGGAAGGAAAGAGTAGTTTGGGTAGTCCCACCTTAGGTTAGCCCCCACCAATTATGCAAAATAGCCACTTTTGGGATACAACTGAAGAGTTGGCCATATTTTTGCATAACTTAGTTATGTCCATTGAGTAGCCACTTTTATAGATACCAAATGAAAAAAATAGCCACTTTTTACAGCAAACTAAACAACCACTTTCAGAATTATAAACTAAAAATATAATGGATTTTGCAAAATCAAGTTGCCACTTAAAGTCGCTAATTGAATAGACAACTTTTTTTTGCTAGCTTGCCACACAAATGGGTATTCTTAGGGTTATTAGAATATAATTAAATTTTGCATTGAAATTCGTCAATTTTTAAATAGTTTAACACGAACTTAAAAGAAAAAAGTTTCTGCAGTTTACAAAACAATATATGAAACTTCGAGAGAGTGTTTGCACAACTTAATACCCATAAAGCTATTTTTTACTGTTATTAATTAAAATACGATTTATTTTTACAAAGTATTTGGAGAATAGTACGTGCACTCGAACAATGTCAATCGAGTACTTAATTTATCTAACTCTTATTCATGAATAATATCATAGAGTTAATTGGTAGATAAAAAAATTAAGATTTCTATTTTTTTTTTAAAATAATAAAGAATTAGTGAATCAAAAGAGCAAAATGCATAGCTTAAAAGCAGAGTTGCATTTAAAAAAAATTTATTATGTCATTCATTTCAATTTATGTGGCAAAGTTTGAATAAATACATAATTTAAGAAAGAGATGAAGAACTTATTAAAATTTTTATGATTATAAAAGTTCCTCATCAAGGATAAAATAAGATATTTAAGTTGAACTATCCCTAATTTTAGAGAACATTTTTTTATTTTAAACAAAATAAAATGTAAATATTTTCACAAAACTAAACAAAAAAAGTATAAAATAAAAAAAATAATATAATTAAAGTGTTATTGGGTTGGTGCATAGCACCGGCTCTCGGGCACTAGTGTAAAGAATAAGTAGTACTTACACGTGTAATGGTGGGGTAAAAGATCTTGTACTTATCAAGAGAGCTTTTGTCATTAAAAAAAAAAAAAAAGAAAAAAAAAAAGAAGAGAAACAAACAACACTTCTTGGCTTTTCCTTAAAGCTACGAGAATGGACTTTCTGCCCAATTTCCATTCAAGCTAACTTAAGCTAAGAAAGAAGATCTAGGAAGTAGAATCAGCCAAAAATTTTATTATTGTAAAGTGATGATAACTTCAAAGTTTCCACTCGTTATTAGTTTCTCTTCAAGGTAACCTTTCCATATTTTTTTGCGATATCTTTACTTTGTGTAATGTGAGTATAAATATTTAGGATTTATTTAAATTGTTTGATATTAGATAATGAGATAGTGTCATGAGTAATTTTAATTTACTTAGGATTTATTTAAATTGTTTGATATTAGATAATGAGATGATGTCATGAGTAATTTTAATTTGAACAATAGAACCATACGACATGAGATATTAGAATTTATAGGAGTTTTAAACCAAAACAAAAATTACTTTATAAAATTGAAAGCCTATATGACATCAAAAATATGAAACTAATGATACCATTAGACTCGTGGGACTATGCGGAGTATGGAAATGTATAATTTATGGGTTTTCGGCTAAGCCCAACTAGAGTATTTTTATAATTTTTCCTTCTTTCCTGTATAAATGTTAGATACTCTTTCTTCGGGCACTTATAAGTGCGAATATGTCTCTTTGGCTAAGAAAAGAATTATTCTGAGAGGCATCGAAGAGGAAAGGGAGTTATTCAGTAGCTATTCTAATCCAGGGCTTGAGGTTGGTGATAATATCAATTTTTTTGATGGCCTTTGGCCTTATGGATATTCTACCAAGTGTTCCTTACGTGTGTAGCTGCCGATAGGTGTACTTACGGTCATGATTTTTTGGATAGAGTTCTATTGGAGACTTTCTATAAAGGTCTTAATGACAACAATCAAACTACTATGAGCCATCTTGCTCAAAGAGGCTTAATGGAGGGTACTTTTCAACAAGCAATCGAGCTCATCAACAAGGTCACAAAGCAATCAAGAGCATAGAAGTCAAGAGTGAGAAGGCCGGGCACTTATGATCCTAACAAAGATGTTATGGGAAAAGCAATTGAATCTCAAGAGGAAAGAATGGTTCAACTTGTTACAACGGTTGAGTTGCTTGCAAAGAGTTAATTGAAGTAAAATCAAGAACCCACAAAGCAAGTGACTGTTGTTGACATGCCTCCCAATGATTCATCATGGTCCTAATTATTTATATCAACCCTATATTATGGGTTATGCTCCACCGGGCTACTTTCCTATGAGGTTTGCACCTCAAGGTCAAGAAGGAAAAATTGCAAATCAAGGTGGCCAAGAGCAAGATGAGGAGGCAAATTATATTAACGCTTATCAAGACCAAAGAACTCCATATAATCAAAGATATCAAGCTAAAGGTGAATGGAAACCATAAAATCAACAAGGAAACCAATGGGGTAACACCCATAGATGGCGTGGAACAAATCAAGGGAGAGAGCAAAATGATAATCAAAGAGATACCAATGAGTCTCAACAAAGTACAAGTTGCTCCAAGAATTCAAGGTTAGAAGGAATGATGGAAAAGATGTTGACGCTTCAAGAAGATAATTCGGGTGATATAAAAGATATTAAGCAAACCGTTCAATCACATTCGAATTTTATCAAGTCGCTTGAATCCAAATATAGACAATTGTCTCATCAAGTGAATCAAAGACCTTAAGGAGCACTACCAAGTGACATGATAGTGAATCCTAAGAGGAATGGGAAAGATTAAGTAATAGTCATTATGACTCAAAGTGGAAAAACTTGGGATGATTCTAAGATGGTAGGTGATGATACAAAAATTGGGCTTGAAGTGGTATAGGAAGAAGGAGAGATATTGCTTAATGAGGTAGATGGTGAGGAGAAAGTGCAAGTTGAGGTGGAGCCCCAAAATGTCCAAGAATAAGAAATTCCTCTTGAAGAGGAAACTCCACTACCAAAACTCACTACTACCCAAAAAGCCACCAAACAAACCCCACTACCTAAAGAAGCCATTCCTACCAAAACTACTATCCCAAAGCTGACTCCACCATTTCCTCAAAGAAATGAAAGATTGAGAAGAGCCGATCATGCCAAGAAAGTTTGGGAGAAGACTGTCTCTTCTTCTATCAACCTTCCTTTGGTTGATACTTTAGGGCAAATGCTGGATGTGGCAAAGTTTGTGAAAGGTTTGGTGACAAAGAAGAGGTTTTCGGAGTTTGAAAGCATCAAAGTCACACACCAATATAGTGCAATCATGTCTCCTATCATACCCATAAAGATGGAAGACCCCGGTGCTTTCACTATACCATATACTATTAAGGGAAGACACTTTGAAAAAGCATTATGTGATTTGGGGACTAATAATACCATTAGACTTGTGGGACTATGAGGAGTCCAAAAATATATAATTTATAGGCTTCCGGCTACGCCCAGCCCTGAAGTATTTTTGTAATTTTTCCTTCTTTCCTATATAAAGGTTAGATACTCCTTCTTCGGGCACATATAAGTGCAAATATGTTTCTTTAACTTAGAAAAGAATTATTCAGAGAGGCGCCGAAGAGGAAAGGAAGTTATTCAGTAGCTATTCTAACCCAGGGTTTGAGGTAAGTGATAGTATCTATTTCTATAATGGCCTTTGGCCTTGTAGATATTTTACCATGTGTTCCTTACGTGTGTAGCTATAGATAGCCGTACTTACTACGCCTTATTTTTGGATGTACACTATATATTATATGTTATGCCTTGCTGTTGGTTTTGCATTGAGCATAGAAGTTGTACTCTGGTTGTGATCTTGATATGTTCTTCCCAGCAGTCGATGAGGGTCCTGCGCTGGTAAAGGGTTATTATTGCATATATCTCTTGGTAGACGATAAGAGTCTCGCGCCGGAGATAGTTTTCAGGCATATGTTACCCCATTGCATCATCATATGTCCATTTCATACCTTTATATGTGTTTTCTAAGCTGATTTGATTTGTTGTATTGATTATATATGTACGACTTGTCTGGTTGACTGCTATTGCTTCTGTTACCCTGGCTAGAGTAGCTATTTTTTGAGTTCACTAGTTGCTCCTCACTTATTGAGTCCTTATTACTCACTTCTTCTATGTTCTTATTGTGTATTTATTTCGGCAGATTCTGCTCTAGGACCCAGCCAGCCGCATCGTGACTGAGGAGCAGTATATTCAGAGCTGTCCATGGTGAGTCAGCTTGTTCCTTGAGGCCGCCAGTTGTAGATATTATATTATGTTTGCTCCCTTCCAGAGATGTATAGATCTTTTGGACTTCTTAGATGTCTAATCTGCGAACCCTCTCTCTCTCCCTCTCTCTCTCTCTCTCTCTCTCTCTCTCTCTGTATGTATGTGTATATATATATATATATATATATATATATATATATATATATATGTCTATCCTTGAGAGTTATCTAGTGCTGTTAAGGTTAGGGTCATTTTGTTTTCAAGACAATTCTGAGCCATTTATATCTATTCAATCAATAGGATTTGCCCGATAGGTCTAGGAGAAGTGGTCGAGTGCCCATACGCCCTAGCCAAACATTCAGGTCGTGTCATCCTTAGTTTCTAAAAAAATGCTTCCTGTTGAAATTGCTCTAACAACTTTTGGTTTTACTGTATTTTTGGTTCATGGAAAATGTTAAGTCATTATTTGGTGAAGGCATGTCAATTAAATGAAATAATTCATTTTACTTGGTTGTGCAACGCTTAGCCCCTCTATCTGTTAATATGAAAATGTCAAGTGTTTTATATATGGTGCCTAATATGTTTCTGTCTATGTTCTTCTAGATAAACTTATTGTACAAAGAAAGAAGAATAGTTTATTCAGATTGATAAATTTTGTCCAAAGGTTGAAAAGTTTGGTTGGTCGTCATTCATTTAAAATCAAGATCACAACAGATTATTTTTCTTTTCTTTTTCTGGTTCAAGATCTGAAATTGGCATGATTAGCTTCTTGTTACTTGCTCTCCTTAGTTGTATTGAAATTTGAATGGTTATTTTGTTACAGAAGCATGATTAACATTTTGTTATTTATGATGGTTCACTGGCGTTTGAAGTTGTGCGTTGTTTGAATGAATTTTACTTAGCATGTAAGATATTATTTATTGGCTAGAAGATCAATTCGTTTGGCTTCTTTGTTACATTATGATGAAGCTCAGCTAAGAAGAAGAAGCTTCTAGAGGATCAGATGTAGAAGCCGAGAGAAGAGAATGAGAGGAAATGTACATTGCTTAATCTCCAAGCTAAGAGATTACAAGATAATAAAAAATATCTACTAACTGCCTCCATTTATACATAACTAACTAACTAAGGTAACCAACTAACCATTTACTAACTTCTAACTAACTCTAGTTAAGTTACTAACTAACTAACTGATTTAACACTCCTCCTCAAGCTGAAGGGTGAAATACATCTTTCATCCCAGGCTTGCTTAATAAATAATCATGCTGAGGCTGCACAGTGCTTTGGTTAATACATCTGCTAGTTGTATCTTAGTTCCTATATGATGTGTCTGAACATGTCCTTGTCAATTTTTTCTCTGATAAAGTGACAATCAATGTCAATATATTTAGTTCTTTCATGAAAGATAGGATGAGCAGCTATCTGAATTGATGCTTTACTATCACAGAACAGTTGAATAGGCAATCTTACTTCAATTCCCAGCTCTTTGAACAACCCAATCAGCTAATTGAATTCAGCAACAGTAGAGGCCATACTCCTAAACTCTGCTTGAGCTCCTCAAAAGTTCATTGCATAACCTGTGACTGACCTTCTTGTTTCTACATAGGCACCCAGGCACCCCAGTCAGAGTCACAAAATTCATTGAGTGTCTGACTCTTGATAGCTAGCATAAACAATCCAAAACCTGGTGCATTCTTGATGTACCTGACTACTCTTAAAGCAGCATCCATATGTGACTGTTTGGGTGCATGCAAAAACTGGCTGAGTACTTGCACCACAAAGGCTATATCAGGCCTTGTCTTGGTCAAGTATAAGAGTTTGCCCACAAGTCTCTGATAGCTTCCTTTGTCAACTAGTAGTTTGTCATTGACAGCACTCTCAGGTTTCACAACATTATCATATTTAACAGAAGTCAGTTTGTGATTAAACTCCAAAGGTGTGAATGTTTTTTTGCTACCATCTAAGCCTAATTCCGATACAAGCTCTAGAGCATACTTTCTTTGACATATGAGGATGCCCTCCTTAGCTCTAGAAAATTCAATTCCTAGAAAATATTTGAGCTCTCCCAAGTCTTTAATTTTGAATCTGCCTTGAAGTTTCTTTCTCACCTGCTTGATTGGATGTAAGTTGCTCCATGTTACCAGGAGGCCATCAATATACACTAAGATTATCACAATATCAGTCTTCACCTTCTGAGTGAATAAAGAATAATCATGATGAGACTGAGTGAACCCATATCTTGCAATGCCTCTGTAAGCTTCAAGTTCCATTGCCTAGAGCCTGTTTCACTCCATAGAGGGACTTATGTAGCTTTCACATTTTCAAGCACTCCCCCTGGCTGAATTAACCACCACTAGAGCTAGTGAAGCCATTAGGTACATGCATATACACTACCTCTAGGAGATCACCCTGTAGAAAGGCATTATGTACATCCATTTGAAACACATACCAACCTGAAGAAGCAGCAAGAGCAACGACTGATCTAACTGTAACCATCTTTGCAACTGGGGAGAATGTCTCAGTGTAATCCAGACCTTCTTGCTGACTATACCCCTTAGCCACCAGTCTGTCTTTATATCTTTTCACCTCTCCAGATGATTTATACTTAACCTTAAACACCAATTTACAGCAAATTGACACCTTCCCTCTTGGGAGATCAACAATGGTCCAGGTCTTGTTATCCTCAAGTGCTTTGATTTCAGCTTGCATAGCCTCCAACCACTTGGGATCCCTACCTGCTTCAATGAAAGAAGAAGGCTCAGCAACAACTGAGTAAGCTGCTAAGGAGGCTCTGTAGCCAGGAGAAATGTGATCATAGCTGATGTAATTAGATAGAGGATAGGAGCAGGATGACTTAGACTTAATAGGTTGGACAATGAAGTCTTCCATCCATCCTGGTGCCTTTGTGGTTCTAGAGGACTTTCTAGGTGCTGAAGCTGGTTGTGATATATGTGGAGAAGGTACATGAGGTGGAGGTAGGTCTTCAGAGTGTAAAGGCACAGGTGAAACAGGAGGTGTAGAGTGGTCAGCAATAGGCAAAAACATAGATGATTGGTCAGAGAAGTCAAGAACAGGAAATGTTGAGGATAATTGGTGTAAGGAAGGATTTTTAAAAGGAAACGCTGCTTCCTTGAAGACATCATCTTTACTAACAAACAACTATCTTTTACTCAGATCATAGAGTAAGTACCCCTTTTGAGTTGCAGAATAGCCTAGATGGACAACAGGTACAGCTCTAGGTCCAAACTTGTCATGTTTATTCAATGCAGTAGCATAACATAATGAACTAAACACTCTGAGATGAGATAAATCTGGCTTCTTATTGAACAACTTGTAAAATGGAGACATTCCATGAAGTAAGAAAGTGGGTAGCCTGTTCAGAATGTAAACAACAGCTTGTACACAGTCACCTCAAAATTTGAGTGGAATAGTAGCTTGAAACCTCGGTGCTCTAGCCATATCCAGTATATACCTATGCCTTCTTTCAACCACCCCAATTTGTTAAGGTGTATAGACACAGGAACTTTGATGCACTACGCTATAAGACTGAAGTAAAGTTGTGACTTGTGACTTAAAAAATTCTATTCCATTATCAGTTCTGAACTGTTTTACAGATGCACCATACTGATTTTTAACTAGAGCAAGAAAATTCTGTAAAATGACAACGGACTCTAATTTGGTATTCATTAAGAAAATCCAAGTGAACCTAGAGAAGTCATCTACCAGAGTAAGGAAGAACCTCTTCCCATCATGAGTAGGCACCCTGTATGGACCCCAGACATCACCATGCAGAAGATCAAAAGGTGACTTGGAGCAAGTAGTACTGAGTTTGAAAGGTAGCCTTGATTGTTTAGAAATAGGGCATACTGAACATGCATTATTTTGCAACTGTACATTATTCAGATCAACATCCTGTCTTACAACTTTTACAGGCGCATGACCTAGCCTCGTATGCCAAAGATCAACAATTTCAACAAGCTTATTTGTAACAGACTTAGAAATTTGTGTGTATTTACAGATGACAAATAGCACACATTACTACTAGAGATATTTTGTAGACTATCTTCCTTCCTTGCAGCTTTCAGCATGTACAATCCATGTTCTTTTTTACCAATCCCCAATACCTTCCTACTGTAGAGCTCCTGAAACACAGAGAAGTCAGGGTAGAATGCTACCAAACACTGTAATTCTTTAGTTATATGAGAGACTGATAGAAGATTGTATTTGAATTCTGTAATGTATAGTACATTCTTAACATTTGTGTCTTTAAGAATAGAAGACTTCCCAATTCTAGTGATATCTACTTGACTCCCTGTAGGCAAGTTAACTTTTCTGCAGTGAGGCATTTCCTGGTACTCACTAAGCAAGTCTAAGTTATGAACCATGTGATTAGAAGCTCCAGTGTCTATGATCCAGTTATTATTTACTAGATTAAACATATAGGCAGTCATGGTACCTGTTGTACTAGTTGTAGAAACATTAGCAATGGAATCCAGACTTTTTCCTTTGTCCAGCATCTGAATAATTTGATGGTACTGATCTTGACTAAGAGGATGTGAGTTTGCAGATGAACTTCCAGTTCCATACATGTGATTTGGAGCTTGAAGAGGTGGCATAGGTAAAGCATACTGCATAAGTCTTTGAGAGTAATTCTGAAAGAACTGATTCTAATTGAACTGCACATTATTTCTTGGATCAAACTGTGGTGTCTGAAAGCCACTAGAACCAGACTGATAGCCACTAGCCTGACTGATAACTGCTAGAACCAGCTTGAAGGCCTACTGCATTGGCATTGCGTGCATAATTCTATTACTGTGGTCCCATTTCTTCATGTTCTTATCAAATCTGGACTTATATCCCTCAGGATAACCATTAAGTTTATAACAACCTTCTCTACTATGACACTTTAATACCACAGTAGTCACATACAACATGATTCTTAGGCTTGAACCTTGCATTGTTCAACTTGTTACTCAGTAGTGCTATAGCTTCATTAGAAGAACAGTCACCAGTAGTCCTGACACTAGATCCAATTCCCACAATCCTTTAACTCTCAACATTCACAATCATAGCATAAGCTTGATTAAGGCTTGCGAGAGGACTAGTCATTAGAACTTGACTCTTTGCATTGACATAAGACTCATTCAATCCTATAAGGAATTGCCAGAGCTTTTGCAACTGGAAATGCTCAACATACTGTTTAGAATTTGGACAACCACATGTAGGAGGAGGTATTAAGGCCTCAGCTTCATCCCACAACTCTCTCAGCCTAGAGTAATAAATAGACACTGATGATACTCCCTGAGTCAGAGATGCAATTTTCTTATGAAGATAAAATTCTCTAGAAGCATTGACCTTATCGAACCTCTTTCATAAGTCTTCCTAGACTTTATGAACATTCGAGGCATATATCACACTACTAAGCAGTTCTTTAGAAATAATATTCATGATCCAGGCCAACACAATTGCATTACATTTATCCCATAGTTCATGCAGATTTGAATCATAATTTTCCTTTTAACATGTACCTAGCACAAACCCTAGCTTATTCTTTCCATGTAACATAATTTTCATCGATTTACTCCATAATGCATATTCTCAGAACCTTGAAGCTGCGTAGAGACAAGTACCAAACCTTGAGTATCTGAAGGATGAATATAGAGAGGATGATTATGATGAATCATATTGAAAGGGTCAATGAGTTATTCTGTAGCAGTTACTCCTCCAGTTCCCCCATTGTTAGCCATTGCAGAGATCTGAATTTTTACAGATATTTGTTATAGAAACTTGAATAACTTTGAGAAAAATTATTGAGAAATAAGCAGAAAAATGTTCTAAAACCCTAGAATTTAGGGAGAAATTTTTTTATTTGAAGTGAACTCAAAAAATACTTAAGAAACAAGCTGAAAACAGAGACGAACTTCTTCAAAGAGCTGAGCTAAGAAGCTACGACCTTAGCTCTGATACCATGATGAAGCTCAGCTAAGAAGAAGAAGCTTCTAGAGGATCAAATGGAGAAGCCGAGAGAAGAGAATGAGAGGAAATGTACATTGCTTACTCTCCAAGCTAAGAGATTACAAGATAATAAAAAATATCTACTAACTACCTCTATTTATACATAACTAAATAACTAAGATAACTAACTTACCATCTACAAACTGCTAAAGTTACTAACTAACTAACTGATTCAACACTCCCCCTCAGCTGAAGGGTGAAATATCTTTCATCCCAAGCTTGCTAAACAAATAATCATGCTGAGGCTTGAACAGTGCTTTGGTTAATACATCTGCTAGTTGTTCCTTAGTTCCTATATGATGTGTCTGAACATGTCCTTTGTCAATTTTTTCTCTGATAAAGTGACAACAATGTCAAAATGTTTAGTTCTTTCACGAAATATGGGATGAGCAGCTATCTGAATTTCTGCTTTACTATCAGAGAACAGTTGAATAGGTAATCTTACTTCAGTTCCCAGCTCTTTGAACAACCCAATTAGCCAAGTGAATTTAGCAACAGTCGAGGCCAACTCTTTCAAGAAATGAAGAATTTAGAAAAATTTAAGAAATTAAAGGCTCCAACCGAGTTTTCCATTTTTCTAGGTTATTCTAAATCCTTTTCTCTTTTCCATCCCTTAGAAATTTGCATGTCAATAGGAATTCCCTATTAGAATAACTATTTTGTGTTTGTAGAATAATTTATGATATTTTTGAATGAATTATATTTTTGTTATCTTGTGAGTGATTATAATTTTTTTTATCAAATTGCCTCTTATTTATGATTTTTAAGCCTTCTAATTAAATGGCGGATGCAAACCAATCTGCAATAATTTTTAATCCTTTTTAAAATGCAATTTTAATCCAAAAGTTTTCAAATTAATAAGTTTTCTTATATTGGCATAAATTGTATTAAATAGGCTTAAAGTCATTTCTTTTCCATTTTTCTTTTAAGTATATTTGATTCTACATTTAGTTAGCAATACTTTAAATTTTGAATTAGAATTAACTACATTAACTTTTAAAACTAGTATATGCATACTAATTTGTGAAAATCGAAGGATTAACCATATTTTACGGATTTTCAAAATTTCTTTACAAACAAATATCTTCTGTCGAAAATTACTTAACCTATTACCTTAGAATCTCTAAAAAATTCGCTTTCTTTAAAATGGAGTATTTATACGCAATATTTAATTATTTGGTTCCTAATTTCCTAGATTAGTTGACGACACCAAAGAAACCCTTGGAATCACCATAATGTTGAACTTTCTTTATTTTTACTTTAACTGGTAATATTAGGGGTTCAACAGCATGTCAAGTACGCTAGGGATACCTTAAGGTTCTAACTGCAAGGATTTCACAATATAATAATTTAATTGTATCATTTATTTGCAACTAGCATGCTTAGTTAATTTAAGTAATTATTTGCAATTGTTTGTCTTGAAAAACATGTCACTACATCCTTACGTACCGACATAGGAATTGACTTTCCATTTTCTTCCCATTCTTGGGAACCATTTATACTCTCCTATATACCTACAAGGTGTATGCATATACACCCACACTTCTTTTCTTAAAGCACCCTTTAGGTAGAGTTGTACCAGCGGGTTGTCGTGGTAGTAATTCTACTACGAGACCGTGTTCCACTCAAAATCCAGTCTTGTGTCTAGTGAACCCACACTAGAGTTTACGATTAGGAGTATGCATGTATTTATACCTTAGTTTGGACCCGATCCATGGTATCGCCTCCATTAACACCCGCTGTTTAACCTAGATCCGATTTTAGGCCAATTAACAATTAAATTTATATTTGCGGAGTCACGATCAATAGTTTAGATTAAGAGTTTAAATGACGAACTAGAGCAGCGTTAGATTCGTAAATGATATGGGAACGAGATATAAATGGGAATTAGTAAATATAAAGCGTAAATAAAAGCAGACAGAAGTAACCGCGCTGTATCGCTTATCCCCGGTGAGAGTTCTTCGGCATATTCGTACTTAAAAGATTAGAGAACAAGGTGATGGACGAATATAAGTAAAAAGTAGTATTTGAGCAAGAGCGAGGGAGTATCCTTATTGATATTGTAGACGGGAAGTCCAGTTGTCCCACAATGGCTTAGAACAGATGCTATTTATAGGTCTAATAGGCGTCCGTTGGATTTTGTAACTGCTGGACACGTATCCATTTGATATGTAACCGCCGGGTTGTAATGATTGCCTTTATGACTATTAATTGAATGATTGCACATGATCTGTTTAATAACTCCTCATTCAGATCGTGTTGACTGATAAGGCGTTTCATAACTGCTTTGGATCTGTTCGCGATAACTGTCTGTCCGTTGGGTATCTGTCCGGTAGAGCTTCTGCCCGTGCCACGTGTTTGATACGTGTCATCTTTCAGGTGCTGTCAGCTTTTATCCGATACAGATAGTCCCCGCGCTTCTCGAGCAGAGTATTTGTTCGAGGAGTGGATATGAATTTTGGCGGGAATTTCTACTTTGTAAAATTCTACCTTTGTGTGACGAAGCTTAGTGACGCATGCATCTTATTAGCTACGTGACAAACCCTTATGACGTGCACATTAAATGCGCCGTATAAAAAAGTAACTGCAGCTGGCATGCCTGCGCGTTTTCAGTCCACTCTGAAGTGACTACTGCGCATTCCAAGGGTAAAAATAATGATTTTAACCGCATCAATCACGTGCACACGTCGACTGTTGATCGCGAGGTGACCGCTGCACTTCAGGGTAATGATGATACTATAAAAATTGGCGAAACCTATTCCTTCTTTTGATGGTTGGATCTGATCGTGGTCTCTTGGATAACCTCCACGTGTTTCGAAGGAACTTGATGGGCCGAATTTCTACTCTTATAAATAGGGGTTTGCTAAATGAGAAACCCTTTACTTGCGTTTTCTTCTCTGTTAATTCTTGGAAATCTTTGAACAGCTTTTAATTCTTCTTGCGAACTTCTTAACTCTTCTGAAATCATGTCTTCAATAGCTAGAAAAAATCAAAATGTGGACGCGGCTGGAAGCTCTTCATTGGCCACTCCTAGGCCCAGGGCTACTCAGGCTACCGCTGCAGAGATTATCCCCAAAAAATGGGGTGAGTTAGAGGCAGACTGCAATATCAAGGCCTTCAATAATCATCATGGGGATACGCGCAATTGGCCGACGTATAGATTTAAATCTGGGATCACATCGGAGCTAATCCTACGAGTTAGGATGGACTGCCACTGGGATGATAGGATTCCCCTCTTGCCGGTCTCTGAAATGGAGAATATTACCTCCCACAGGGCTGGGTGGACAGCTATGTGCACCTACCATTTCACAGTGGGATGTAAATTGCCCCTGCATCCTGTGCTGGAAAGGCTCTGCAGGGAATATTTACTCTTCCCGGGGCAACTGTGCCCCAGTATATATAGAATAGTTTCGCTTTTGGATTGGTTTGCGATGGAAATCGACCAATCTTTTGGATACGAACATTTAATTTCTTTGTATAGTATACAAATTTTCAAAGACGGCTATGTGAACGCCAGGATGCGCGGGAGCAAGGGCTTTGTGCGCAGTTCTGAAGACACAGGTGACCGGGGTTGGCTACACCGGTATGTGTTTGTGCGCACATCGGCCTTGACTTTCGATTCTAAGACTTATCTTCCCGAAGTTTGGAACAAGAGGCGTAAGTCCCCGAGTATTTTTGAGACTTTTCGTGGTCTTCCTTTTCTTCTTATCTGCTTACTTCTTTTGACTCCTTTTTGTAGCGGCTAAGCGACCCTACGACGTGCTCATATCTTTTGATGAGCTGACGGCGTGGGTCGAGGCAATTTTGAAGGAGTTCACTCCTGAGAGGAGAGAATGGGTGCATTTTGCTGCGCATAAGAGTTTGACCATGAAAACTCACGGTGAGAGTATTTCTGCTTTTGAAATTATTCCTCTCCTTTGTAACTTCTCCGTGTCTGACTGTTTTGTCTTTTGCAGGTCTGGGTACTCAAGGGGGCTTCTTTCCTGCCCCTCCCCCCCAGGACGTGCCTTCCGAACCTGTTGCCGATCCAGATGCTGAGGCCGCATCTATACTAGCTTCGGTGGAGGCACTGCGCGGCAGGGAGGGTGGCGAGGAACTCTTGTCCGGTGGCCTTGGTTCTTTGAAAAGAAAGAAGAAGAGCCAGGACGAGGGCGGAGCACGGAAAGGTCTGTTCGTAAGACTTCCGTTGCTGCCGGGCAAGCCTCAACTGTTGGGGGTGAGCCTTCTCCTAGAACCAATGTACCAGAGTCTGCAGAAGAGAATGTCAAGACTACTGCCGAAGTCCCCAGGTCTGCACGGGGAGAAGGTCTAGACAAGGAGGTTATCGATCTTTCAGATACTGAGATCGAAGCCAATGAACCCCTTGTGCGAAAACCTTATCTTCGATGGGATAAGAGGAAAGTTGAGGAGGAAGCTGCCCGTACTCCGGAGAGGAGTCCCCGAGTTGATGACGGGGTGAAGGCGGCTCCTTCCCGTGTGGTCAAAGGGAAAAGGAAAATAGGTGAAGAAGAAGAGAAAGAAGAAGAAGAAGAAGTGAGGGTAGAGGCTTCCCAAGAGAGTGGCCGAGGTCCTCGTGTTTTTCATTTCGAGGACCTGGAAAATGTGGCCACTGAGGGGGCTACGCATGTCGGTCTTCGCGAGTGTGACACGATAGATCCTTGAGGGGAAGGTGATTCCAACTTATCAACAACAAGGCTCATTTGGCGGTCAGTCATCGACGGCCAAACCGGATTGAAGGATATTAGGGGTGTGCGTTACAAGTTCGGGCCAAACTATCCTTCTGAACAGGCTTGGGAACCCAAGTACTGCGAGAGGAAGCATACCATGAAACTGTCCCCTGATGTTAAGTTCATATCCGGGCCAGGTGGCTTAGCCAAGGCTGTCTCTTCACTCATCGGCCCCCGGGAAGAATGGGTGATGAGGGAATTGAGTGATGAGGAACTAGCCTTTCAAATTGCTGCTGATTCTGCCCGGATAAGTGTTTTACCGCTTTGCGTTGGGAATAACTTCGACCTCAGATCTCTAACTTTCGCTTACTTTGTTTTTTCAGTCAAGTATGGTGGCTGCCGAACTCATGTTCCGCTCCAGGATCAACAACGTCGATCAAGTACTTGAGGTAAAGAAAAAGTTGCTGGATGCTCTGAAGGAGAACAAGATCCTGGCAGAGCAGTTTGGTCTCCTAGGGAGTGAAGTTAATCGACTAACGGATGTTAGCAATGAGCGACTTGAGCAGATTAACGAACTCACCAAGGAGAAGGACCTTCTTCCTAGAGAGAAAGAAGGGTTCGCACGCTCTGCCCAGGGTCTAAAGAGTTTACTTGAAGAATGTAAGGCTTCACTGAACAGTGCTATTGAACATCGTGCATCTCTTGAGATGAATCTGTAAAGGGCTAACGAAGAATCCGTTAGGGCCAGAGCTGAGCTTCAGGCTGCCAAAGATCAGGTTCCTCAGTCGATGAGTGCTCAGACCGCACTATCCAAAGACTTGGTAAACCTGCGCGATCAATCTGAGATTAGGGCCAAGCTTGTTGCACTCGAAGCTAAACGTTCATTGCTTGGGCAGATTCAAGCTAAGCAGGTTAATGTTGAAGAGATGTTGCAGATGACGAAAAGCGTTGTTCGCAGAATAAGACAAGCACTGAAGCTCTATCCTGAGGAGTCTGAAGGTGAAGATGAGGATGAAGATTAAGACGATGGCGAGAATTCGTGGGACGATGGCAGAATTGACGGAGTTGGTGCGTCGGGTTCTGATCGTAGCCCCAAAAGCTGATGCCCCTCCCCAATCTTTAAGTTTGTTCATCTGGCGAGAGCCGGATTTTAATTGTTTGTGGATAAAGGTCTTGTAAAGACTTTCTTATCTCTATATGGCCGATTCCATTTGGCCTTTGATCACTCTGTAAACTTCTGTCAGCTGTTTTCGGCATCTTATCGTTTTACAGGATTATATATATGATTTTAGATCTATTCAATGACTATATTTAGTCTGAATTTTTGATCTTTTGTTTGTATGTGTTGTGGCCTTCGTGCCTTGTGTTTAGGAGCTTTTTGAAGTTTGAACTTTATTAAGTTCTGGTCTCCAAAAGTCTGCCCAAATGTTTTAACTTAGCCTTTCCTTAGGAAGACGTCGTAAGTTATGACTAATATGCGCAGATATTTTAATTCTGACCAAGTCGTGGTCGTTAGACTTTTGGCCAAATCGTTGCCCTTTGCGTATAACTTTGCTTATCGTCTTGATAACCGAAAGTCGTCGCATGACTTTGTAGATTGGCTCTGGCCGAGTTGCTGGCCTTGTGAACGACTTCTCTTATTTTTGTGGAAGTTTGTAACGTAAAAGAGTTTTAAAAACTTCAAAAGCCCGCCTTTTGGCAAGGTTTTTGGCAAGGTCTTTCGCCTTTTGGCAAGGTTTTTGGCAAGGTCTTTCGCCTTTTGGCAAGGTCTTTCGCCTTTATGAAGGTCTTATCTGGCCTACAGGGGCCTCTCACCACCCTCCTTATTTTTATGTTGAAACACCGGAAGTGATAACATGAAAAGAGTTGAGGCAAGCTGCATATAGAAGAACACATATAACCAAACGAGGTGTGTGTCCGTTGTGGGATTCGAACCCACAGCCGCAAAGTTGAAGAACTTTGAGCTCTACCAGTTGAGCTAAACTGATCTGACCTTGTTCAGGCCGTTAGTACAATTTAGAGAAAATATAATAAAAGTAAGAACTTCCGTAAAAGCAAAAGGCAAGTCTAAGATAACTAACCGTTTTACCACTCAAAAGTGATACCTTTTGAGGTGAATCACATTCCAACTGTTCGGGACAGTGGAGCCGTCTGGTCGTGCCAAGCGATAAGATCTCTTGCCGACTGAAGCGATTACCTTGTAGGGGCCTTCCCAATTAGGGCCAAGCTTCCCAGAATTTGTTTCTTGTGTGCTCTGGGAGACTTTCCTTAGTACAAAATCTCCAACCTGGAAGCTTCGTACGCGCAGTCCCCGATTGTAGTATTGTTCAATTCGTTCTTTCTGGGCGATTACCCGTACAAGGGCTAGCTCCCTTCATTCTTCGAGGAGGTCCATCTCTTCGGAGAGGTTGATTGACTTAGACGCTTCAGTGGCGTGTGCATATCGCAAACTGGTCTCGCCGATTTCGACTGGGATTAAAGCATCTGCACCGTACACCAATGAGTAAGGAGTCTCTCCAGTACTCATTTTTATTGTTGTGCGATAAGCCCATAACACACCAGGTAACTCTTCTACCCAACACCCCTTTGCCTGCTCGAGGCATTTTTTAAGGGATTCAACGATGATTTTGTTGGTAGATTCTGCTTGTCCATTAGCAACAGGATGATACGGAGAGGAAGTGATCCTCTTGATATGTAGATCGTCGAGGAACCTAGTCACTTTCTGGCCGATGAATTGTGGGCCGTTATCCATGACTATTTCCTTAGGTGCTACAAAGCGGCATACGACAAAACGCCAGAGGAAGTCGACAACCTCTGTTTGTAGTATCCTTGTGTACGCTGCCGCTTTAACCCACTTGGTGAAATAATCAGTGATGATCAATAAGAAACGCATTCCTCTCGGCGCTGTGGGAAGAGGACCAACTATATCCATCCCCCATTTCATGAAGGGCCACGGAGAGATTATTGAATGGAGCGGTTCTGCTGGCTGATGGAGAAGATGCGCGAACCTCTGGCATTTGTCGCATTTTTTAACAAATTCATTCGTATCTTTTTCCATTTTGTCCCAATCATAACCTGCGTGAATCAGCTTTCGGGCTAACGCCTTGCCCCCAGAATGATTTCCACAACAGCCTTCATGGACTTCTCTCATCACGTAGTTGATTTGATTTGGTTCGAGACACTTTGCGAGAGGTCCTGCAAACATTTTGCGGTAGAGATCGCCGTTGACGATTGTATACTGGGCAGCTTTTATCCGGAGCTTGCGAACGGCTTTTGCGTCAACGGGCAGAGTTCCATGGAGAAGATAGTTTGTTATCTCATTCCGCTAGTCCCATGTAGCGTTGATGGTATTGACTTTAAAATTTTCTCGATCTATGGTCGTGTAGAAGAGTTGAACAACAGCTGAAGAGCTGGCTGCCCCTATCTCTGCCATCGACCCTAGATTCGCGAGAGCATCAGCTTTATGGTTCTCTTCTCGTGGAATCTGAAGTGCCTCCCAGTCATCAAACTGTGTTGGGAGTTCTTTCACTCGGGCGAGGTACACTTGCATCCTGGATTCTCGTGCACTGAAGCCTCCAGTTATCTGATTGACTACCAGCTGAGAGTCACTTTTGAGTTTGATGATGGTTGCTCCATAACTTCGGGCTAGTTCCAAAACTACAATAACGGCCTCATATTCGGCCTCATTGTTAGTAATAAATGGGCACTTGACAGCCTGCCTGATCGTCTCTCTGGACGGAGCGACGAGAACCAATCCAAGACCGGACCCTTTGACGCTCGACGAGCCGTCAGTGTAAAGGGTCCACGCCAGGAGCCTGCCCAGCATAAAGAACAGCTTCCTTTTCTGCTTCAGGGTATATATTAGCGCTAAAATCTGCCACGAAGTCTGTTAAAACTTGTGATTTTATTGCTACCCTAGGCTGGTAGGTGATATCAAATTCATTTAATTCTATAGCCCATTTTACTAACCTTCCTGAAAATTCAGGTTTATGCAAAACATTTCGCAAAGGAAAAGTTGTTACCACAGCTATTGAATGACTTTGAAAGTAAGGGCGTAACTTACGAGCAGCAGTTACTAGTGCTAATGCCAATTTTTCCAAAGGTTGATAGCGCGTTTCTGCGTCAATTAGAGCTTTGCTAATGTAATATATAGGAAGTTGTTTACCTTTTTCTTCCCGAACTAGAACGGCACTTACCGACGATTCTGAGACTGCCAGAGAAATCAGCAACTGCTCCCCCTGTTGAGGTGTAGAGAGCAGTGGTGGATTGGACAGGTACTTTTTAAAATCCTTCAATGCCTGTTGGCATTCAGGGGTCCACTCGAACTCCTTATTTTGCTTTAAAACGTCGAAGAAACTCTTGCATCGGTCGGATGATCGGGAAATGAATCTTCGCAGGGCAGCCACTCTTCCTGTCAATTCATGACGTCTTTCCGATTGTGGAGTACGTCTGGAATTGATTCAATGGCTTTGATCTGAGCGGGATTGACTTCAATTCCACGCTGAGAGACGATGAAGCCCAGGAACTTCCCCGATCCGACTCCGAATGCATATTTCTCCGGGTTTAGCTTCATGTTGTACTGATCCAGAATCCGGAAAGCTTCTTTTAGATGCGCCAAATGGTCCTCTGCTCGTTTTGACTTGATCAACATGTCATCAATGTACACTTCCATAGTCTTTCCGATATGGTCGTGGAACATTCAATTGACTAGGTGCTGATATGTTGCACCTGCATTTTTCAACCCAAATGACATAACTTTATAACAATACGTACTTCTGCAGGTTATGAACGCTGTTTTCTCCTAGTCCTCTGGGTCCATAATATCTGGTTATATCCGAAATATGCCTCGAGGAAGGTGAGCACCTCGTGCCCGGCTGTTGCGTCGATCAGTTGATCTATCCTGGGAAGGGGATATGAATCTTTCGGGCAGGCTTTGTTTAGATCCGTGAAGTCAATGTAGACTCGCCATTTGCTATATTTCTTGGGTACGACGACCACGTTGGCTAGCCAGTCCGGGTATTTGACTTCGCGTACAGATCTAATTTTTAACAGCCGGTCGACTTCGTCGTTGATGACCTGGTTTCGAAAAGCTCCTTGTTGGCGCGTCTTCTGTTTTACCGGACGATGGTAGGGGTCGACGTTCAACCTGTGAGTAGTAATGTCTGGCGAAATACCTGTCATATCTGCGTGAGACCAGGCAAACGTTGTATGCCGCTCCTTGAGGAACTCGAGGATATCTCCTCGTAGACGTTCGCTCAATTCAGTCCCTAAGTATACTTTCTGTTCCGGCTTATCCGCGAACAATTCTTCAGGTTCCAAAGCTTCCACGGCCGACATGTGGTTTTCTCTCTCGTCCATCTTCGTGATGAATTCCAGGACCTCATACTTCGTTTCTTCATGCGGCGCGTCTGGTCCCGATCGCTGTAATTGCTATTTGCTTTCTTTAGGCAGTTTGAGAGCCACTGAATAGCAATCTCGGGCAGAGCGCTGCTCTCCTCGGACCTCACATATATCCCCCATTCGGATGGAACTTCTGTACTTGATGATAAGTTGAGGGCACAGCTTGTATATCATGGATCCAAGGTCTCCCCATGATGATGTTGTAGGCTAGGTCCGCATCAACAACATGAAAAGTTGTCTCCTTCGCTACTCCTTCGGCGAGAGTTGTCAGGGTAATCTCACCAAGAGTCTTCTCACTCGAGTTCGTCGATACTTACCTTTGAGTTGTAGCGATTGCAGACGTCCGTCCAACTGACTGCTGGGGACTCGTGAAGAGACTTGTAAAGTCTACGCATGGCCTCTGAGCTCCTAATATCTAGACTGTTAGTAAACGCGATCGCTGCCCATCTGTCTGGTATCTTGGGAAGCATCATCCGCTCTCTTTAGAAGCGACCCACGTATTTGCGGAGGGACTCGTCGGGCCTCTGCTTGATTTCGAAGATATTCTCTACGTGGGTACTTACCTGATTTCTGCCTACGATAGTTCGTTGTGAACTGCTTTCTGCCATGTTAGTTGTAGAGCAAAAAGATCGACGAAAAGAGGTATAATATCAGAAAAGATAAAATGTTAACCTACGAAGGCTATTGACTGGCTCCCACTGTGGTCGCCAAATTGTTTAACCTAGATCCGATATTTGGCCAATTAACAATTAAATTTATATTTGCGGAGTCATGATCAATAGTTTAGATTAAGAGTTTAAATGACGAACTAGAGCAGCGTTAGATTCGTAAATGATACGGGAATGAGATATAAATGGGAATTAGCAAAGATAAAGCGTACTTAGAAGATTAGAGAACAAGGTGATGGACAAGGTGAGAGTTCTTCGGCACTAATCGTACTTAGAAGATTAGAGAACAAGGTGATGGACGAATATAACTAAAAAGTAGTATTTGAGCAAGAGCGAGGGAGTATTCTTATTGATATTGTAGACAGGAAGTCCAGTTGTCCCACAATGGCTTAGAACAGATGCTATTTATAGGTCTGATAGGCGTCCGTTGGGTTTTGTAACCGCTGGGCACGTATCCGTTGAATACGTAACCGCCGGGTTGTAATGATTGCCTTTGTGACTATTAATTGAATGATTGTTGATGATCTGGTTAATAACTCCTCATTCAGATCATGTTGACTGATGAGGCGTTTCATAACTGCTTCGGATCTGTTCGCGATAACTGTCTGTCTGTTGGGTATCTGTCCGGTAGAGCTTCTGCCCGTGCCACGTGTTTGATACGTGTCATCTTTCAGGTGTTGTCAGCTTTTATCCAATACACACGCACTTCTTTTCTCAAAGAAAACCACCTTTACATTAACGGGTTCTAGAAACCTAATGATATTGCATATTATTTGTTATCTGGTAACGAAACCTTCAGTCCCCCTAAGTTTTGCACATAATCAATTTTAGAGCCTTTGTCTTTCTTTGAATTTGCTTTATATGTCAGAAGAATGACAAATTCTAGGTTATTTAATCTAAATTCGATTGGTTCAGAATTTGCTTGGACTATTTTTCGTTATCACTTTCTTGACATATTAGGCCCACCTCTGGTGCAAAGAGGCATTCTACAGGGTAGGACGCATTTTTATTTTTATTTTCGCTAAAATACTTGTGATTGCCACTTGCTGATTTGCTTACCTTGCCATATTTTCTCAAATGTGCTATGTGTTTGTGTGAAACCTTACCAATGACATGCATACTAACATAGTTACCGCTTTAGTTTTCTTTTGTTTATTTTAATCCCTGTAGAAGTTTGATTTGTGTTGACTAAGCTACCTGACCATCCATACTTCACTAGATTGAAGACTAAGACAATTCAGAACTAGAACCTTTTCTACTGACTTGAAATGCTGCCAGTGCAGAATGCAGAATTTGAAGACTTAATGACAAATTGGACTTGCACTCTTTTGGAGAAACTCAAAAATTGAATCTTAGTAGCTTAATTTTCATTTACAATTCAGATTTAGGCCTTGGGTTGTAGTTTACTTTAAATTTATGTCATTTTAAAATGACTCTTTTAAACTATTGTCTTGCATATTTTTATTATGGCTCTCTGCTTACAAAAATTGAATAAAATATGCATTGCATTTCTATTACTCTATTTATTTGCTTTATGTTCTGATTAATATTTATTTCTGTTTCAAATCTAAAATTAACAAAACCTACAAAAATTTGGTTTGTGGTCTGTAACAAAACAACTAAACAATTTGAGGATGACGAAAAAGTCATTTTTTTCACTTTTTGGATATCGCATTACCGTTAGAACCTAAATTGGGGCAACTTTTTTTTACTTGCTGGCATATGGCGCTGAAGTAGTTTTTACCCAAAGAAGTGAAACTTCCTTCCTGGAGAATTATTCAAGAAGCCGAATCAAAAGATACAAAATGGGTGAAAAGCGGATATGAACTGTAATGTTTAGGGAAATTTTATTAGAATATAATGATAAAAGCATTTAGCAAGAAAGTCAAATTGAGGGACTTTAAATTGAGGGTTTGCATTAAAAAGTTTTCTATTTGGAAAAAGTAAGGGGAAAACTTACACCAAATTGGCAAGGTCATTATGTGGTTCATCCTGTATTATCCTAATGAGCATTGATTCTTAAAAAAATGGATGGTCAAGTTAGGCCAAATGCAATCAACTCAGATGCAGTGAAAGGATATTTTGTCTGAAGCAGCCGCAAATCATCATAAGCTTGAATGTCATCTTTTATGTAACGCAGAACTACACACTGTCTAATTCTCACAGTGGAATATGTAGGCGCCTATATTGGTTTTGACTTATTATTATTTAAATTTTCATTTCCTCCAAGGAGAACAACCGGAGCAGCTTTTGCAAAGTAGGTAGAAGAAGTTTTCATAATCAATACTAGGGAAATTTTATAAGCTAACTGGGGCAAAATTTTGCTAGAAGCGGTGTTTGTTACCCGAAGCATAATTGAGGAGAATTTTGAAAATTGGTTAAGCGAATAGTGCAAAGTTATAAGATAAAGGACGTTCAGTTTGTTTTAAGATATGTCGCAAGTTTAAGTCAAGAAAGAAATCTAAAATGCAACTTTTATTTGATAAAATATTTTACATATTTGTTTTACTATATTTTATTAAACTCTTTTACCTTGCCTCTATTTTTAAAATATTTATGTTATTGAGTTCATGAGCAAAATTTCTGAATATGGTTTGCAAATCCAAGTCCGTGGAAAGCGAGGAAGCAACACCAAAATCAAGACCAAGTTAGTATAAATCAAACGCCCCCTACCAAAACTAACCATTTTACTTTGAGACCAGGAAAAAGAAGACCAGCAATAGAAGATAAATATCTTAGCCAGTCAATCTCTAAGATAACCATCGCATGGATTGCAATGATATTTGGATAAAAACTCGTGCTTCATGACTCGATACTTTTCCACCTTGCCCAAGGCAGCATTTCTATTTTCCATGGCTCTTATTAATTACTAAACATTTACGTTTCATTTATTTGTTATTTTATTGAACTGTTTACTAAAGTTTTGTCTTATGATTTGTAGATATTGCTTATTCCTGAAGTTCACTTTGCTTTATCGCACAAACCGTTCCTCTGTAAAACAATTCAGAGAGTACAACATATTTATATTTTCACACTTTCAGAAAACATATTTATATTTCACGCTTTCGATAAGCGTATTTATGTGTTCACGCTTTCAAAAAACGTATTTATGTGCTAACGCTTTCGAAAGTATTTTATTTTACGCTTTTGACAAGCGTATTTATGTGTTTGCGCTTTCGAGAACCATATTATATATCACGCTATCGATAAGAGTGTTTATGTGTTCACCTTTTCGAGAAGCGTATTTATATTTCACGCTTTTGATAAGCGTATTTATACTTTCATACTTTCGATAGGTGTATGTATGTGCTTCACGCTTTCGATAAGAATATTTATGTGTTTACACTTTTAAGAAGCATATTTTTATTTCATGCTCTCAATAAGCGTATTTATGTGTCCACCCTTTCAAGAAGCGTATTTATATTTTATGCTTTCGATAAGCGTATTTATGTGTTCACGCTTTCGAAAAGTGTATTTTTATTTCACACTTTTGATAAGCATATTTATGTGTTCATGCTTTCGAGAAGCGTATAAACATTTCACCCTTCCGATCAGCATATTTATTTGTTCACGCTTTCAAAAAGCGTATTTATATTTCGTACTTTCGATAAGCGTATTTATGTGTTCACGCTTTCGAGAAACGTATTTATATTTCATACTTTCGATAAACGTATTTATGTGTTCACGCTTTTGAGAAGCGTATTTATGTGTTCACGCTTTCGATAAGCGTATTTATGTTACCTCAAAGGTGTTAATTATTTGAATGTCTCTAAGGGTAATTTTATGGCCTTTAAGGTGTATTTATGTTACCTCAAAAGTATTACTTATTTGAGTGTTTCTAAGGCATAACTATATTGACTTTAAGGCATATTTATATTATCTCGAATATGTTAATTATTTAAATATTTTTAAGACATAACTATATAGCCTCTGAGGCATATTCATGTGGCCTCGATAGGTGTTTTAATATTTTCGTACTTTCTTAAGTGTATGTTGTAGCCTCCTGAGGCGTTCATAAATTTGTTTCTACATATTTTAATGACTTTATATCGCTAATAAGTTTGTCAAAACTTGCAGGATAATGAGTTTACTTCGGAAGCGTTTCTACATGGACAATTTGTAGAATACCCATGTTAATAATTTTTGTTTGTTTGATTTAATTATTATATTTCCATTGCATTTTAGGTTTTTTCGTCTTATAAATGAACATTTATGCTCGTTTGCCTTATAAATGATTGTTTTTAGGTTTGTTCGCCTTAAAAATGAAATTTAGGCTCATTTTCCTTATTAATAACGATTTTAGGTTTGTTCGCTTTATAAAAGAATAATTTTGGTCCATCCACATAATAATAGGATATTTCGGGTTCATCCACCCACAACTATGATGTGCAGGTTTATTTCAAGTTGCTTTGAGACGTTGGATGCTCTGTGACCGGACGCCTCGTTTGATTTATCAGTTAATTAGAGCATAATCCAAGATTGTGTCGCAAACTGCCTCTTTGTGAATTAAAGCATTATGCTTTCCAATGGTTTATTACCGAAAATGCAACATTTTTATACTTAAATTTTATTTAAGTATACTTTAAGTTTCTATGGATTGAAGTCTTTTTCTTTATTTTCAATCTACCAACAACCATGAAGTCATCCTGCCTCACAAAACCGGATTGCTTTGCCAGTTGATTGGAAGACAATCTTATTACTAATTCAGCAATCGACATCTACAAGTTTTATTATTCTTACTATTATTTATTTATTTATTTATTTATTTCTTACTCCATTTATCAAGGCATATTTGCAGTTACTCGCTTACCACTTATCGAGGTTCTACATGAAGTTTTAGTTGAACCGCAGCAGCATATGGAGCATAGCGTGGAACTCTTTCTTAGCAGTGAACTCGGGTGAATGTTGATATGCGCTAGATTTGTCAACAAATATCGAAGATCCGCACTCAAACAAGTAGTCAACCTAGAGGTCAGCCTTGCATCAAACTCTTGTGTCAACCCTTGTGCTAGCCATTTGCGTTAGCCAATCCCCAGCGTAGTCAAGACCCAGTCCAATCTCCGAGATTGATGACAAGATAGCTCGATTAAGCTATGTCCGTGTAAGTCCTTTTATGGGTGTGAAGTGTTTAACCTAGATCCGATTTTAGGCCAATTAACAATTAAATTTATATTTGTGGAGTCACGATCAATAGTTTAGATTAAGAGTTTAAATGACGAACTAGAGCAGCGTTAGATTCGTAAATGATACGGGAACGAGATATAAATGGGAATTAGCAAAGATAAAGCGTAAATAAAAGCAGATAGAAGTAACCGCCCGGTATCGCTTGTCCCCGGTGAGAGTTCTTCGGCACTAATCGTACTTAGAAGATTAGAGAACAAGGTGCTGGACGAATATAAGTAAAAAGTAGTATTTGAGCAAGAGCAAGGGAGTATTCTTATTGATATTATAGACAGGAAGTCCAGTTGTCCCACAATGGCTTAGAACAGATGCTATTTATAGGTCTGATAGGCGTCCGTTGGATTTTGTAACCGCTGGGCACGTATCCATTGGATATGTAACCGCCGGGTTGTAATGATTGCCTTTATGACTATTAATTGAATGATCGCACATGATCTGGTTAATAACTCCTCATTCAGATCGTGTTGACTGATGAGGCATTTCATAACTGCTTTAGATCTGTTCGCGATAACTGTCTGTCCGTTGGGTATCTGTCCAGTAGAGCTTCTGACCGTGCGACGTGTTTGATACGTGTCATCTTTCAGGTGCTGTCATATTTTATCCAATACAGATAGTTCCCGCACTTCTCGAGCAGAGTATCTGTTCGAGGAGTGGATATGAATTTTGGCGGGAATTTCTGCTTTGTAAAATTCTACCTTTGTGTGACGAAGCTTAGTGATGCATGTATCTTATCAGCTACGTGACAAACCCTTATGACGTGTGCATTAAATGCGCCGTATAAAAAAGTAACTGCAGCTGGCATGCCTGCGCATTTGCAGTCCACTCTGAAGTGACTAATGCGCGTTCCAAGGGTAAAAATAATGATTTTAACCGCCTCAATCACGTGCACACGTCGACTGTTGATCGCGAGGTGACCGCTGCACTTCAGGGTAATGATGATACTATAAAATTGGCGAAACTTATTCCCTCTTTTGATGGTTGGATCTGATCGTGGTCTCTTGGATAACCTCCACGTGTTTCGAAGGAACTTGATGGGCTGAATTTCTACTCTTATAAATAAGGGTTTACTGAATGAGAAACCCTTTACTTGCTTTTATTTCTTCTCTGTTAATTCTTGGAAATCTTTGAACAACTTTCAATTCTTCTTGCGAACTTCTTAACTCTTCTGAAATCATGTCTTCAAGAGCTAGAAAAAATCAAAATGTGGACGCGACTGGAAGCTCTTCATCGGCCACTCCTAGGCCCAGGGCTACTCAGGCTACCGCTGCGGAGATTATCCCCAAAAAATGGGGTGAGTTAGAGGCAGACTGCAATATCAAGGCCTTCAATAATCATCATGGGAATACGCACAACTGGCCGGCGTATAGATTTAAATCTGGGATCACATCGGAGCTAGTCCCACGAGTTAGGATGGACTGCCACTGGGATGATAGGATTCCCCTCTTGCCGGTCTCTGAAGAGGAGAATATTACCTCCCACAGGCTTGGGTGGACAGCTATGTGCACCTACCCTTTCACAGTGGGATGTCAACTGCCCCTGCATCCTGTGCTGGAAAGGCTCTGCAGGGAATACTTACTCTGCCCGGGGCAACTGTGCCCCAGTATATATAGAATAGTTTCGCTTTTGGATTGGTTTGCGACGGAAACCGACCAATCTTTTGCATACGAACATTTTATTTCTTTGTATAGTATACAAATTTTCAAAGAAGGCTATATGAACGCCAGGATGCGTGGGAGCAAGGACTTGGTGCGCAGTTCTGAAGACACAGGTGACCGGGGTTGGCTACACCGGTATGTGTTTGTGCGCACCTCGGCCTTGACTTTCGATTCTAAGACTTATCTTCCCGAAGTTTGGAACAAGAGGTGTAAGTCCCCGAGTATTTTTTAGACTTTCGTGGTCTTCCTTTTCTTCTTATCTGCTTACTTCTTTTGACTCCTTTTTGTAGCGGCCAAGCGACCCTACGACGGGCTCATATCTGTTGATGAGCTGACGGCGTGGGTCGATGCAATTTTGAAGGAGTTGACTCTTAAGAGGAGAGAATGGGCGCATTTTGCTGCGCATAAGAGTTTGACCGTGAAAAATAACGGTGAGAGTATTTCTGCTTTTGAAATTATTCCTCTCCTTTGTAACTTCTCTGTGTCTGACTGTTTTGTCTTTTGCAGGTCTGGGTACTCAAGCGGGCTTCTTTCCTGCTCCCCACCAGGACGTGCCTTCCGAACCTATCGCTGATCCAGATGCTGAGGCCGCATCTATACTAGCTTCGGTGGAGGCACTGCGCGGCAGGGAGGGTGGCGAGTAACTCTTGTCCGGTGGCCTTGGTTCTTTGAAAGGAAAGAAGAAGAGCCAGGACGAGGGCGGAGCACGGAAAAGGACTGTTCGTAAGACTTCCGTTGCTGCCGGGCAAGCATCAACTACTGGGGGTGAGCCTTCGCCTAGAACCAATGTACCAGAGTCTGCAGAAGAAAATATCAAGACTACTGCCGAAGTCCCCGAGTCTGCACGGGGAGAAGGTCTATATAAGGAGGTTATCAATCTTTCAGATACTGAGATCGAAGCTAATGAACCCCTTGCGCGAAAACCTTATCTTCGAAGTGGTAAGAGGAAAGTTGAGGAGGAAGTTGCCCGTACTCCGGAGAGGAGTCCCCGAGTTGATGACGGGGTGAAAGCGGCTCCTTCCCGTGTGGACAAAGGGAAAAAGAAAATAGGTGAAGAAAAAGAGAAAGAAGAAGAAGAAGAAGAAGCGGGGGAAGAGGCTTCCCAAGAGAGTGGCCGAGGTCCTCGTGTTTTTCGTTTCGAGGACCTGGAAAAAGTGGCCACTGAGAGGGCTACGTCTGTCGGTCTTCGCGAGTGTGACACGATAGATCCTGGAGTGGAAGGTGATTCCAACTTATCAACAGCAAGGCTCATTTGGCGGTCAGTCATCGACGGCCAAACCGGATTGAAGGATATTAGGGGTGTGCGTTACAAGTTCGGGCCAAACTATCCTTCTGAACAGGCTTGGGAACCCAAGTACTGCGAGAGGAAGCATACCATGAAACTGTCCCCTGATGTTAACTTCATATCCGGGCCGGGTGGCTAGCCAAGGCTGTCTCTTCACTCATCGGCCCTCGGGAAGAATGGGTGATGAGGGAATTGATTGATGAGGAACTAGCCTTTCAAATTGCTGCTGATTCTGCCCGGGTAAGTGTTTTACCGCTTTGCGTTGGGAATAACTTCGGCCTCAGATCTCTAACTTTCGCTTACTTTGTTTTTTCAGTCAAGTATGGTGGCTGCTGAACTCATGTTCCGCTCCAGGATCAACAACGTCGATCAAGTACTCGAGGTAAAGAAAGAGTTGTTGGATGCTCTGAAGGAGAACAAGATCCTGGCAGAGCAGTATGGTCTCCTAGGGAGTGAAGTTAATCGACTAACGGATGTTAGCAATGAGCGACTTGAGCAGATTAACGAACTCACCAAGGAGAAGGACGTTCTTTTTAGAGAGAAAGAAGGGTTCGCACGCTCTGCCCAGGGTCTAGAGAGTTTACTTGAAGAATGTAAGGCTTCACTGAACAGTGCTATTGATGATCGCGCAACTCTTGAGATGAATCTGTAAAGGGCTAATGAAGAATCCGTTAGGGCCAGAGCTGAGCTTCAGGCTGCCAAGGATCAGGTTCCTCAGTCGATGAGAGCTCAGACCGCACTATCCTAAGACTTGGCAAACCTGCGCGATCAATCTGAGATTAGGGCCAAGCTTGCTGCGCTCGAAGCTAAACGTTCATTGGTTGGGCAGATTCAAGCTAAGCAGGTTAATGTTGAAGAGATGTTGCAGATGACGAAAAGCGTTGTTCGCAGAATAAGACAAGCACTGAATCTCTCCCCTGAGGAGTCTGAAGGTGAATATGAGGATGAGGATGAAGATGAAGACGATGGCGAGAATTCAGGGGACGATGGAAGAATTGACGGAGTTGGTGCGTCGGGTTCTGATCATAGCCCCAATAGCTGATGCCCCTCCCCAATCTTTAAGTTTGTTCATCTGGCGAGAGCCGGATTTAATTGTTTGTGGATAGACGTCTTGTAAAGACTTTCTTATCTCTGTATGGCCAGTTCTATTTGGCCTTTGATCACTCTGTAAACTTCTGTCAGCCGTTTTCGGCATCTTATCGTTTTACTGGATTATATATATGATTTTAGATCTATTCAATGACTATATTTAGTCTGAATTTTTGATCTTTTGTTTATATGTGTTGTGGCCTTCGTGCCTTGTGTTTAGGAGCTTTTTGAAGTTTGAACTTTATTAAGTTCTGGTCTCCAAAAGTCTGCCCGAATGTTTTAACTTAGGCTTTCCTTAGGAAGAGGTCGTAAGTTATGAATAATATGCGTAGATATTTTTATTCTGACCGAGTCGTGGTCATTAGACTTTTGGCCAAATCGTTTCCCTTTGCGTATAACTTTGCTTATCGTCTTGATAACCGAAAGTCGTCGCATGACTTTGTAGATTGGCTCTGGCCGAGTCGCTGGCCTTGTGAATGACTTCTCTTATTTTTGTGGAAGTTTGTCACGTAAAAGATTTTGAAAAACTTCAAAAACCCGCCTTTTGGCAAGGTCTTTCACCTTTTGGCAAGGTCTTTCGCCTTTTGGCAAGGTTTTTGGCAAGGTCTTTCGCCTCTTTCACCTTTTGGTAAGGTCTTTCGCCTTTTGGCAAGATCTTTTGCCTTTATGAAGGTCTTATCTGGCCTATAGAGGCCTCTCACCACCCTCCTTGTTTTTATGTTGGAACACCGGAAGTGATAACATAAAAAGATGTTGAGGCAAGCTGCATATAGAAGAACACATATAACCAAACGAGGAGTGTGTCCGTTGTGGGATTCGAACCCAGAGCTGCGAAGTTGAAGAACTTCGAGCTCTACCAGTTGAGCTAAACGGATCTGACCTTGTTCAGGCCGTTAGTACCATTTAGAGAAAATATAATAAAAGTAAGAACTTCCGTAAAAGCAAAAGGCAAGTCTAAGATAACTAACCATTTTACTACTCAAAAGTGATACCTTTTGAGGTGAATCACATTCCAACTGTTCGGGACAGTGGAGCCGTCTGGTCGTGCCAAGCGATAAGATCCCTTGCCGACTGAAGCGATTACCTTGTAGGGGCCTTCCCAGTTAGGGCCAAGCTTCCCAGAATTTGTTTCTTGTGTGCTCTGGGAGACTTTCCTTAGTACAAAATCTCCAACCTGGAAGCTTCGTACGCGCAGTCCCCGATTGTAGTATTGTTCAATTCGTCCTTTCTGGGCGATTGCCCGTATAAGGGCTAGCTCCCTTCGTTCTTCGAGGAGGTCCATCTCTTCGGAGAGGTTGATTGAGTTAGACTCTTCAGTGGCGTGTGCATATCGCAAACTGGGCTCACCGATTTCGACTGGGATTAAAGCATCTGCACCGTACACCAATGAGTAAGGAGTCTCTCCAGTACTCATTTTTATCGTTGTGCGATAAGCCCATAACACACCAGGTAACTCTTCTACCCAACACCCCTATGCCTGCTCGAGGCGTTTTTTGAGGGATTCAATGATGATTTTGTTGGTAGATTCTGCTTGTCCATTAGCAACAGGATGATACGGAGAGGGAGTGATCCTCTTTATGTGTAGATCGTCGAGGAACCTAGTCACTTTCTGGCTGATGAATTGTGGGCCGTTATCCATGACTATTTCCTTAGGTGCTCCAAAGCGACATACGACAAAACGCCAGAGGAAGTCGACAACCTCTGTTTGTCGTATCCTTGTGTACGCTACCGCTTCAACCCACTTGGTGAAGTAAACAGTGATGATCAATAAGAAACGCATTCCTCTCGGTGCTGTGGGAAGAGGACCAACTATATCCATCCCCCATTTCATGAAGGGCCACAGAGAGATTATTGAATGGAGCGGTTCTGCTGGCTGATGGAGAAGATGTGTGAACCTCTGGCATTTGTCGTATTTTTTAACAAATTTGTTCGTATCTTTCTCCATTTTGTCCCAATAATAACCTGCACGAATCAGCTTTCGGGCTAACGCCTTGCCCCCAGAATGATTTCCACAACAGCCTTCATGGACTTCTCTCATCACGTAGTTGATTTGATTTGGTCCGAGACACTTTGCGAGAGGTCCTGCAAACATTTTGCGGTAGAGATCGCCGTTGACGATTGTATACCGGGCAGCTTTTATCCAAAACTTGCGAGCGGCTTTTTCGTCAACGGGCAGAGTTCCATGGAGAAGATAATTTGTTATCTCATTCCGCCAGTCCCATGTAGTGTTGATGGTACTGACTTCGAACTTTTCTTGATCTATGGTCGTGTAGAGGAGTTGAACAACAGCTGAAAAGCTGGCTGCCCCCATCTCTGCCACCGACCCTAGATTCGCGAGAGCATCAGCTTCATGGTTCTCTTCTCGTGGAATCTGAAGTGCCTCCCAGTCATCAAACTATGTTAGGAGTTCTTTCACTCGGGCGAGGTACACTTGCATCCTGGATTCTCGTGCACTGAAGCCTCCAGTTATCTTATTGACTACCAGCTGAGAGTCACTTTTGAGTTTCATGATGGTTGCTCCATAACTTCGGGCTAGTTCCAAACCTGCAATAACGGCCTCATATTCGGCCTCATTGTTAGTAATAAATGGGCACTTGACAGCCTGCCTGATCGTCTCTCCGGACGGAGCGACGAGAACAAATCCAAGACCGGACCCCCTGACGCTCGAGGAGCCGTCAGTGTAAAGGGTCCATGCGCCAGGAGCCTGCCCACCATAAAGAACAGCTTCCTTTTCTGCTTCAGGGTATATATTAGCGCTAAAATCTGCCACGAAGTCTGCTAAAACTTGCGATTTTATTGCTACCCTAGGCTGGTAGGTGATATCAAATTCACATAATTCTATATCCCATTTTACTAACCTTCCTGAAAATTCAGGTTTGTGCAAAACATTTCGCAAAGGAAAAGTTGTTACCAATGCTGTTGAATGACTTTGAAAGTAAGGGCGTAACTTACGAGCAGCAGTTACTAGTGCTAATGCCAATTTTTCCAAAGGTTGATAGCGCGTTTCTGCGTCAATTAGAGCTTTGCTAATGTAATATATAGGAAGTTGTTTACCTTTTTCTTCCCGAACTAGAACGGCGCTTACCGACGATTCTGAGACTGCCAGATAAATCAGCAACTGCTCCCCCTGTTGAGGTGTAGAGAGCAGTGGTGGATTGGATAGGTACTTTTTCAGATCCTTCAATGCCTGTTGGCATTCAGGGGTCCACTCGAACTCCTTGTTTTGCTTTAAAACGTCGAAGAAACTCTTGCATCGGTCGGATGATCGGGAAATGAATCTTCGCAGGGCAGCCACTCTTCCTGTCAATTCATGACGTCTTTCCGATTGTGGAGTACGTCTGGAATTGATTCAATGGCTTTGATCTGAGCGGGATTGACTTCAATTCCACGCTGAGAGACGATGAAGCCCAGGAACTTCCCCGATCCGACTCCGAATGCATATTTCTCCGGGTTCAGCTTCATGTTGTACTGATCCAGAATCCGGAAAGCTTCTTTTAGATGCGCCAGATAGTCCTCTGCTCGTTTTGACTTGATCAACATGTCATCAATGTACACTTCCATAGTCTTTTCCGATATGGTCGTGGAACATTCGATTGACTAGGCGCTGATATGTTGCACCTGCATTTTTCAACCCAAATGGCATAACTTTATAACAATACGTACCTCTGCAGGTTATGAACGTTGTTTTCTCCTGGTCCTCTGGGTCCATTAATATCTGGTTATATCCGGAATATGCATCGAGGAAGGTGAGCACCTCGTCCCCGGCTGTTGCGTCGATCAGTTGGTCTATCCTGGGAAGGGGATATGAATCCTTCGGGTAGGCTTTGTTTAGATCTGTGAAGACAATGCAGACTCGCCATTTTCCATTTTTCTAGGGTACGCCGACCACGTTGGCTAGCCAGTCCGGGTATTTGACTTCGCGTACAGATCCAATTTTTAACAGCCGGTCGACTTCGTCGATGATGACCTGGTTCTGAAAAGCTCCTTGTTGGCGCGTCTTCTGTTTTACCGGACGATGGTAGGGGTCGACGTTCAACCTGTGAGTAATAATGTCTGGCGAAATACCTGTCATATCTGCGTGAGACCAGGCAAACGTTGTATGCCGCTCCTTGAGGAACTCGAGGATATCTCCTCGTAGACGTTCGCTCAATTCAGTCCCTAAGTATACTTTCTGTTCCGGCTTATCTGCGAACAATTCTTCAAGTTCCAAAGCTTCCACGGTCGGCATGTGGTTTTCTCTCTCGTCCATCTTCGTGATGAATTCCGAGACCTCGTACTTCGTTTCTTCATGCGGCGCGTCTGGTCCTGGTCGCTGTAATTGCTATTTGCTTTCTTCAGGCAATTTGAGAGCCACTGAATAGCAATCTCGAGCAGGGCGCTGCTCTCCTCGGACCTCACGTATATCCCCCATTCGGATGGAACTTCTGTATGATGATAAGTTGAGGGCACAGCTTGCATATCATGGATCCAAGGTCTCCCCATGATGATGTTGTAGGCTAGGTCCGCATCAACAACATGAAAAGTTGTCTCCTTCGCTACTCCTTCGGCGAGAGTTGTCAGGGTAATCTCGCCAAGAGTCTTCTCACTCGAGTTCATCGATACTTACCTTTGAGTTGTAGAGATTACAGACGTCCGTCCAACTGACTGCTGGGGGCTCGTGAAGAGACTTATAAAGTCTGCGCATGGCCTCTGAGCTCCTAATATCCAGACTGTTAGTAAACGCGATCGCTGCCCATCTGTCCGGTATCTTGGGAAGCATCATCCGCTCTCTTTGGAAGCGACCCACGTATTTGCAGAGGGACTCGTCGGGCCTCTGCTTGATTTCGAAGATATTCTTTACATGGGTACTTACCTGATTACCGCCTATGATAGTTCGTTGTGAACTGCTTTCTGCCATGTTAGTTGTAGAGCAAAAAGCTCGACGAAAAGAGGTATAATATCAGAAAAGATAAAATGTTAACCTACGAAGGCTATTGACTGGCTCCCACTGTGGTCGCCAAATTGTTTAACCTAGATCCAATTTTTGGCCAATTAACAATTAAATTTATATTTGCGGAGTCACGATCAATAGTTTAGATTAAGAGTTTAAATGACGAACTAGAGCAGCGTTAGATTCGTAAATGATACGGGAACGAGATATAAATGGGAATTAGCAAAGATAAAGCGTAAATAAAAGCAGATAGAAGTAACCGCGTTGTATCGCTTATCCCCGGTGAGAGTTCTTCGGCACTAATCGTACTTAGAAGATTAGAGAACAAGGTGATGGACGAATATAAGTAAAAAGTAGTATTTGAGCAAGAGCGAGGGAGTATTCTTATTGATATTGTAGACAGGAAGTCCAGTTGTCCCACAATGGCTTAGAACAGATGCTATTTATAGGTCTGATAGGCGTCCGTTGGGTTTTGTAACCGCTGGGCACGTATCCGTTGAATATGTAACCGCCGGGTTGTAATGATTGCCTTTATGACTATTAATTGAATGATTGCACATGATCTGGTTAATAACTCCTCATTCAGATCATGTTGACTGATGAGGCATTTCATAACTGCTTTGGATCTGTTTGCGATAACTGTCTGTCTGTTGGGTATCTGTCCGGTAGAGCTTCTGCCCGTGCCCCGTGTTTGATACGTGTCATCTTTCAGGTGTTGTCAGCTTTTATCCAATACACACGCACTTCTTTTCTCAAAGAAAACCACCTTTACATTAACGGGTTCTGGAAACCTAATGATATTGCATATTATGTGTTATCTGGTAACGAAACCTTCAGTCCCCCTAAGTTTTGCGCATAATTAATTTTAGAGCCTTTGTCTTTCTTTGACTTTGCTTTATATGTTAGAAGAATGACAAATTCTAGGTTATTTAATCTAAATTCGATTGGTTCAAAACTGGCTTGGACTATTTTTCGTTATCACTTTCTTGACATATTAGGCTCACCTCTGGTGCAAAGAGGCATTCTACAGGGTAGGACGCATTTTTATTTTTTATTTTCGCTAAAATACTTGTGATTGCCACTTGCTAATTTGCTTACCTTGCCATATTTTCTCAAATGTGCTATGTGTTTGTGTGCAACCTTACCAATGACATGCATACTAACATAGTTACCGCTTTAATTTTCTTTTGTTTATTTTAATTCCTGTAGAAGTTTGATTTGTGTTGACTAAGCTACCTGACCATCCATACTTCACTAGATTGAAGACTAAGGCAATTCAGAACTAGAACCTTTTCTACTGACTTGAAATGCTGCCGGTGCAGAATGCAGAATTTGAAGACTTAATGACAAATTGGACTTGCACTCTTTTGGAGAAACTCAAAAATTGAATCTTAGTAGCTTACTTTTCATTTACAATTCAGATTTAGGCCTTGGGTTGTAGTTTACTTTAAATTTATGTCATTTTAAAATGACTCTTTTAAACTATTGTCTTGCGTATTTTTATTATGGCTCTCTGCTTACAAAAATTGAATAAAATATGCATTGCATTTCTATTACTCTATTTATTTGCTTTATGTTCTGATTAATATTTATTTCTGTTTCAAATCAAAAATTAACAAAACCTACAAAAATTTGGTTTGTGGTCTGTAACAAAACAACTAAACAATTTGAGGATGACGAAAAAGTCATCTTTTTCACTTTTTGGATATCGCATTACCGTTAGAACCTAAATTGGGGCAACTTTTTTTTACTTGATGGCATATGGCGCTGAAGTAGTTTTTACCCAAAGAAGTGAAACTTCCTTCCTGGAGAATTATTCAAGAAGCTGAATCAAAAGATACAAAATGGGTGAAAAGCGGATATGAACTGTAATGTTTAGGGAAATTTTATTAGAATATAATGATAAAAGCATTTAGCAAGAAAGCCAAATTGAGGGACTTTAAATCGAGGGTTTGCCTTAAAAAGTTTTCTATTTGGAAAAAGTAAGGGGAAAACTTACACCAAATTGGCAAGGTCCTTATGTGGTTCATCCTGTATTATCCTAATGAGCATTGATTCTTAAAAAAATGGATGGTCAAGTTAGGCCAAATGCAATCAAGTCAGATGCAGTGAAAGGATATTTTGTCTGAAGCAGCCGCAAATCATCATAAGCTTGAATGTCATCTTTTATGTAACGCAGAACTACACACTGTCTAATTCTCACAGTGGAATATGCAGGCGCCTTTATTGGTTTTGACTTATTATTAATTAAATTTTCATTTCCTCCAAGGAGAACAACCGGAGCAGCTTTTGCAAAGTAGGTAGAAGAAGTTTTCATAATCAATACTAGGGAAATTTTATAAGCTAACTGGGGCAAAATTTTGCTAGAAGCGGTGTTTGTTACCCGAAGCTTAATTGACAAGAATTTTGAAAATTGGTTAAGCGAATAGTGCAAAGTTATAAGATAAAGGACGTTCAGTTTGTTTTAAGATATGTCGCAAGTTTAAGTCAAGAAAGAAATCTAAAATGCAACTTTTATTTGATAAAATATTTTACATATTTGTTTTACTACATTTTATTAAACTCTTTTACCTTGCCTCTATTTTTAAAATATTTATGTTATTGAGTTCATGAGCAAAATTTCTGAATATGGTTTGCAAATCCAAGTCTGCGGAAAGCGAGGAAGCAACACCAAGATCAAGACCAAGTTAGTATAAATCAAACGCCCCCTACCAAAACTAACAATTTTACTTTAAGAGCAGGAAAAAGAAGACCAGCAATAGAAGATAAATATCTTAGCCAGTCAATCTCTAAGATAACCATCGCATGGATTGCAATGATATTTGGATAAAAACTCGTGCTTCATGACTCGATACTTTTCCACCTTGCCCAAGGCAGCATTTCAATTTTCCATGGCTCTTATTAATTACTAAACATTTACGTTTCATTTATTTGTTATTTTATTGAACTGTTTACTAAAGTTTTGTCTTATGATTTGTAGATATTGCTTATTCCTGAAGTTCACTTTGCTTTATCGCACAAACCATTCCTCTGTAAAACAATTCAGAGAGTACAACATATTTATATTTTCACACTTTCGAAAAACATATTTATATTTCACGCTTTCGATAAGCGTATTTATGTGTTCACGCTTTCAAAAAACGTATTTATGTGTTAACACTTTCGAAAGTATTTTATTTTACGTTTTTTACAAGCGTATTTATGTGTTTGCGCTTTCGAGAACTATATTTATATATACGCTATCGATAAGAGTGTTTATGTGTTCACCTTTTCGAGAAGCGTATTTATATTTCACGCTTTTGATAAGCGTATTTATATTTTCATACTTTCGATTGGTGTATGTATGTGCTTCACGCTTTCAATAAGACTATTTATGTGTTTTCACTTTTAAGAACCATATTTTTATTTCATGCTCTCAATAAGCGTATTTATGTGTCCACCCTTTCAAGAAGCATATTTATATTTTATGCTTTCGATAAGCGTATTTATGTGTTCACGCTTTCGAAAAGTGTATTTATATTTCACACTTTTGATAAGCATATTTATGTGTTCATGCTTTCGAGAAGCGTATAAACATTTCACCCTTCCGATAAGCATATTTATTTGTTCACGCTTTCAAAAAGCGTATTTATATTTCGTACTTTCGATAAGCGTATTTATGTGTTCACGCTTTCGAGAAACGTATTTGTATTTCATACTTTCGATAAACGTATTTATGTGTTCACGCTTTTGAGAAGCGTATTTATGTGTTCACGCTTTCGATAAGCGTATTTATGTTACCTCAAAGGTGTTAATTATTTAAATGTCTCTAAGGGTAATTTTATGGCCTTTAAGGCGTATTAATGTTACCTCAAAAGTATTACTTATTTGAGTGTTTCTAAGGCATAACTATATTGACTTTAAGGCGTATTTGAGTTATCTCGAATATGTTAATTATTTAAATATTTTTAAGACATAACTATATAGCCTCTGAGGCATATTCATGTGGCCTCGATAGGTGTTTTAATATTTTCATACTTTCTTAAGTGTATGTTGTAGCCTCTTGAGGCGTTCATAAATTTGTTTCTACATATTTTAATGACTTTATATCGCTAATAAATTTGTCAAAACTTGCAGGATAATGAGTTTACTTCGGAAGCGTTTCTACATGGACAATTTGTAGAATACCCATGTTAATAATTTTTGTTTGTTTGATTTAATTATTATATTTCCATTGCATTTTAGGTTTGTTCATCTTATAAATGAACATTTATGCTCGTTTGCCTTATAAATGATTGTTTTTAGGTTTGTTCGCCTTAAAAATGAAATTTAGGCTCATTTTCCTTATTAATAACGATTTTAGGTTTGTTCGCTTTATAAACGAATAATTTTGGTCCATCCACATAATAATAGGATATTTCTGATTCGTCCACCCACAACTATGATGTGCAGGTTTATTTCAAGTTGCTTTGAGACGTTGGATGCTCTGTGACCGGACGCCTCGTTTGATTTATCAGTTAATTGGAGCATAATCCAAGATTGTGTCGCAAACTGCCTCTTTGTGAATTAAAGCATTATGCTTTCCAATGGTTTATTACCGAAAATGCAATATTTTTATAATTAAATTTTATTTAAGTCTACTTTAAGTTTCTATGGATTGAAGTCTTTTTCTTTATTTTCAATCTACCAACAACCATGAAGTCATCCTGCCTCACAAAACGGGATTGCTTTGCCAGTTGATTGGAAGATAATCTTATTACTAATTCAGCAATCGACATCTACAAGTTTTATTATTCTTACTATTATTTATTTATTTATTTATTTATTTATTTATTTCTTACTCCATTTATCAAGGCATATTTGCAGTTACTCGCTTACCACTTATCGAGGTTCTACGTGAAGTTTTAGTTGAACCGCAGCAGCATATGGAGCATAGCGTGGAACTCTTTCTTAGCAGTGAACTCGGGTGAATGTTGATATGCGCTAGATTTGTCAACAAAATATCGAAGATCCACTCAAACAAGTAGTCAACCTAGAGGTCAGCCTTGCATCAAACTCTTGTGTCAACCCTTGTGCTAGCCATTTGCGTTAGCCAATCCCCAACGTAGTCAAGACCCAGTCCAATCTCCGAGATTGATTACAAGATAGCTCGATTAAGCTATGTCCGTGTAAGTCCTTTTATGGGTGTGAAGTGTTTAACCTAGATCCGATTTTAGGCCAATTAACAATTAAATTTATATTTGCGGAGTCACGATCAATAGTTTAGATTAAGAGTTTAAATGACGAACTAGAGCAGCGTTAGATTCGTAAATAATACGGGAACGAGATATAAATGGGAATTAGCAAAGATAAAGCGTAAATAAAAGCAGATATAAGTAACCGCCCGGTATCGCTTGTCCCCGGTGAGAGTTCTTCGGCACTAATCGTACTTAGAAGATTAGAGAACAAGGTGCTGGACGAATATAAGTAAAAAGTAGTATTTGAGCAAGAGCGAGGGAGTATTCTTATTGATATTGTAGACAGGAAGTCCAGTTATCCCACAATGGCTTAGAACATATGCTATTTATAGGTCTGATAGGCGTCCGTTAGGTTTTGTAACCGCTGGGCACGTATCCATTGGATATGTAACCACCGGGTTGTAATAATTGCCTTTATGACTATTAATTGAATGATCGCACATGATCTGGTTAATAACTCCTCATTCAGATCGTGTTGACTGATGAGGCATTTCATAACTGCTTTGGATCTGTTCGCGATAACTGTCTGTCCGTTGGGTATCTGTCCGGTAGAGCTTCTGCCCGTGCCACATGTTTGATACGTGTCATCTTTCAGGTGCTGTCAGATTTTATCCAATACAGATAGTTCCCGCACTTCTCGAGCAGAGTATCTGTTCGAGGAGTGGATATGAATTTTGGCGGGAATTTCTGCTTTGTAAAATTCTATCTTTGTGTGACGAAGCTTAGTGATGCATGTAACCTATCAGCTACGAGACAAACCCTTATGACGTGCGCATTAAATGCGTCGCATAAAAAAGTAACTGCAGCTGGCATGCCTGCGCGTTTGCAGTCCACTCTGAAGTGACTACTGCGCGTTCCAAGGGTAAAAATAATGATTTTAACCGCATCAATCACGTGCACACGTCGACTGTTGATCACGAGGTGACCGCTGCACTTCAGGGTAATGATGATACTATAAAAATTGGCGAAACTTATTCCCTCTTTTGATGGTCGGATCTGATCGTGGTCTCTAACCCTTTACTTGCTTTTATTTCTTCTCTGTTAATTCTTGGAAATCTTTGAACAACTTTCAATTCTTCTTGCGAACTTCTTACTCTTATGAAATCATGTCTTCAAGAGCTTGAAAAAATCAAAATGTGGACGCGGCTGGAAGCTCTTCATCGGCCACTCCTAGGCCCAGGGCTACTCAGGCTACCGCTGGAGAGATCATCCCCAAAAAATGGGGTTAGTTAGAGGCAGACTGCAATATCAAGGCCTTCAATAATCATCATGGGGATACGCACAACTGGCCGGCGTATAGATTTAAATCTGGGATCACATCGGAGCTGATCCCACGAGTTAGGATGGACTGTCACTGGGATGATAGGATTCCCCTCTTGCCGGTCTCTGAAGAGGAGAATATTACCTCCCACAGGCCTGGGTGGACAGCTATGTGCACCTACCCTTTCACAGTGGGATGTAAACTGCCCCTGCATCCTGTGCTGGAAAGGCTCTGCAGGGAATATTTACTCTGCCCGGGGCAACTGTGCCCCAGTATATATAGAATAGTTTCGCTTTTGGATTGGTTTGCGGCGGAAACCGACCAATCTTTTGGATACGAACATTTTATTTCTTTGTATAGTATACAAATTTTCAAAGACGGCTATGTGAACGCCAGGATGCGTGGGAGCAAGGGCTTGGTGCACAGTTCTGAAGACACAGGTGACCGGGGTTGGCTACACCGGTATGTGTTTGTGCGCACCTTGGCCTTGACTTTCGATTCTAAGACTTATCTTCCCGAAATTTCGAACAAGAGGCGTAAGTCCCCGAGTATTTTTTAGACTTTTCGTGGTCTTCCTTTTCTTCTTATCTGCTTACTTCTTTTGACTCCTTTTTGTAGCGGCCAAGCGACCCTACGATGGGCTCATATCTGTTGATGAGCTGACGGCGTGGGTCGAGGCAATTTTGAAGGAGTTGACTCCTGAGAGGAGAGAATGGGTGCATTTTACTTCGCATAAGAGTTTGACCGTGAAAACTCACGGTGAGAGTATTTCTGCTTTTGTAATTATTCCTCTCCTTTGTAACTTCTCCGTGTCTGACTGTTTTGTCTTTTGCAGGTCTGGGTACTCAAGGGGGCTTCTTTCCTGCCCCTCCCCCCCAGGACGTGCCTTCCGAACCTGTTGCCGATCCAGATGCTGAGGCCGCATCTATACTAGCTTCGGTGGAGGCACTGCGCGGCAGGGAGGGTGGCGAGGAACTCTTGTCCGGTGGCCTTGGTTCTTTGAAAAGAAAGAAGAAGAGCCAGGACGAGGGCGGAGCACGGAAAAGGTCTGTTCGTAAGACTTCCGTTGCTGTCGGGCAAGCCTCAACTGCTGGGGGTGAGCCTTCGCCTAGAACCAATGTACGAGAGTCTGCAGAAGAGAATGTCAAGACTACTGCCGAAGTCCCCGAGTCTGCACGGGGAGAAGGTCTAGACAAGAAGGTTATCAATCTTTCAGATACTGAGATCGAAGCCAATGAACCCCTTGTGCGAAAACCTTATCTTCGAAGTGGTAAGAGGAAAGTTGAGGAGGAAGCTGCCCGTACTCCGGAGAGGAGTCCCCGAGTTGATGACGGGGTGAAAGCGGCTCATTCCCATGTGGACAAAGGGAAAAAGAAAATAGGTGAAGAAAAAGAGAAAGAAGAAGAAGAAGAAGAAGAAGAAGAAGAAGAAGAAGAAGAAGAAGAAGAAGAAGAAGAAGCGAGGGAAGAGGTTTCCCAAGAGAGTGGCTGAGGTCCTCGTGTTTTTCGTTTCGAGGACATGGAAAATGTGGCCACTGAGGGGGCTACGCCTGTCGGTCTTCGCGAGTGTGACACGATAGATCCTGGAGTGGAAGGTGATTCCAACTTATCAACAGCAAGGCTCATTTGGCGGTCAGTCATCGACGGCCAAACCGGATTGAAGGATATTAGGGGTGTGCATTACAAGTTCGGGCCAAACTATCCTTCTGAACAGGCTTGGGAACCCAAGTACTGCGAGAGGAAGCATACCATGAAACTGTCCCCTGATGTTAACTTCATATCCGGGCCGGGTGGCTAGCCAAGGCTGTCTCTTCACTCATCGGCCCCCGGGAAGAATGGGTGATGAGGGAATTGATTGATGAGGAACTAGCCTTTCAAATTGCTGCTGATTCTGCCCAGGTAAGTGTTTTCCCGCTTTGCGTTGGGAATAACTTCGACCTCAGATCTCTAACTTTCGCTTACTTTGTTTTTTCAGCCAAGTATGGTGGCTGCCGAACTCATGTTCTGCTCCAGGATCAAAAACGTCGATCAAGTACTCGAGGTAAAGAAAGAGTTGCTGGATGCTCTGAAAGAGAACAAGATCCTGGCAGAGCAGTGTGGTCTCCTAGGGAGTGAAGTTAATCGACTAACGGATGTTAGCAATGAGCGACTTGAGCAGATTAACGAACTCACCAAGGAGAAGGACCTTCTTTTTAGAGAGAAAGAAGGGTTCGCACGCTCTGCCCAGGGTCTAGAGAGTTTACTTGAAGAATGTAAGGCTTCACTGAACAGTGCTATTGATGATCGCGCATCTCTTGAGATGAATCTGTAAAGGGCTAACGATGAATCCGTTAGGGCCAGAGCTGAGCTTCAGGCTGCCAAGGATCAGGTTCCTCAGTCGATGAGTGCTCAGACCGCACTATCCAATGTTGACACCCAATTTTGTCCCGAAAGTGTTCAAATTAAAGGTTTAATTATTCTAAAATTAAAATTAATTTTTGAAATTAAAGGCAAATGCTTAATTTCAAATAAAGTGGCTAAAAGCGTAATGTGCAACCTTAATCTCAGTTGACCCTCGCAATTCCTCTACTTATCTATTAAAATCTAAAATTAGGGCTAATTTTGCTCTAAATCTCGAAGTCAGTCTATCTGTGCAAACACATATACAATACACATTATACACACACCTCACCATAATTGTCAACCCAGACCTCAGTAACTCGCGACCCAATTCCCTTTCCCCAACCCGTTTCTCCCTAAACCCGACCCGATTCCCCTTCAATTTCCCCCCAAAACCTTGATTCCGTCCAATAACAGCTCAGCTGGTCCCCCCTCCACGTCCTGAACTTCCTTTTTGGTACAAAGTACGCGTTTTAATCTGGTCCGTTGATTTCAAATTCGAGTTGATCCGATTCATTCATTTCCTATGCCTAACGGATCTTTTCTTGAAGATAAGGATCCAAAGTGTACAATCTTGAAGAATGGACACTTTAGACCCTTATCTCACAAGAAGATTGGTTAAAAGGGCAAGGGGAATTCTGGAATTTGGGGAAAAAGAAAACCCTAGCTATTCAGGTATTTAAACTTCATTTTTGTCAATTTTTTCGTGAGGAGGCGAGAAAAGATAGGAATACATAGGGAAAAACAGTAGTAAAAAAAGGGAATTCTGTTCTCACTTTTAAGTAAGATACATACATATCACTGTTTGTCCATTTTTTTTTAGACTATTATTATCGAGTTCGAGTCGTCGTGTTGTTCTTGCTCGAGTCGATCGCTTCAGCTTATCGCTTTGGTTCACTGCTTATAAAAAGGTAAAATCCAAACCTTTACATTATTATTTTATTTAGTTACATGCTGTTTTCCTGTGCAAAAGTTTGTTTGAATGTGATGTTGGACGTTAGTGGTTGATATCAAATGTTGAAATGAGGTCTGCATATAAAGAAGAAGTTTGAACTTCATGGGTGTATGCTTTTGGCTAAAGTTTAAGCTTATCTCTGTCGCCTAGGAGATTGTTAAAGCTGAGATTAAATTTATGCTTAGTGAAAAATCTTGTCAAAAGAGTATAAGAAACTAGTTTTAAGCAAAAACCTTTTGTCTTTGTTCATTAATGTTAAAATAGGTAAAGTTTCTTTTCTTTAACATAAGTTTCCGGATTATGTGATGATAAGCATGACCCCAAACCGATTCAGGGCCAAAGTTTAGCTATGAATGAGTTTGATTAAGTTCCTGGAAATCCATTTCCTCCTTAGGAATTCTGTTTTCATGTTTGGTATATGGTGCTATTGTCTGTGGGCTGTTCCAGGTTCTGTTAAGGGGTCTTTGGGTTTGCAGTTGGTCTCTAGTTCAATGAGGGAGATGGTATAGGCAGTTTGCTGGAGTATAGGGTTGTTCAGGGAGTTGCAGGGAGGTCTTTGTGTGTGTGTGCAGGTGTTAAGGCAGGGTCTGGTTGTTGTCTGGAGGTTTCAGGTAGTTTTCAGGGTCTGTGAGGTGTGAGAGGAGTATGAAGAGATGCTGCAGCTTCTGGTTTGTTCTTGTTTTGTTTGTAGTATTAGCAGGGGATGCTAGAGGTTTGGGGGGGTGTTGTCAGAGAAGTTAGGTGGCTGCAGGTCCCGGATTTAGGTTGTAGTGATTGCAGCTGTTTTGAAGTAATTTTGGTAGTCTGCAGCAGGTGCAGGTTAGGTTTGTTCCTGGTTTCCTGGTTCTGTCTGTTAGAAGAAGAGGTATGCGGATAGGGTCTGTTAAGGTGAAGTTCTTTATCTTCGTGGTATGTGTAGTAGCATTGTTTTTGTTCCTCTAAAGCTTAATCTTTAATCTGTTGTCTACTTCCCTAATCCTATTTGTCTCCAAGTCTTCTTCTGGTCAGTTTATTCTTTTTTGAATGAATCAGGTCGGCTTTCTAAGTTATTTTATTTCCAGTTTGTGTCTGTGTGTGTTGATCAGCTTCATGAAAATTTGAATTTGAATTTTGCAAAGTGTCCTGTTTAATCTTGCTAGTTTAGTTATCGTGCTTCTCTGTCTTATCTCTTTGAATCTTAAGTTGTTTCTTGAAGGTTTAATTGTTCCCTTTTAGGCTTGAATTAGTTGTTTCTGGTTAATTAATGGAGATAGTGCAGGCTGTGAGGGATTCTGGAGTATGCAGATGCTAGAGAGTAATAGGTAGCAGGTTGTATGAAGGAGTTCAGGGTGTTTCTGGTGCTGCAGGTGTTCAGGAGTGTTGTTTGGAGTTTGTGTGAGAGCATAAAGGGGCCGGGGTGTTTGAAGGTGTTAACAAGATGGTTTGGAAAGGTTTTAGTCTGGAGAAGAGGGTCTGGGAGTTGTTTGAAAGTGTAAAGTATATGCAGCAGGTTCTTGATTGTTTGGCTTCTATCCTGAAGAATAGAAAGGAGGTGATGGAGTCTCAGTTTGTGTCTGTTGAATGGAGAGGGAGTTTAAGTGAGCTGGGGCTACTTTGATTTTGTAGAAGGAGAATCAGGGAGGTATGATGTAGAGGTTTGCAGCTTGTTAGGGAGTCTTATCCATGAGATGCTGTAGCAGTATAGTCTCCTAGGCTTGTTTCTAATATTAATTAGAGGATACAGAATATCTCTAGGTGTCTTTTCTGTTGCTTGTGATTGGGAAGAACCTGATGAAGTTGGTTCTAATATGGTGTGCAGGCTGCTGGTCTAGTATAAGGTCCCAAGTTCAGCTAATGTGTTTCAGTTTTCCCCCCATTGTCTGAATGCATTTTAGAACCAATGTCAGGGATTTCTATTAGTTTGATGTCTGCTATATTTGTCAACCTTAGTTTAGTTCTGCTTCGGCTCATCAGCCTAATATCTTGTTCATGTTCCTAAGTCAGCTTCTTATCCCTGTTTTCTGCTTTGGCCTGAATCCATACAGTATTGTCCTTGTTTGTTATAACTGATGAATTAAGGCGGGACCATTTTATAAATCTTTCCTCTTTACTATGTGCAATTAAAAGTTCATTTTGCTGTAAACGTGTGCTAATCCTTACCTTTGTTTTCTTTTGCATAAATACCCTTGGGATCGAGTTGGTTAAAAACTAAAAATGGGATGGCATGCATTTGGAAGTCATTCGATCCGCTCCACATTTTCGGGACTTGATATCCCCGAAAACGTAAAAGAAAGAAAAAATGAAAATCACAAAGTCCAAGGCTCAATGATTGAGTTTGCGCTTCCGAGTTCTATCTTCTAAACTCCATCTTTCCCCGCTCCCTTAGAAAATGCATGTTCTATAGGATTTCCCCATAGACCGGATTAGTAGCCCGGTAGGATAGGAATGATATTTGAATTGTGAATAACTATTGTAAATCACTTAAATTGGTTTATATGAATGCTTTGTATCATTTCTTTTCGAATCGCCAATTAATTTATGGATGTTTAGAATCATTTGTCAATTAATGAGTGCAAAATCAAATTCGACTAAAAAATCGTACCCTCGTCATAATTCGCATTTGAATTGCTTATTTATTGATTATATTAATAATTAATTATTTATTTAATCTAATTTATTTATTTAGTTAATTAATTAAATTTTAATCCTTTATTTATTTATTTATTTACTTAATCTAATTTATTTAATTTCAATTAATCATTTATTTAATCAATTAAATATTTATTCATTTATTCATTTAATTAATCAACTATTATTCATTTACTCCTTTATTTAATTAAAATTGATAAGTATTCATCTATTTAATTAAGTTATTTATTTGCTTATTTATTTTCCTATTTATTCAATCAATTAATTAATCCTTTATTATCATCCAATTATTTATCTAATGTGTTTCATTTAATTATCTAACTTCATTTAACCTTTGCTTATTCTATTAATTAATTAATTGATCATTATTTCATTATCCATTTAATTAATCTTAAATTGGGTCATTTATTTATCTAAGTATCGGCATAATTAAAGTCTGATCTTATTTATATCATTTCTATTATCCTCATTTAAAAATTAACTATATATTTTATTATCCTTAACAAATTCGTGAAAACCGCCGGATTAACCGCTTTTAGCGGATTTTCGAAAGTGCTCCCGCAAGGGACCTTCTTTCGGAAATAAAAGAACCACTTACCTAGAATCTCTGATTTTAATTTAATTTCCTTTAAATAAAGAATTAATTGCACTCATTAGTTAACTTAGGTTCCTAATAATCCTTAAATTAGGTGGCGACTCCAAAGAAACCCTTTGGAGTCCCATTTTGTTGAAATATACCCGAAACCTGTCTTTTTCTTAAAGAAAGGGTGATTTTTGGGGTTCAACAGCGTGGCGACTCTTCTGGGGATACGCAAATGGTTCTAACCAAAAGATTTTCACGAATTTGCTTTCTTTATATATGTGTTGATTGTATGTATGCGTAGCTTAACTCTTTGTTTGTTTGCATGCGTAGAATTAATTGTTGGAAATGAATGTATTGAAGCATGTTTTTATTTGTGCATAGTCTGCATTCCGTTCATATTTCATCCCTCATGGAGCCTATCAATTCTCTTTCACCTCCTCGATTTCATCACGGGGCACCCGCTTGACGGGTAGTTATGCAGGAAGGGCATTGCCCTTACCTCACTCTTTGAAACTTCTTTCGTGTCACCAAAAGTTAGTTTGGGATATTGAGATTGCCTGGTTTTGTCATGGCCAGTTCTACTGCGTTGTGAGGCCAGGTCTATCCCGCATAGGTCGAGTCAGCCTCAACCGTTAGCCCACTCTTAGACGGAGCTTTTAGGACATGCATGCATTTACACCTTAGTCTGGACCCGGTCCTTGATACCGCCTCCATAGTTAGAAAACCGCCCTTACGTCAACAGGTTCTTGAAACCCAACGACGATGCATATTATGTGCTATGTGATAACGAATCCTCAGTCCTAACCATGTTTTGAGCATTTGTCTGCTATGTTGTCTTTTAGGTCAGAAATGGGAGAATTTAGCAGAATTGAGATCATAGGCAAATTTGCAGTCTGGGGGAAAGTTCGGCAGATTTGGTTGGTTTGTGTTTTGGAGATGGTCTGGTGTAGTGAGATCTAAGAGGCGAAGCCCCTAGTGTCTTTGAAAGGATCAGTGGGGTCTCTCTCGTGAATGGCTTTGTGTGTGTGCAGGCCTATGTTGATTATCCAGCTGCAACTTTGTAAAAATTGAAGTATGCTTGTCGCATACTAGGAGAGCGAAGCCCCTGTGTCTTTGAATGACCGGTGGGGTCCCTCCTTGAAGACCAGTGCGGTCTTGGCTACCTAGGAAACTGAGAGGCTTGATTAAAGCCGAAGACCAGTGAGGAGCCCTATGAACAAGGTCGGTGAGCCTTGCAAAACCTAGGAAGCTGAGAGGCTTGTCTAAAGCCGAGGACCAGTGACGTTTTCTTTTGAAAGGCCAATTGGCGCCTTTCATGATTTGCAGTCTGGTATTGTGAAGGCAGTTGAAATCTCACCCCTGGATGTTTTAAATAATTGGGAGTTGTGATTGGAGGAGTGGATGTTTGCAAAAGGTATAGAGGTTTGTTTCAGGTTTTAGGCATTTGGGTTCAGAAATTTGGTGCAGATGTTGTGGAGAGCATGAGCTGTGTTAAAATTTCGAGTTGACACCAGCTTTTTGGCAGTTAGTTGGGATAATGGAATTGCAATGTCGAGGCGGAGAGCTGATTGTTATCAATTATTGTTATTATTTATCACTTACTCTAAATCTGAATTGCTCAAAACTGGCATGAACTATTTTTCGTTATCACTTGTTTGCGCGTCTTAGGCCCACCTCCGGCACAAAGAGGCACCTTACAGGGTAGGACGCATTCGCATTTTATATACGCTCGATTACGTGTGATTGCCACATGCCAATTTATTGTTATATCTTCCATGTTCAAACTGCCAAAGCGCTACTTGACGTGCGCTATGTGCTTGTGTGCAACCTCGTAAATAACATGCAAACTAACATAATTACCTTTGAACTTTTGTTTTGTTGTGATTACTCCCTTCCCCGCAGAAGTTTGATTTGTGTTGACTTTGAAATGGCTGACTTCGCAAAACCCAAAGCAAGAAAAGGAGATTCTCTTCCAGTCGCGATCATCAAAAAGGAAAAGACAGTGTCTGGTCCAACTTTAGAAGAAAACACAAAGAATGATGAAAAGACTCTCATTAATCTTACCATGGAAGATGAACAGTCAGAAATAAAACAAACATCTAATCAGAATGAGTGGTACCATTGGCAAAAACAGGAGAAGCCTAACAGATATCAGGTGTCGAATTTGAAAAAGATGCCAACTGAGACCTTTAGGGAATATGCGGTACGTTGGACAGATGAAGCTGCTAAGGTCCAACCACCTTACACAGAAAATGAAGCAATTGCATGTTTCGTATCATCTCTGGACAGTGAGCTCTATTACCAAATCTGTCACCAGATAATGGACACATCAGAAACAATATTTGCCAATATTGTCAAGATGGGGGAAACTATTGAAATTAAAATGATGTTTGAATCAACTGCTCCAAAAGCCACTAATGTAAAGGGCGAATTTACCCATGATGAAAAGAAAGGAAAAGAAGTGCATGCCTTGAGTCATCCAAACCAACTTCATAAGCTTCCTAGCCAAAGCACATCAACTTCCAATCATAATAGTCACTGCCAAGCTCCTATTGCACCAAAGCCTGATCTTAACCCTTCCTACAACACGCATGGTTTTCAGCCTTACCCACCACCGCATGTTTATCTGGCACCCCCAAGCTATCTACCCCCCTCAAAGTACTACCCATCTCCAAGTCATCAGCCTGAGACTTCTGCTTGCCAAAATCGCCCAATCATGGCAAGGCCCTACCCAAAAGTGGTCAAAACTTTCACACCTTTGCCTGAGCCTATTGGCCAATTATTTGAAAAACTGAAATTAGCTGGGTTGATCCATCCTATTGCGGATAGGACACCTTATCCTCGTCCTGCTTGGTTTGACATAACAAAGAATTGTGCGTATCATTCTGGAGCTCCAGGGCACGACACTGCAAATTGCCATTCGTTGAAGGAAAAAATTGAAGCATTGATCAAAGCAAGAGTGATTCAAATCCCAATGATTCCTCCCTATTCCCAACCTGTTAAAGGGATTGAATTTAATACCAACAATCAAGAGGAGCAAACCCGAAAGTTCACATTTCCAATAGAATCTCAAGAGCATTTGTTTGAAAGGACAAAAGGTGCAAAAGTTTTAAAGCCTTTGGTAGGAGATGGGACATCTCATCCTCCTCCAAGATTGATTCATGGGGTCAAATATTGTGCTTACCATGGAGAGTATTGTCAACATGACACTAAGGGCTGCATTACTCTGAGGCACAAAATTCAAGATTTGATTGATGATGGAGTGCTCCAGCTTGCTTATGACGATGCGACTCAAAATGAAGATGATGATCTTTGAGTTGATGCCCTTCTGAAAGGAACTTGGCAATTGAGCTCAATAGTTTCTTTTGCATCACAATTCAAATTGAGGCCCTGAATTGTGTTTTGCCTTTAAATTATGTCTTTTGAGAATAACCTTTTAATTTTTGTCGTTGCATGTCTGTCGAGTTATGCCTCCTTAAGTTAGAATTTGAATAAATAATACATTGCGTTCTCATTGTGTTATTATACTTTATTTACTTTATGGTATGCTTTTGACTAAATATTCATTCCTATTTCAATTTTATAATTATCAAACCTGCCAAAACATTGCTTGTGACTAACAACGAAACAACTGAACAATTTGAGAATGATGAGCTGAAAAACAATATTTTGAACCTTTGAGGTGTCACACTATCGTTAGAACTTCAACCGGGGCAGATCTTATTTGTTGGCATATGGCGTGGAAGTAGTTTTATCTACATTCTTTATTTGAGGATTGCTTAAAATGATGAGTTGAAGATGTAGAATTCATGAAGTTGACAAAGTCTTTACCTGGTTCATCATGTCCTATTTGGAGGAACACTGGTGTTTACAACGCGGATGTTCAAGTTTGGCTGAAAATTGAACACAAATGTCTTCACAAGACGCTATATTTGAAGCAGCCGCAAGTTAGTATTGTTAAATGTAATCTTTGATGTAACGCGAACTACGCGTGACCTGATTCCCAAGGCGGGATACGTAGGCAACTCACGTAGAGTTCGGTTGCACTAGCATAGAATTTTCTCAATATCATCTTTTATGTATTTTGAACTACTTCTGACCTGATTCCTGTAATGGCAACAGGATAAGTAGGCAATCCCCATCGGATTCGGTCAAAATATTGTAACACTTTAGGCTTGTTTATCTTCTATGATGTAATTCCGAACTATGCATCTGGGCAGATGTGTAGGTTTTCCAATTCGGATGCGGCTTCGTACTTAGATTGCCATATTTTCCCCAAAAATCTTTATGTAAGCAGAACTACGCACAGTCTGATTCCCGTGGAGGGATACGTAGGCGCTCTTAACGGGCTCGACTCTATAATATTAAAATTTTTAGTTTTCCCTAAGGCAAGAAACTGGGGCAATTTTTACAAGATGATTTGAAGATACGGAAGATGATAACTGGGGCAAATTTTGGAAGGCAAGTTGAAGATTTAGATGGTCATAACTGGGGCAAAATTTTGCAAGAATCAACATTGACTATCAAAAGACGAGCTGGGAAGATCTTGGGAATTGGCTAGATGGATAGTGCCAACTCTAAGAAAAGGATGTTCAGTTTGTTTTAAGATAAGTCACAAGCTTTTGTCAAGGCAGAAATTTCATAAAATGCATCTTACTTTCATGAAATATTTGCATGGTTACTTTATTTACTTTATTGCCAAAACTACTTTTACTTTGCCTCTATTATCAAAACATTCATGCTATTGAGTTCATGAGCCAAGTCTCCGAGTATGATTCACAAATCCAAGTCCGAGGAAAACATGGGAGCAGAAGCGCGACATCAAGAAGATCGAGATCAAGTCAGCACAAATCAAACGCTCCCCCTCCCTCCCAAAACTAACAATTTTTTCTTTGAGAACAGGGACATTAACGCCCACATCAGAAGATAAACATCTTAGCAAGACAATCTTGAAGATTCTCATCGCTTGGATTGAAATTACATTTGGGATAAAGCTCGATGCTTTCTCACTTTGCCGAAAAGGCGGTATTTCTATTTCCCATAACTTTTGCAAATTGTTAAGCATATCTGTTTCATTTCTCTTTCTCCGTATAAGGACACTCACTAAAGTTCTGCTTTATAACTTACAGATATTGCCAAATCTGGGAGAATCCCTTTGCATTGTGGCCAAGACCATTCCTCCGTAGAAGGATTCAGAAATATAAACTTATTTGGCAATAGGACCACTTTGGATGGGTTCCTACCTTCCGGTTGGGGTACAACCCAAGACTGCATTGAAAGACATCTTTTTCATGATCTGGAGCATTGTGCTCTTTCATGGTTTATTGCCGAAAGACGACATTTCTCCTTTCTATAATTCTCGCAATTGTTAAAATATCAGTTTCATTTCTATTCCGCTATGAGAACATTCACTAAAATTCCATTGTTGTGATTTGCAGATATTGCTAAGTTTGAGGAAGCACATGCATGGATGAATTTTGTGTCTTTTGCTTTATTTTATGATTTGGGCTCGTTCATTTTATAATTAAACGTTTTGGGCTCGTTCCCCTTATAAATGAACGTTTTGGGCCCGTTCGCCTTATAAATGAACAATTCGGGTTCATCCGCCTGTAAATAGGATATACAGGTTCTTTCAAATTGCGCTAGGACGTTGGATGCTTCATGACCCGACGCCTCGTTGCTTTATCAATTGAATGGAGCACATTCCGAGATTGCGTTGTATACTACCCCTTCATGATTTAAGGCATTATGCTTTGTCTTGGTTTATTGCCGAAAAGGCGGCGCTTTTCTTTTCTCAAATCTCATTGTTATAGAATTTACCCCGCGATATTTAAGACAAGTCGGCTGGAACACCGCTTTCGGAGTGTTTCGCGATGTCGGCTGTCTTGCAATATTGACATTTATTGATAGTTTAAGACAAGTCGGCTGAAACACCACTTTCGGAGTGTTTCGAGATGTCGGTTGTCTTGCAGTATTTGCATTTTATATTTAAAGTAGATTGATAGTTTAAGACAAGTCGGCTGGAACACCGCTTTCGGAGTGTTTCGCGATGTCGGTTGTCTTGCAATATTGACATTTATTGATAGTTTAAGACAAGTCGGCTGAAACACCACTTTCGGAGTGTTTCGCGATGTCGGTTGTCTTACAGTATTTTCATTTTATATTTAAAGTAGATTGATAGTTTAAGACAAGTCGGCTGGAACACCGCTTTCGGAGTGTTTCGCGATGTCGGTTGTCTTGCAATATTGACATTTATTGATAGTTTAAGACAAGTCGGCTGGAACACCACTTTCGAAGTGTTTCGCGATGTCGGTTGTCTTGCAGTATTTGCATTTTATATTTAAAGTAGATTGATAGTTTAAGACAAGTCGACTGGAACACCGCTTTCGGAGTGTTTCGCGATGTCGGTTGTCTTGCAATATTGGCATGTTATGTTTAAAGTAGATTGATAATCTAAGACAAGTTGGCTGGAGCACCGCTTTCGGAGTGTTTCGCTATGTCGGTTGTCTTGCAATATTGGCATGTTATAATTGAAGTAGATGATAAAGATAGGCGGTTCGACTTGAGACACCATATCTTGTCAGTCAACTTATCTTATGAAAGCCTTGCATTTTACGAATTCGTTCCTACTTTACTTATTGTTTCACTTTACCTTTTCAGAATAATGATCAGCCTAGAGGTTCCCCGGGCGGAGTACCTCGTCAGTTGATCGAGAGAAGAACTTGTTGATAACATCACGACCAGCATTTATAATTTTATATTATCCCTTTGTTTATTTCTCATTCCAATTACTACAGTTTATTAGCAGTTGCTCGCTTACCGTTTGTTAAGTCTTTACAGAATTTTGGCAATACCGCAGCAGCATTTGGAGCATAACGTGGAACTCTTTCTTAGCAGTGAACTGGGGCAATCGTTGATATGAGCTAGACTCATCAACGAGGATCTGAAGAATCGCACTCGAACAAGCAAATTCTATCCTAATCTTGGCTTCAGATTAGGACATCAGTCTGTCTTCTTTCCTATTCGTGCGTCTTTTTCAATCAATCGTGCGAGTTTTCATGTCTAAAGTGTCATTGAACTACATATGGCCTGATTCTCTTTCAGCCCGAGATATGTAGGCAACTCGGAAACCGGAGTTCGGTCATATCCGTAAGCCTCGCACTTTGATCCTTGGAATTGAAGTCCTTGGCTTTATCGTGACAAAATTGGTTTTTCGTCAACTTCTTTACCCTGAAAACTCTTTCATCATTTTCCGGGTAAAGAGGGGCAGCTGTTGACACCCAATTTTGTCCCGAAAGTGTTCAAATTAAAGGTTTAATTATTCTAAAATTAAAATTAATTTTTGAAATTAAAGGCAAATGCTTAATTTCAAATAAAGTGGCTAAAAGCGTAATGTGCAACCTTAATCTCAGTTGACCCTCGCAATTCCTCTACTTATCTATTAAAATCTAAAATTAAGGCTAATTTTGCTCTAAATCCCGAAGTCAGTCTATCTGTGCAAACACATATACAATACACATTATACACACACCTCACCATAATTGTCAACCCAGTTCCTCAGTAACCCGCGACCCAATTCCCTTTCCCCAACCCATTTCTCCCTAAACCCGACCCGATTCCCCTTCAATTTCCCCCCAAAACCTTGAATCCGTCCAAGAATTGCTCAGCTGGTCCCCCCTCCACGTCCTGGAACTTCCTTTTTGGTACAAAGTACGCGTTTTAATCTGGTCCGTTGATTTCAAATTCGAGTTGATCCGATTCGTTCATTTCCTATGCCTAACGGATCTTTTCTTGAAGATAAGGATCCAAAGTGTACAATCTTGAAGAATGGACACTTTAGACCCTTATCTCACAAGAAGATTGGTCAAAAGGGCAAGGGGAATTCTGGAATTTGGGGAAAAAGAAAACCCTAGCTATTCAGGTATTTAAACTTCATTTTTGTCAATTTTTTCGGGAGGAGGCGAGAAAAGATAGGAATACATAGGGAAAAACAGTAGTAAAAAAAGGGAATTCTGTTCTCACTTTTAAGTAAGATACATACATATCACTGTTTGTCCATTTTTTTGAGACTATTATTATCGAGTTCGAGTCGTCGTGTTGTTCGTGCTCGAGTCGATCGCTTCAGCTTATCGCTTTGGTTCACTGCTTATAAAAAGGTAAAATCCAAACCTTTACATTATTATTTTATTTAGTTACATGCTGTTTTCCTGTGCAAAAGTCTGTTTGAATGTGATGTTGGACGTTAGTGGTTGATATCAAATGTTGAAATGAGGTCTGCATATAAAGAAGAAGTTTGAACTTCATGGGTGTATGCTTTTGGCTAAAGTTTAAGCTTATCTCTGTCGCCTAGGAGATTGTTAAAGCTGAGATTAAATTTATGCTTAGTGAAAAATCTTGTCAAAAGAGTATAAGAAACTAGTTTTAAGCAAAAACCTTTTGTCTTTGTTCATTAATGTTAAAATAGGTAAAGTTTCTTTTCTTTAACATAAGTTTCTGGATTATGTGATGATAAGCATGGCTCCAAACTGATTCAGGGCCAAAGTTTAGCTATGAATGAGTTTGATTAAGTTCCTGGAAATCCATTTCCTCCTTAGGAATTCTGATTTCATGTTTGGTATATGGTGCTATTGTCTGTGGGCTGTTCCAGGTTCTGTTAAGGGGTCTTTGGGTTTGCAGTTGGTCTCTAGTTCAATGAGGGAGATGGTATAGGCAGTTTGCTGGAGTATAGGGTTGTTCAGGGAGTTGCAGGGAGGTCTTTGTGTGTGTGTGCAGGTGTTAAGGCAGGGTCTGGTTGTTGTCTGGAGGTTTCAGGTAGTTTTCAGGGTCTGTGAGGTGTGAGAGGAGTATGAAGAGATGCTGCAGCTTCTGGTATGTTCTTGTTTTGTTTGTAGTATTAGCAGAGGATGCTAGAGGTTTGGGGGGTGTTGTTAGAGAAGTTAGGTGGCTGCAGGTCCCGGATTTAGGTTGTAGTGATTGCAGGTGTTTTGAAGTAATGTAGTCTGCAGCAGGTGCAGGTGTAGGTTTGTTCCTGGTTTCCTGGTTCTGTCTGTTAGAAGAAGAGGTATGGGGATAGGGTCTGTTAAGGTGAAGTTCTTTATCTTCGTGGTATGTGTAGTAGCATTGTTTTTGTTCCTCTAAAGCTTAATCTTCAATCTCTTGTCTACTTCCCTAATCCTATTTGTCTCCAAGTCTTCTTCTGTTCAGTTTATTCTTTTTTGAATGAATCAGGTCAGCTTTCTAAGTTCTTTTATTTCCAGTTTGTGTCTGTGTGTGTTGATCAGCTTCATGAAAATTTGAATTTGAATTTTGCAAAGTGTCCTGTTTAATCTTGCTAGTTTAGTTATCGTGCTTCTCTGTCTTATCTCTTTGAATCTTAAGTTGTTTCTTGAAGGTTTAATTGTTCCCTTTTATGCTTGAATTAGTTGTTTCTGGTTAATTAATGGAGATAGTGCAGGCTGTGAGGGATTCTGGAGTATGCAGATGCTAGAGAGTAATAGGTAGCAGGTTGTATGAAGGAGTTCAGGGTGTTTCTGGTGCTGCAAGTGTTCAGGAGAGTTGTTTGGAGTTTGTGTGAGAGCATAAAGGGGCCGGGGTGTTTGAAGGTGTTAACAAGATGGTTTCGAAAGGTTTTAGTCTGGAGAAGAGGGTCTGGGAGTTGTTTGAAAGTGTAAAGTATATGCAGCAGGTTCTTGATTGTTTGGCTTCTATCCTGAAGAATAGAAAGGAGGTGATGGAGTCTCAGTTTGTGTCTGTTGAATGGAGAGGGAGTTTAAGTGAGCTGGGGCTGCTTTGATTTTGTAGAAGGAGAATCAGGGAGGTATGATGTAGAGGTTTGCAGCTTGTTAGGGAGTCTTATCCATGAGATGCTGTAGCAGTATAGTCTCCTAGGCTTGTTTCTAATATTAATTAGAGGATACAGAATATCTCTAGGTGTCTTTTCTGTTGCTTGTGATTGGGAAGAACCTGATGAAGTTGGTTCTAATATGGTGTGCAGGCTGCTGGTCTAGTATAAGGTCCCAAGTTCAGCTAATGTGTTTCAGTTTTCCCCCCATTGTCTGAATGCATTTTAGAACCAATGTCAGGGATTTCTATTAGTTTGATGTCTGCTATATTTGTCAACCTTAGTTTAGTTCTGCTTCGGCTCATCAGCCTAATATCTTGTTCAGGTTCCTAAGTCAGCTTCTTATCCCTGTTTTCTGCTTTGGCCTGAATCCATACAGTATTGTCCTTGTTTGTTATAACTGATGAATTAAGACGGGACCATTTTATAAATCTTTCCACTTTACTATGTGCAATTAAAAGTTCATTTTACTGTAAACGTGTGCTAATCCTTACCTTTGTTTTCTTTTGCATAAATACCCTTGGGATCGAGTTGGTTAAAAACTCAAAATGGGATGGCATGCATTTGGAAGTCATTCGATCCGCTCCACATTTTCGGGACTTGATATCCCCGAAAACATAAAAGAAAGAAAAATGAAAATCACAAAGTCCAAGGCTCAATGATTGAGTTTGCGCTTCCAGGTTCTATCTTCTAAACTCCATCTTTCCCCGCTCCCTTAGAAAATACATGTTGTATAAGATTTCCCCATAGACCGGATTAGTAGCCCGGTAGGATAGGAATGATATTTGAATTGTGAATAACTATTGTAAATCACTTAAATTGGTTTATATGAATGCTTTGTATCATTTCTTTTCGAATCGCCAATTAATTTATGGATGTTTAGAATCATTTGTCAATTAATGAGTGCAAAATCAAATTTGAGTAAAAAATCGTACCCTCGTCATAATTCGCATTTGAATTGCTTATTTATTGATTATATTAATATTCAATTATTTATTTATTTAATCTAATTTATTTATTTAGTTAATTAATTAAATTTTAATCCTTTATTTATTTATTTATTTACTTAATCTAATTTATTTAATTTCAATTAATTATTTATTTAATCAATTAAATATTTATTCATTTATTCATTTAATTAATCAACTACTATTCATTTACTCCTTTATTTAATTAAAATTGATAAGTATTCATCTATTTAATTAAGTTATTTATTTGCTTATTTATTTTCCTATTTATTCAATCAATTAATTAATCCTTTATTATCATCCAATTATTTATCTAATGTGTTTCATTTAATTATCTAACTTCATTTAACCTTTGCTTATTCTATTAATTAATTAATTGATCATTATTTCATTATCCATTTAATTAATCTTAAATTGGGTCATTTATTTATCTAAGTATCGGCATAATTAAAGTCTGATCTTATTTATATCATTTCTATTATCCTCATTTAAAAATTAACTATATATTTTATTATCCTTAACAAATTCGTGAAAACCGCCGGATTAACCGCTTTTAGCGGATTTTCGAAAGTGCTCCCGCAAGGGACCTTCTTTTGGAAATAAAAGAACCACTTACTTAGAATCTCTGATTTTAATTTAATTTCCTTTAAATAAAGAATAAATTGCACTCATTAGTTAACTTAAGTTTCTAATAATCCTTAAATTAGGTGGCGACTCCAAAGAAACCCTTTGGAGTCCCATTTTGTTGAAATATACCCAAAACAAGTCTTTTCTTAAAGAAAGGGTGATTTTTGGGGTTCAACATCCAAAGACTTGGCAAACCTGCGCGATCATTCTGAGATTAGGGCCAAGCTTGCTGTGCTCGAAGCTAAACGTTCATTGGTTGGGCAAATTCAAGCTAAGCAGGTTAATGTTGAAGAGATGCTGCAGATGACGAAAAGCATTGTTCGCAGAATAAGACAAGCACTGAATCTCTCTCTTGAGGAGTCTGAAGGTGAAGATGAGGATGAGGATGAAGATGAAGACGATGGCGAGAATTCAGGGGACGATGGCAGAATCGACGGAGTTGATGCGTCGGGTTCTGATCGTAGCCCCAAAAGCTGATGCCCCTCCCCAATCTTTAAGTTTGTTCATCTGGCGAGAGCCGGATTTTAATTGTTTTTGGATAGAAGTCTTGTAAAGACTTTCTTATCTCTGTATGGCCGGTTCCATTTGGCCTTTGATCACTCTGTAAACTTCTGTCAGCCGTTTTCGGCATCTTATCGTTTTACAGGATTATATATATGAGTTTAGATCTATTCAATGACTATATTTAGTCTGAATTTTTGATCTTTTGTTTGTATGTGTTGTGGACTTCGTGCCTTGTGTTTAGGAGCTTTTTGAAGTTTGAACTTTATTAAGTTCTGGTCTCCAAAAGTCTGGCCGAATGTTTTAACTTAGCCTTTCCTTAGGAAGAGGTCGTAAGTTATGAATAATCTGCGTAGCTATTTTTATTCTGACCGAGTCGTGGTCATTAGACTTTTGGCCAAATCGTTGCCCTTTGCGTATAACTTTGCTTATCGTCTTGATAACCGAAAGCCGTCGCATGACTTTGTAGATTGGCTCTGGCCGAGTTGCTGGCCTTGTGAACGACTTCTCTTATTTTTGTGGAAGTTTGTCACGTAAAAGATTTTGAAAAACTTCAAAAAACCGCCTTTTGGCAAGGTCTTTCACCTTTTGGCAAGCTATTTCGCCTTTTGGCAAGGTCTTTCACCTTTTTCGCCTTTTGGAAAGGTCTTTTGCCTTTATGAAGGTCTTATCTGGCCTACAGGGGCCTCTCACCACTCTCCTTGTTTTTATGTTGGAACACCGGAAGTAATAACATAAAAAGAGTTGAGGCAAGATGCATATAGAAGAACACATATAACCAAACGAGGAGTGTGTCCGTTGTGGGATTCGAACCCACAGCCGCGAAGTTGAAGAACTTCGAGCTCTACCAGTTGAGCTAAGCAGATCTGACCTTGTTCAGGCCGTTAGTACCATTTAGAGAAAATATAATAAAAGTAAGAACTTCCGTAAAAGCAAAAGGCAAGTCTAAGATGACTAACCATTTTACTACCAAAAGTGATACCTTTTGAGGTGAATCACATTCCAACTATTCGGGACAGTGGAGCCGTCTGGTCGTGCCATGCGATAAGATCCCTTGCCGACTGAAGCGATTACCTTGTAGGGGCCTTCCCAGTTAGGGCTAAGCTTCCCAGAATTTGTTTCTTGTGTGCTCTTGGAGACTTTCCTTAGTACAAAATCTCCAACCTAGAAGCTTCGTACGTGCAGTCCCCGATTGTAGTATTGTTCAATTCGTTCTTTCTGGGCGATTACCCGTACAAGGGCTAGCTCCCTTCGTTCTTCGAGGAGGTCCATCTCTTCGGAGAGGTTGATTAGAGCTTTGCTGATGTAATATATAGGAAGTTGTTTACCTTTTTCTTCCCGAACTAGAACGGCGCTTACCGACGATTCTGAGACTGCCAGATAAATCAGCAACTGCTCCCCCTGTTGAGGTGTAGAGAGCAGTGGTGGATTGGATAGGTACTTTTTCAGATCCTTCAATGCCTGTTGGCATTCAGGGGTCCACTCGAACTCCTTGTTTTGCTTTAAAACGTCGAAGAAACTCTTGCATCGGTCGGATGATCGGGGAATGGATCTTCGCAGGGCAGCCACTCTTCTTGTCAATTCATGACGTCTTTCCGATTGTGGAGTACATCTGGAATTGATTCAATGGCTTTGATCTGACCGGGAATGACTTCAATTCCATGCTGAGAGACGATGAAACCCAGGAACTTCCCCGATCTGACTCCGAATGCACATTTGTCCGGGTTCAGCTTCATGTTGTACTGACCAGAATCTGGAAAGCTTCTTTTAGATGCGCCAGATGGTCCTCTGCTCGTTTTGACTTGATCAACATGTCATCAATGTACACTTCCATAGTCTTTTCGATATGGTCGTGGAACATTCGATTGACTAGGCGCTGATATGTTACACCTGCATTTTTCAACCCAAATGGCATAACTTTATAAAAATACGTACCTCTGCAGGTTATGAACGTTGTTTTCTCCTGGTCCTCTGGGTCCATTAATATCTGGTTATATCCGGAATATGCATCGAGGAAGGTGAGCACCTCGTGCCCGGCTGTTGCGTCGATCAGTTGATCTATCCTGGGAAGGGGATATGAATCCTTCAAGCAGGCTTTGCTTAGATCCGTGAAGTCAATGCAGACTCGCCATTTTCCATTTTTCTTGGGTACGACGACCACGTTGGCTAGCCAGTCCGGGTATTTGACTTCGCGTACAGATCCAATTTTTAACAGCCGGTCGACTTCGTCGATGATGACCTGGTTCTGAAAAGCTCCTTGTTGGCGCGTCTTCTGTTTTACTGGACGATGGTAGGGGTCGACGTTCAATCTGTGAGTAATAATGTCTGGCGAAATACCTGTCATATCTGCGTGAGACCAGGCGAACGTTGTATGCCGCTCCTTGAGGAACTCGAGGATATCTCCTCGTAAACGTTTGCTCAATTCGGTCCCTAAGTATACTTTCTGTTCCGGCTTATCTGCGAACAATTCTTCGGGTTCCAAAGCTTCCATGGTCGGCATGTGGTTTTCTCTCTCCTCCATCTTCGTGATGAATTCCGGGACCTCGTACTTCGTTTCTTCATGCGGCGCGTCTGGTCCCGGTCGCTGTAATTGCTATTTGTTTTCTTCAGGAAGTTTGAGAGCCACTGAATAGCAATCTCGTGCAGAGCGCTGCTCTCCTCGGACCTCACGTATATCCCCCATTCGGATGGGAACTTCAGTACTTGATGATAAGTTTAGGGAACAACTTGCATATCATGGATCCAAGGTCTCCCCATGATGATGTTATAGGCTAGGTCCGCATCAACAACATGAAAAGTTGTCTCCTTCGCTACTCTTTCGGCGAGAATTGTCAGGGTAATCTCGCCAAGAGTCTTCTCACTCGAGTTCGTCGATACTTACCTTTGAGTTGTAGCGATTGCAGACGTCCGTCCTACTGATTGCTGGGGACTCGTAAAGAGACTTGTAAAGTCTGCGCATGGCCTCTGAACTCCTAATATCCAGACTGTTAGTAAACGCGATCGCTGCCCATCTGTCCGGTATCTTGGGAAGCATCATCCGCTCTCTTTGGAAGCGACCTACGTATTTGCGGAGGGACTCGTCGGGCCTCTGCTTGATTTCGAAGATATTCTCTATGTGGGTACTTACCTGATTTCCGTCTACGATAGTTCGTTGTGAACTGCTCTCTGCCATGTTAGTTGTAGAGCAAAAAGATTGACGAAAAGAGGTATAATATCAGAAAAAATAAGCTGTTAACCTACGAAGGCTATTGACCGGCTCCCACTGTGGTCGCCAAATTGTTTAACCTAGATCCGATTTTAGGCCAATTAATAATTAAATTTATATTTGCGGAGTCACGATCAATAGTTTAGATTAAGAGTTTAAATGACGAACTAGAGCAGCGTTAGATTCGTAAATGATACGGGAACAAGATATAAATGAGAATTAGCAAAGATAAAGCGTAAATAAAAGCAGATAGAAGTAACCGCGCTGTATCGCTTGTCCCCGGTGAGAGTTCTTCAGCACTAGTCGTACTTAGAAGATTAGAGAACAAGGTGCTGGACGAATATAAGTAAAAAGTAGTATTTGAGCAAGAGCGAGGGAGTATTCTTATTGATATTGTAGACAGGAAGTCCAATTGTCCCACAATGGCTTAGAACAGATGCTATTTATAGGTCTGATAGGCGTCCGTTGGGTTTTGTAACCGCTGGGCACGTATCCGTTGGATATGCAACTGCCGGGTTGTAATGATTGCCTTTATGACTATTAATTGAATGATTGCACATGATCTGGTTAATAACTCCTCATTCAGATCGTGTTGACTGATGAGGCGTTTCATAACTGCTTTGGATCTGTTCGCGATAACTGTCTGTCCGTTGGGTATCTGTCCGGTAGAGCTTCTGTCTGTGCCACGTGTTTGATACGTGTCATCTTTCAGGTGCTGTTAACTTTTATCCAATACATGAAGCTAGCCACATTTTCATAACTTGGACGATTACAAGTCTCTTTTTTCCGTAATTGAGTGGTTTTTATCATTTTGTCGACACTTTAAAGCTCATTGCTAGAAGACTGACACGACCCGAAATCCGGCTAGGCCGTGCGGGCACCCGACATCCTCCCCTAGACCTGTCGGGCGAACCCTTACCAATTAAATTAGGAATATATATATATATATATATATATATATATATATATATATATATATATATATATATATATATATATATAAAATTAAATTTATAAATAAGAACAATACTTAAAAAAAACACAGACATACTAATACCTCTAAGTTGTACAAAAGAAATTACAGCTGACTACCCAACACACTAGGTTTAGGGCTATCCAGACTAGATATCTAAGAGTACAAAAGAAGACAAATACCTTATGAAGGGAGCAAAATACAACTAAAATAATAACCAATAAATTGGTGGCCATCCGGAATAAAAGCTGGCTCACCCTGACAGCTGAAGTTGTCTTCGCTCCTTCACAACGTGACGAACTCAATCTTGGAGCGAACCTACCGAAACGAAATAGATAGACAAGAAACAAACAACAAACAAGGGTGAGTCAAAAGGACCCAATAAGTGGGGCAGACTAGCCACCTCAAAGGATAGATAGCTAGCTAGGGAGAAAAGAAACAAATAAACCAAATTCCTCTTATTTAAATTATAAAAAGGCAGAGCCAGATAATAAGTAGAAACACGTATGGAATGACAAACTCATCAACAACTAGGAACGTAAGATAGCCAAAACATATAGGTATCCCGAACACATCAACAATCAAAAATACATCCTGTTGCGGCGTGCAACCCAATCCATATATTCATACTGTTGCGGCGTGCAACCGGATCCATATATTTATACCGTTGCGGCGTGCAACCCGATCCATATATTTATACAGTTGCGGCATGCAACCTGATCCCCGTAATCCAGAATATGAGCCAGAAATATATAGGCAAACTGAATATGTCCACGACATAGTATACATACCGCATACATAAAACACAACACAATACACACAATAGTCAGTATGCGGTGCAATGAGATGGGATGAATGCGGGACGATGCGATGCAGTCGCATATGCCTGATACCTATCTCTGGCGCGGGACTCTAATCGTCTACCGGGAAGTAGATGCAATAATGACCCTTCACCGGCTCGGGACTTTCATCGGTTACCGGGAAGTATATGCAATAATGACCCTTCACCGGCGCAGGACTCTCATCGCCAACCGGGAAGTATATGCAATAATGACCCTTCACCGGTGCGGGACTCTCATCGCCAACCGAGAAGTATATGCAATAATGACCCTTCACCGGCACGGGACTCCCATCGCCAACCGGGAAGTATATGCAATAATGACCCTTCACCGGTGCGGGACTCTCATCGCCAACCGGAAAGTATATGCAATAACGACCCTTCACCGGTGCGGGACTCTCATCACCAACCTGAAAGTATATGCAATGCTCAAAACCAGAGTGCAATGCTCATATGCTCAATGCACCAACAACAGGGCATAACATATAATATATAATGTATATTCAAAGCTAAGGCGTAATGAGCACGTCTATCGACAGCTACACACGTAAGGAACACGTGGTAGAATATCCACAAGGCCAAGAGCCTCCAAAGAAATGGATACAAACACTTACCTTGTTACAAAGTTAGCACAGCCACTCAATAACTGATTTGTCCTTCGGTTTTATTGTCAAACGATCCCACTCTGAATGTTTCGGGGTAAAAATTCTACTATTTTCCCAGCTCTTTTCTCATTTTTTTTTAATAATTTTATCTCTTTCTCGTTTTTTCTGATTCTGTATCGTTTTGCTGCTTTTTCATTTGTAACGCTTAACTAAGGGATTCTTATCCCACTTGTCACCGCCACCACTTTTAAATCTTTCCTTTTCTTTTTATTTTTTGTTTTGTTTTGTTTTGTTTTCTTTTACTTTTCTTTTCGCGACAAAAATTAAAATGGTACCCTACGATGTTCGAAATAATTCCAGCTTTTTCATAGAAGTTATACAAAATATATGTAATATGCGAATTTAAATAGAAAAAAGTCAAATTATTTAACTTTAGCCGAACAACATCGAAATTCACCTTCGAAAGTTCACAAAAGTCACAAATAATCATACGAATCTGACGGCGCTGTCAGATTTCGAATCGGAGCTCATTCGCCAAAACCGAGCTAGAAAATCTCTTTTTAATATTTATCGATAATAAAAACTGAAACATTCTTCCGATGCCTACCAAACGAGGTCTTATTAAGCTAAAATTTTATAGACTGGTCCTAACGGACATTACGAATATTTTTAAATTATCAGCACGCCAATCGGAGTCCTAACTCCCGAAACGACTACCTAAGGTCGTTTCATTCTCCTCCACTTAGACTCTCGTTCATCCTCGAACGAGCCTACGTCTAAAGCAAGATTCACGTAGATAACAAGAGAAATTGCAAAACCTTCATAAACTATTTCACAAATATTGTTTCGTGATTGCATAATCAGAATTATAACACGCACGCCGAATTTTTGGAATAAAACATATCTGGATAATTTCATAACGCCATTGACCAGCTTATTCTGACTATGCTGATCCTTTCTCGATCACGAGAGGAGAACTCTACATTTCCGAAACAAAGATACACGGAACTCTGGATGGATTAATATGATTCTGCCGGTGAATCACCTCGTCGATATACTTTTCGATATAGAACAAGTCGATGAAACAAAGAATTAGCTTTTGCTTCAGCAACGCCTTAGAGATTTAATATTATGATTCAGTATCAATTAGAGGAAAACTCCTCCACTTAGAGCATAAACTCATACAGCTAAGTTGAATAAAAATAGTCATCCTCGCACAACCTGCTGGATTAAGGAAGACTTAGCTAAAGGTTGAACATAGGCAGACCTAAGCTACCAACTACCCTTTTGGGTTGCCACACAGCTGCAACTCTCGAGTCACAACTCCATTCATTTTCCTATAAGCACCACCACCTGATGGATCAACTCAGGGGGTCAAATGACGCCTCTCATTACCCTTAGTAGCCTTGAAAAACAACAACATGCTTACACGGCTACCTTTACACGTACTCTGGCTCAACATAGGGAACATCACAATAGGTTACTGACCGCCTAACCTCACCAGCGCCGAACAAAGAAGAGATGACAACGGACTGAGGGTAGAAATAATTACAGCTTCAGGAAGCTCATGCTCTTATTTGGTTGACTACCTGAGCTAGACAAAGAATCGCAATTGAGGAAATAGATATTAAATGAGCTTTATGGAACAACATCCATGCCAATTTGACCTCCCAATAAGAAGGAAACTCTGACAATTTACCAGAAAACCCTTTTATAACCCAAATAAGCTCATGGGATAACATGACTGTACTAGCATCTTGAACCAAGAGGAGATACGTAGATCGAATATTACTTACTAATCACTTTACACCGGAAGAAACGATACACTTGCTGATGGTGAAGAATTAGGATCCCATTATCCTACCAACACGAAATTCCGAGAAGAGAGGTAAACTGATTTGACATAATAACAGAAGGTGGAACAACAAGATGCCAGGAATAAATCATACCAGAAGCTCGCCCCTCTACCACAGCCGATTCTTAATTAAAACAATATCCAAGGAAACCATCAAAACATGATAAGACACACCATTTCCAGATCGATCGGAAGAATCAAATCTTACTCACATATAAAGGAAGAGGAAATATAGGGATCTACTACATCGGATGCCTCAGCATCCTACCAGACTAGCAGTTCATAGAACTGCCTCTGCAGCTGAGCTGAGCCACTACCCTGATAATCACTTCTAGAAGAACTACTGCCACCACGCTCTCGACCTCTACTGGATGGTGGCATTTCTCTGACTGATTGAGATCTAAATGAAATCTCCTGCGACTGCGCAGATGCCTAATGACGAGAGAAAAGACAACTGCCTACTTGTCGGAGTAAGGAAAAACTCCTCAAAGGATAGCCAGACTCACGAAAATGATACCACCTTTTCGCTGAAAAATGGAAGCTGGAAAGATTGTTGATAGCTGTAAAGAAAAGAATGAATCTGATCTTGACGAGCTACTGGCGCACTCTAAGAATCACATGACACAAGCTGAGATAACCTGGAAGGTGACCTCCCAAAATAATCAGAACTTTTACCTCCAAATGAGGTACCATGGTTACCCACCAGGGCCGTGAGATCTCTTACTCCCCCACTCTAACTTATGGTATGCCTCATACCTCTGAGCAATATTAACAACAACATCAACTGAAATCTCGACCTCAATCTCTCGAGCCATCTGGGATCTCAAGGAAGGAGAAGGGTCATCAATAAATCTTTGAATCTCTCGAAAGGCTCATGGACTAGTTCTAATACGTATTCAGCCATTCTATAGAATTCAATCTCATATTCTGAAACATCAATAGGCCAACCGACAGGCTACCCTGTCCAATCCATTCAAACTGGCAACACTTTTCACCTCTCCCGCTACTCGAAAAGAACATTTTTCCATGAATCTAGAAGAAAACTCGAACCAAGTTAGCTAATAAGAGAGCAGTCCACCAATCCAGGGCTGGACCTTTAAACTGGAAAGAAGAATAATCAACACCATACTGCTCAATATAATTAAGAGCCTGAAGGATATGCTGACATCATTTTATTGTAAAAAAACTTACACAGGGATTATCTGATGCATTGCTTAGGAATATCGGAAGGTTCAACCGCGCAAAATAATGTAACCTCTTTAGGAACTCGGACCGAGCCATTACTGAGGCTAACTAACCATCCATAATAGCTAGAGGCACAACACATGCTGTTTCCGGAACATAATTTACTGCAACAATATTAAGAACCAGAATAGGAGCTCCCTGAGACCGAACATCTGCACATGCGGCAACCTGATAGCCTGCCCAGAGAATAATAGGTTCTTATGGTATCTGCGTCGCCAAGATTCTCGTAAAAGCAACGTATAGAGCCAAGGGAACCACAAAGCCCTGCTCTCTTGCCCATCGCGAGCTGGCACAGCTGGGGGCCTCCGTAACTAGATCGTCAGCACGATCAAACACCCTCGGGGCTTGAGTAGCTCTAGCCCCATGCTAGACTACTTCGCCTTGAACTCATACCATTTGCTGATTTGTCGCACGAGAGTTCACAATTACCACGAAGGAATTAACGAATTAACGAAAATACTTTTGAATGCTACACCGACGCACGATCAGAAATGAAGGAAGTGAAACTGCCTAAATGCCATCATAGCCTCTCATAGATAAGTACGGACGTCTACATACCCATCAGCGAGACTCTACTAGACATTGTCTTAGTCTGGATAGACTCTAAACCAGGCTCTGATACCAACTGACACGACCCAAAATCCGGCTAGGCCGTGCGGGCACCCGACATCCTCCCCTAGACCCGTCGGGCGAACCCTTACCAATTAAATTAGGAAAATATATATAATTCAATTTATAAATAAGAACACTACTTTTTAAAAAAAAAACACAGACATACTAATACCTCTAAGCTGTACAAAAGAAATTACAGCTGACTACCTAGTACACTAGGTTTAGGACTATCCAGACTAGATATCTAAGAGTACAAAAGAAGACAAATACCTCCTGAAGGGAGCAAAATACAACTGAAATAATAACCAATAAATTGGTGGCCATCCGGAATAAAAGCTGGCTCACCCTGACAGCTGAAGTCGTCTTCGCTCCTTCACAACGTGACAAACTCAATCTTGGAGCGAACCTGCCGAAACGAAATAGATAGACAAGAAACAAACAACAAACAAGGGTGAGTCAAAAGGACTTAATAAGTGGGGCAGACTAGCAACCTCAAAGGATAGATAGCTAGCCAGGGAGAAAAGAAACAGATAAACCAAATTCCTCTTATTTAAATTATAAAGAGGCAGAGCTAGATAATAACTAGAAACACGTATGAAATGACAAACTCATCAACAACCAGGAACGTAAGATAGCCAAAACATATAGGTATTCCGAACACATCAACAATCAAAAATACATCCTGTTGCGGCGTGCAACCCGATCCATATATTCATCCTGTTGAGCCATGCAACCCGATCCATATATTTATACCGTTGCGGCGTGCAACCCGATCCATATATTTATACCGTTGCGGCGTGCAACCCGATCCCCATAATCCAGAATACGAGCCAGAAATATATAGGCAAACTGAGATATGTCCACGACATAGTATACATACCACATACATAAAACACAACACAATACACACAATAGTCAGTATGTGGTGCAATGAGATGGGATGAATGCGGTATGATGCAATGCAGTCGCATATGCCTGATACCTATCTCCGGCGCCGGACTCTCACCGTCTACCGGGAAGTAGATGCAATGATGACCCTTCACTGGCTCGGGACTCTCATCGATTACCGGGAAGTATATGCAATAATGACTCTTCACCGGCTCGGGACTCTCATCGGTTACCGGGAAGTATATGCAATAATGACCCTTCACCGGCGCAGGACTCTCATCGCCAACCGGGAAGTATATGCAATAATGACCCTTCACCGGTGTGGGACTCTCATCGCCAATCGGGAAGTATATGCAATAATGACCCTTCACCAGCGCGGGACTCTCATCGCCAACCGAGAAGTATATACAATAATGACCCTTCACCTGTGCGGGACTCTCATCGCCAACCGTAAAGTATATGCAATAACGACCCTTCACCGGTGCGGGACTCTCATCACCAACCGGGAAGTATATGCAATGCTCAAAACCAGAGTACAATGCTCATATGCTCAATGCAATACCAACAACAGGGCATAACATATAATATACAATGTACATTCAAAGCTAAGGCGTAATGAGTACGCCTATCGACAGCTACACACGTAAGAAACACGTGGTAGAATATCCACAAGGCCAAGGGCCTCCAAATAAATGGATACAAACACTTACCTTGTTACAAAGTTAGCACAACCACTCAATAACCGATTTGTCCTTCGGTTTTATTATCAAACGATCCCACTCTGAATGTTTCGGGGTAAAAATTCTACTATTTTCCCGGCTGTTTTCTCATTTTTTTTAAAATAATTTTATCTCTTTCTCGTTTTCTCTGATTCTGTTTCGTTTTGCTGCTTTTTCATTTGTAACGCTTAACTAAGGGATTCTTATCCCACTTGTCACCGCCACCACTTTTAAATCTTTCCTTTTCCTTTTATTTTTTTTTACTTTTCTTTTCGCGACAAAAATTAAAATGGTACCTTACGATATTCGAAATAATTTCAACTTTTTCATAGAAGTTATACAAAATATATGTAACATACTCGGGAAGGCGGATCTCAAATTGGACTCCCGAAACTCAATATGTGAATTTAAATAGAAAAAGTCAAATTATTTAACTTTCGGCATTTTAGCGGAAACTAGTCGAACAACATCGAAATTCACTTTCGAAAGTTCACAAAAGTCACAAATAATCATACGAACCTTTCGGCGCTGTCGGATTTCGAATCGGAGCTCATTCGCCAAAACCGAGCTAGAAAATATCTTTTTAATATTTATCGATAATAAAAACTGGAACCTTCTTCCGATGCCTACCAAATGAGGTCTGATTTAGCTAAAATTTTCCAGACTGGTCCTAACGGACATTACGAATATTTTAAAATTATCGGCACGCCAATCGGAGTCCTAACTCCTGAAACGACTACCTAAGGTCATTTCAAAGACCCATATTAGGAAAGCTGAATGTAGATGACTAAGTTCTAAGAGGAATACCGCAAAAATAAACTCAATAAACCAGTGTTTCACAATTTCTAAAGCTTTAGAAGACTATGCACTTCCATCACGAAAAAATGATTATGTTGCCTAATTATAGTAAAAGAAAGCAGAAAATTCTTGTACCCTCACATATCAGCTAACCAATATTATGAGCCCTTTCAAGTTTTCAATTTTTTTGGGTTGTCCTAAATCCTTTTCTCTTTCCCCATCCCTTAAAAATTTGCATGGCAATAAGAATTCCCTATTAGAATACTAAATTATGTTTATAGAATAATTTGTGATATTTATGAATGAATTTTATTTTGAGTTATCTTGTGAGTGATTAGTATTTCTTGCAAATTGCCTCTTATTTATGAATTTTAAACATTCTAATTAAATGGCGCGTGAAAACCAATCCATAATAATTTTTAATCCCTTCTAAAATACAACTTTAATCCAAAAGTTTAAGTTTTCTTATGTTGGCATAAATTGTATTAAATAAGATTAAAGTCATTTTTTCATATTATCTTTTAAGCATATTTGATTCTAAACTTAATCAGAAATACTTTAAATTTTGAAATTAGAATTAATTAGATAAATTTAAAAAAACTAGCATTTGCAAGGTAATTTGTGAAAATTAAAGAATTAACCATATTTACAGATTTTCAAACGTACTTTTCAAATGAAAACGTTCTTTCGAAAATTGAATCTCTTACCTTAGAATATTTGAAAAGGCTATTTTGCTTAAAATGGAGTATTTGCACATACTAATTAATTATTTGGTTCCTAATTTCCTAAATTAGGTGGCGACTCCAAAGAAACTCTTAAATTTCAACACAGTGTTATCGTCACAATGTAAAAAAGAAGCAAGATCATGGTAGTTTTACAGTCACGTGCTCTATTGGTGATCTCACAATTGGTAAGACCGAATGTGATTCTGGTGCAAGCATTAATTTTATGTTGCTGGAAGTATACAACTGGGTCTGACTAGCATGAGAGAGACTTCAATGTGAATTCAGCTGGCAGATAGAAGGCAAAAGCACCATGTTGGAATAGTTGAGGATGTACTTGTGCATGTGGGAAATTTCATGTTTCTCTTGACTGCACCGTTGATAAAGATGTTCCAATGATCTTAGACCGTTCATTCTTGGCGTCTAGCAGAGCAGTGATTCATGTTGACAAAGACAAAATGACCTTGAAGTTGTATGATGAAGAAATAGCAGTTGATATTGGCAAATTACCGGAGGGGCACTGTGTTAATATGAATTGTTCATGTGACCATATATGCGAGCCTGGATGAGCCATTAGTAGAGCTAATTGAATTCGTGCCACAACTATAACTAATGCGCTTCTCGGGAGGAAACCAGTGATTGTAATTGTATACAAGTTAAAAAAACAAAAAATAAAAATACAAAAAGAGGTTATCTATTGAAGGATGATCTGTGGTGAGTTTCTTTATTTTGCAGGTTTCGACTGATTTGGAGTCTGAGTGTGGGGTGTCTGCAACCCATCATGCTTGGAGATGAAGTCCTGCTGGGGGGAAGTCTGAGTACCTCGTGCCCTAAGGAAGCTCACATGAATGTTCTTCGGGCTTAGAGCCCTAGGGAATTTCTCTATCACCCTTTGGTTTTATTTTAGTGCATTGAGGGTTATGCATGATTTTAACCATGGGGTGAGAGTCTTCCTATTTGTACTAATAATCTCCTTTAGTTTTTATTTGCGCATCGATTTTTTTCCAAAGGAAGTAGTTTGAACTAGCTATTGTAGATTATTTTTTCTAGGATTAGAGTATAGTAAATAGTTGGGAGAGACTTGGCTTCATGATTTGACTAGTTTTATATAGATACTTAATTTGGGGTATGTAAACTTCATACATGTATTTTATCATGTTCCACTTTGCCTTGAGAAAATTGATTGCATTGTTAGAAGCCTATGATCGTGATATTGACTCTAGATTTGCTTTAAAGTGTGCATGTGTTTTCTTTATTTGAGAGCGCGAATTCAGCTGTTTTGAGTAGATTATGTGTCATGTGTGAGTGAGAATTTTTTATTGCTCCAAGTTTATTACTTGATGTCTAGAACTTTCCCAGTATGTCTGCAAAGAGAAATGAGAAGTTTGCCCGGTTAGGAAGTGATATAAATATTCCTTTCATAGCCAGTTTTTTAGGCTTCAGAGTCAGATGTTTTCCAGTAAAATTTGACTTTAATTAACCCTTTTAAGCATGTAGCTTTTTCTTTGATAGCCATTGAGATTTCTGTTTCTTGTGCTAAATATTTGTGAGTTTTACTTATGGTGTTATGAGTATAAAAGGCTAGTTAATGAAGTGAGAAATTTATGGTTGTTTGAGGAAGACAAAATGTGCATTAAGATGATGCTATTGGAGGGATTTACTAGAAAGAAAAAAGTGAAAGCTTGAAGTATTGTGTAATAATTGAAGTATGTATGAAAAATATTGGTGTCTGAAAGAAAAGAAAAAAATGAAGAGTAGTTCCTATCGTTAGCTCATTCTTATGATTAAAGAAGAAGGTTGGTGAAAGTTGAATATTAGATGGTAAAAGAAAGATTAGTTGGGAGAAAACCTGTTTGAATTAATTGTGGTATATTAAATTATTTTGGATGGTTAGTCACTATTATCTAAATATATTCTACCCGTTTCATTGCCTACACTACAACCAGTAGAAGTCCCAATTGATCTTAGCCGAGTAGATGAATATTAATCGAGTCCTACACTAAGGACAAGCCTATGGTACGTCTTGTGTTGCATTTGAGTTCTTTTTTTGAGTGAGTGTTTCATCTATATGTGAACTTTTTGTTCATATTTATTCTCTTGTGTGAATTCTTTCTCTAAACTTTGATTTGACTATGAGGGCACATGATTTACAAGAAATGAGCTCTTTTGTTAGTCTCTTCATTAGGGTGAGTACGTGCATGACTTAAATGTGAGTCTCGATTCGATTTAAGATTGGAAAGTTGATTTGATGCACTTGATTATTTTTAAATATTCTTGGCATGGATTTTGTGTGAATAAATCATGGTTAGTGATCGAAGTCATTGTGTGTGAATTTTTTTGGTACATGTTGAGTTTAAAGTTTAAGTTGCTCGAGGACAAGCAAAGGTTTAAGTGTAGAGTATTGATACGAAGCTAGCTATTGCTATATTTACTATACTTTTGCCTGGTGTTCATGCGTCTACTTGTGATATTTGTTAGTACTTTGAATTGAATCTCTCATTTGGTATATTTTATGTTGTAGGGGTTATATTGATGATATGCTGCGTTTGTGGAGCAAAATTTATGGAAATAAAGAGTTTTAAAATCTAAGTAGAAGCCTGAGGGTCGTGCAAACGAAGGACAAAAAAAGAAGGAACCGGACGAAAGGACCATGTGGCACAACATGCGACACGATTTGTTGCATGCCGTGTGGGCTTGTCGTACGCCCTGTAGTGCGAATCCCATAATTGTTTTGTGATCAAAGAAGCAGATAAGGGGATGCACATCATGTTGCACGTTTTGCTGCACGACGCGCAGCCCAAAATACAGTCCAAATCAAGTTGAAAACAGGTTTTAGAAGGGTAGTTTCTTCCTATTTCAAATTTTACACTATAAATACATTATTAAGCCCAATTCGAGAGGACTTTTGGCTAATTTTACACCCAAAGGAGACAAGGAAGAGAAACATCAAGATTCAAGGCTTTTTCTCATCCACCCATCACCTCCTGTGTAGATTTACATGCTTATAGTATATTTTTGTCTAAGAATAGGACTATGAGTTGCAAAATCACCCATTCTAGGGTTGATTGAACCACTCCAATACTTTTGTGTTACGAATTATTGTTTTACTGAATGAAACTTGTTACTTCTTCCTATCTAAGTGTTTACGTTTTGCTTGTTCTTGATTGGAAGAGCCCCCAATTGATTGTCGCTTTTATTTTTGTGTGTCTAGGGATAGATTCACAAGTTATGGTTAAACACTTTGCAATATTTCAACCTAAGACAAAGGCATACTTAGGTTTTCAAAAAGGTGAATTGTGACCATCGATCCCTATTGTGAACTATATTTGTAGTCCTACACATCTTCATTAATCGATTGGAAAATTAGTTTGAACATTACAAAAGTGAATAGTTGTGAACATGGAGCAAGTGTTCAATAGGAAGAACCTAGTTGAATTCATTAAAGCACTGTTCTAGCACATAAGTAGGAGTTTAGTAAATCAATTATAGATTTTACATCCCTTGAATTAATCATTTTCTCTACTATTTTTTATTATATAATTTATATTGTTAATTTCTTACTACTTAGTTATCACTACAGAACAAACTTAAGATAAACCCCTAAAAATTAATCGATAGGTAAATTAGTTAGAACAACAACTAGATTACGAGTATTCTCCGTGGGATTCGACCTCGGGACTTTAAGTAATGAGCTATATTTGTCGTGACCGCTTAGTCCTTTTTATAGAGCGTAGTTGGGCATGGTCAATTGTTGTTGTTGCGTCTTGAAGAGTTCGTCGAATGCCTTTTCGAACATGTTTTTGGCTCTGCCTGAGCCTCCTCCTCGAGTGGGGTCTCCCTCTAGGGACCGTGACTCGTCGTGATCACATCCTCCTCCAGATCTATCATATCCTTGGCTGGATCAACCTCGTGTCTGTCAGGATCACTGGGATACTTTGCTACATTGTCTGCTGTCTAGGCGGCGTTGTGTGGAAGTGCGTCGTTGTCCTGCAACATAGCACATTCATTTTTTCGAAATAACAAAGAATTGCAAGGACGCCAAACTTTTTATGCATAAAACTTGCTTGCTAAGTAACAATTAAATTTATGAAAAGGCCACAAACAATAATGAAATATTGAAGAAAAACAAATAAAGGCGAATAAAGAGGAGTTAAATTCCTCGAAGAAAGAGAGTGAATTCTAGCAGAATCTCTAAATATTGAAGAATAAAGAAGAATTCTTGTAGTCTTGCTTGAATGAATATTACAATGAGGTGATTGGGGGTATTTATAGGTTACACCCCAAAACGTAATCTTATTAGAATTCTATTAGTGAGGCCCTTGGCCTATTACAAAGTAGGCTAAGTGTTTCGTGCCCTATATAAGAAAAGGATTAGGGACCGTGTAATTTATGCCTAGACAATAAATATCTAAGCGATTAGAAGATAAAGTAGGTGAGTATCGATTGTCTAGTATCCACAATAATGCGAGATAAATATCATTAGTATACTTTGCTTGTTGTTACTATACTATTCTAAATTTGTTTAAGTGCTATATGCTTATACACATAAATGATATAGTATAATATTCATAATCTTAAACTTCGATAAATATTGAGCCCGTTTGGATTAGCTGATTTAAAGTAGCTGATAAGCACTTTTAGCTGCTAAAAGCTGATTTTATAAATAAGTAGTTACCTATTCGGAGAGAAGTGCTGAAACTAGTAATAAGCACTTGGTATGTTTGGTAAAAAAAGTGATGATAACTACATTTTTATTAAAATGAATAAAATGTCATTTAAGTTATTTACGAAAAAAATAAATTTTGAAAAAGTTTTACGTTAAAAATGACAAATGGCGAATATAGAATGAGGAGGTGGTTGAAAGTTTTATTTTACAAATGATATTTCATAGATTACAAAATATCTTAGGGATAAAATAGTAAAATACTTGGCCAAACTAAAAATGCTTATAAGCTGGAAAAAAATAAGTTGGAAATGAATTATGGCTAGTTTTGACTTATAAGCACTTGACTTATAAGCACTTTTGATACTTACCAAACAGTAGATAAGCGAAAAAATACATCTTATAAGCTTAGCCAAACACCCTCATTATCATATCAAAATTGTCAAAGTACTACTCCGTAGAATTGAAGGGTGCAATGCAAATATGCTCGATTGAATACTTATCCTATTTTCTTGCCAACCAAACAGTTGGAATCAAATTATGCTGAGAAAGTTCTCAATTACGGGCTAACCTAAATAATGCAAAAGATATTAGTACTATTCTTGAAGGATAATTCCAACCCCACAGTAAGGATCATCGTGAATATGAAAGACATCTAAGGTATGATCTTGACCATTCTTATCCCATTTTTGTACCATAAACAGCAGAATTCAATGACTATAGTGAAGTGAAAGCTACATTTCAATCCAGCTACTTACAACTCATCACTCATACGGGACCAGCTTTTGCCAATCCAACAATCTCAGATGAAGCATACGTCACTTGCAAGCCCATAAACCAACAATCAAGCTTCATTATTTTACTACTAAATATTTTGATGATATGGATGAAATCCCATCGTGCTTAACGAAATGCCTCAATTATAGTTTTGAGAATGGAGAAATATTAGTAGGAATTAGGAAGCATCCCTTGGAATGATACGAACGTAGCTGAATCTGAATTAACCAATTGTAATTATCGATTAAAGTTTCTTTATAAGGCTCCTTAGAAACTAACACTAACAATAGGAAGCCTCATTTTGGTACCATTTTCACAAAAAAGAATATTACACATTATAAATAAGTAAGATAATAAAGAATTGACTCTCCATTTTGGTGGAGATAAGATCTGCGTATATCTCACTCTCTCCAGACCCCACCTTTCTCCCCAGACCCCACCTTGGTGGAATACCACCGGATATATTGTTGTTCTTGTTATAATAAAAAATTGCTTAAAGAAAGATAAAAGTTTCACAAAAGGATAAACGAAATTCAGGGAGCCTCTAACCTAGGTAGCAAAATCACACATTCAACAAGAAGTTGCATCATTTTTATAGAATTAGTAATTGGTATATTACATTTTATATGACAATATTTCCTCTTTAATATTTTTAGGTTTTCACAAAATTAACTGACCTCTTTTTTATCCTTCTTTTTTTCATTAACATGTTCTTATAGTTATACAAAATATCATAGCATATAATATCACAAATTTTATTATTATTTTCTCTAGTACTTTGTATCTAGTTAAATACATTTATATAATATGAAGATCGAAATCGGATGCGTATAAAGAAGTGCACTTTTTTTCCTAAATTAAATATATTGAATCAGGTATATTTCGGGGAAATTGCACGAAAGGCCATTTTTGCCACTGGTCTTTGGGCACAGGCCACTAATACCAAAATATTTAGTTTGTGCTCATTTTTGCTTAAGAAGATAGAACTTCAGTCCAAAGGTCGGATTGAAGTTCAGTCCTTAAAGATTGAACTTTAATCCAGGGCCATATGGACTGAAGTTTAGTCCAGTCCTTAAGATGAAACTTCAGTCCAGGGCCATATGGACTGAAGTTCAATCTTTAAAGATGAAACTTCAGTCCATGGTCATACCAGTTCAGTCCATGGCTATATGGACTGAAGTTCAGTCCTTAAAGATGGAACTTCAGTCCAGGGGCCGTATGGACTGAACTTCAGTCAATTATCAGAACTTAAGTCAATATTTATTTAGTAAAGGCCCAAAAATGACCTCTAATGTAAGACCAAAGAAAATAGTGGCCTCAAACCAAATACCAGTGTTAAAAGTGGCTGCTGGACGAAATTTTTACGTATATTTCGCCATGAGTCCAAAAGGGAGTAAGAGTAATAATGAGCCCCAAACATTGGTAGCCACTTATTCCAACGGCAAGCCAATAGCCACACATAAGGCTAGACAGTGGCTCCCACTGATGGTGTGTTGTCACAACAGTGGTCTAGTATTTTATACGCAGATCCAATACCTTATCTTAAACTTGTCCTAAAGTTTCTCTTTGAATTTTCCTCCACACATTTCATGTTTTATATTTGTCTTCTTTCTTATTACATTGAAACTTTATTTGATTAGACTAACACCTGCTTTGAACTTTGAATCTTGCAGTCACAAAGTTTGGGTTTTGTCTATATTTTCACGTAACAAAAGTTGGGTACTCTTTAATACTACTTGATAATATATATCCAATATAGCTTCAAGGCACTATTTGTCCATATGTTCTTGTACTAAACTTAAAAGGGTATGTCCTGAGTTTATAGTTTATAAGAGGAAAGAGTTTGAGATATTTTTTTGAAAGAAAAGATGAAGATTCAGTGTGATGTATGTGAGAAAGCTCAAGCTACAGTGATTTGTTGTGCTGATGAAGCAGCTTTGTGTACAAAATGTGATATTGAAGTTCATGCTGCAAATAAATTGGCAAGTAAACATCAGAGGCTTCTTCTTCAGTGTCTTTCTAACAAGCTTCCTCCTTGTGATATTTGCCAAGTAAGGAACCTGTGTTACTTCATCTGTAGCACTTTTCATGGAATATAATTTGTTCTGGTCAAGATTGTGATGATATTTTATAGAGTACTAGTTAAGGCCTATGGTTCTTGATTAGTGAAATTTTTCTTACATGTTCCTTGAATAGACTTCCTCTAGATTATTTTACCTGGGCCAAAGACTGTCCCCTCTGCTCTTCCGGGAAAAGTCGCTTCCTTTTTTCGGGGACTTTTCCGCAACTCCTTATCACTATTTCGCTTTCTATAAAGCGTAGTGTCAGCTCCCTCCTTAATGGCTCGAGCAGGACAAGCAATCTCCGTTTTCACAGTACTACCATAGAGAAGGGAAAGCCCACCTTGGAAGCCATTTGACCATGAGTTCACAGCTTAGGATCTGGTCTGACTCGTCTTTTACCCCTGAGTCCCATTTTATGTGGCGGAATTTAATTTTACACGGAGTTTTAAGAAAGAAATAAGACTATTAAAATTGTAGTCTTAAACAAGCCATGAAAATTTTTGTGGCTAGAAATCATTTCATAAAAATAAATTATTTCGAATTATAGAAAAATGACATTTTTTTGGGACGGATCAAAAATGAAATAGTGCCACATAGAGTACAGGGGAAGTACCATTTTTGTATATTATTTTTAACATATTAATGAAGTCCTAGCTTTCCCAACAAAAGAGATAAGGAGGGTAGTAGGGAGGTTGTGGGGGGTTGGGGGGGGGGGGGTTTGTTCCAAGACTGACATCTAAAACCTCATGCCAAGTGACACAAATGAAAAAAGAAGTTGATTGTAGATCGGGCATGAAGAAATGGTTTGATGATGGGATAGTTTGTGTTCAATTGCTCGAGGGGTTCAACATCATAGATAGTACAGGATGTGTGTGTGGTAGGTGCACGAATCCTGTGGGGGGGCCAAGAAGTATTTAAGTAGAGAAGAGTAGAGGGACCGGCTTATTATTCACCGGGTTTTGAAGTTCATAACAACAGACTTCTTGGTATATAAAAAAAGGTAGCGTTTTTACCCGTTGCGTTATCTCAAGCACCAGAACAGAAAAATAGAAGTCCACCTATGATGCCCCATTTTCCACCCTTTTAAGAATTGGAAACCTCAGATGTAATGCCAATGTCCATCTTTAGATTTGCAAACCTCAATTGAAATACCATGTCTATCCTATTGTAGATCATGTCGTTATACCTTGTAGAGGTCTTTGAATAGTTTACAAGAAGATAACGCCTTCATAAGTAGAGTGCTAATTTGGAAAGATTTCTGAAGCAAGAGGAGTTGACTTTTCTGAACATGGTTAATTGTTAACTGAGAAAATGATTTTAGCAGACCAAAAAGGGATAAATAATTACCAAATGAAAAATGGCAAGGTTATATTCCTTGAGTTTTCTGGCAGTCTATGGCTCTTTAGGAGACTTCATATTGCTAATATTTACCTTGAACTATCGTGTATGCAGGATAAAGCAGCCTTCATCTTCTGTGTTGAGGACAGAGCTCTCTTTTGCAAGGACTGTGACGAATCAATTCATTCAGCCAGCAGCCTCGCTGCTAACCACCAGCGTTTCCTAGCCACTGGAATCCGAGTAGCCTTGAGCTCAAGCTGCAATAAGGATGCAGTAAAAAGCCAATTGGAGCCACAACCACCTCAGCAGAAATCACAAGAAGTTGCACTGAAAACGCCAACACATCCTTTGTCCAGTATCACATCTCCATCCTGGCTTGTTGATGACTTACTAGGATTCCCAGATTATGAGTCGAATGACAAGGTAAGATATCATTGGTCCTTTTCATATTTCACAACTACCCTCATTATCCAAAAATCTTTCACAAGTATGCTATATTTGCCACCCCTTGGGCGTGGTGGTGGTTGATGTATAGAAGACCTCCAAATGAGAAGCTATCAAGTCTCTAGCTACAGCAGCTAGGGTGGACATATTAAGTTTTGGACACAGGAAACTAAAAGCGCTAAACAATATTTGGTATTATAATAATCAAATTACAATAAGAATAACTAATTGCAACTCCAATATACAATAATTCCAAATTCCAATAACAATCCAATTCCTTAAAGTTGAAATCCAAAGAGTGATTTCTTCTCGTTGGCATCACCTTGTGCATCATTGTTTGAAGTACGCATTTCTCTATATTTTGAAATGATTCAAAACCTTAAACCATTAAATTTTAATTCTGAATCTACCTCTGATAAACAACTTATGCATTGAACTTGAATTTGAAGCATTCTAATATGTTAAGACTTACATTCCTTGATACGTACAAGGAAGTTGGCCAAGCACAAAGTTCAGTATAATCTATGAAGTTATGATGACCCTTGATTCATTTTTATTACATCATTGCCTTCTCCTATAATATTTGTGAAATGACCAATTGTTTGTTTTTATATATACAGAAGGAGCTACTTGAGCTTGGTGAACTTGAGTGGTTGGGAGACATTGATCTATTTGGTGAACAAACAGCAGCTGAAGTACCCGAGCTTTCAGTATCTCAGTTGAGCAACACAAATATGTACAGGCCAAGCTACACAAATTTTTACAGGCCAAGCAACACAAATATTTACAAGCCAACCAAATCTCACATGCCATACAAGAAGCCCAGGATTGAAATCCCGGATGAAGATGAGTATTTTACAGTCCCGGATCTTGGTTGAACCCCAATCAAGAGGTTCCTAGTTAATTTCTTATGTGTGCTTGCATGTAGTACTTAATCACTATACTCATATCAACGGATATGTTCAGTTAGTAGAAGAAACATTAGTCTGCTAAGATATTCTTTATCTTGTTTTCTTTTACCCTCCGTCTGCACCTGTTCCTTACTCTTCACATGGTCTACAATAAATTCAACTTGTGCATTCTTGAACTTGTTATGCAAATTGCTAGCGCTGAATGGTTGAAGCATAAGCAGAGTGCTTTTCAGTTTGTGAAACCTAATACTATAACTGAAATTTCTGAATCTGCCATTTAGAAATTGCATTAAAAAATGATAGGAAAACAACTCTAAATGAAAAGTAACAACGCACAACAATAGGAAGAAACAGCTTAGTTTATTAAGTGCCTTTATGCACAGTCTTTCAACACCACAAGAAACCATTAAAATTTGAAACCCCTAAACTAAAAAATGAAAGGCTGCTAATACCATGATTGATTGAAAGCAAATGCTCGTCAGTGGGGAAAATATATCAAGAAAAAGAAATATAAGGGTAGCATCATCTTCATTCTATGCTCCTCTCTTAAGCAAAGTGAGGGCTTCAGATTCAGTAGGAAGAGCTGGGATTGCTCCTTTCTTTGTGGTTGTGATGGCTCCACATGCGCATGCAAAGGTTAGTACTTCCTTCAACCTTGCTTCATCCTATAAATTTAGTTTTTCACAAATTAGTTAATTGCAAGTTTACGAGCTTCATAGATGTAAAGCATTAGAATTTATGAAGCTATTACCTCAAGAATGGATTGGTCATCAACAATCTTTGTTAGAAGGGCACCAACAAAAGAATCACCAGCTCCGGTGGTGTCAACAGTCTTGACATGGAATCCTTCAACGCCTCCATGGAAATTCTACGTGCCAAAAATATAAGTCAAATCAAATAATTAGTAACACAATACGATCTTGTCTACAAATGTATTCTTTTTGTAGAGAAAAGTCTTATTAAGGAACAAACATATATTTAAAGATTTACTATGTGAAAGGAACAAGTAACTTGTATAGAAAGTCTCATTTCTATTATCCCAATTTTAGTGTCATCTTTAAATATTCATTCCTGAATAATTTTGTCGACAAATTCTAAGAGCATCGTACTCCAAAGCAGTTAAGGATGCTAATGAGGCACTAGCATTTTGTCAAAGTTTCTGTATCAAACATTCAAACTAAACTACGAGTAACAATGCAACTAGTCAACATTGACGTATATTAGAATAACAGAGTCGGGAAAAACCAATAAGTAAAAAGATATGCTTCCTTATTGGCCATGATATCACATTGAGCTTCTTTACGGTACTAATTAGCAATACGACAAAGTGTAAAGAGACCTTAGTTCTTTAATACCACTTGTTACACAATAAAGAAATAAATCTCGGCCTTTTGGCTAAGATCAAGCGGAAAAAATAAAATTATATACAACCAACATGTATTTAAATAATGCCTAACCGTGGTAAGTGCTAAAGGTCCACTTTAGCCTCCTAATTACTACGCCTGTAATTAGAATAAAAATCAGCGGTTCATTTCTTTAAGTCCTTACCAACCCCCTGACCACTTTACAGATCTGCACTAGAGAAGTCAATAACAAGCAAACCAATAAAATAACAAAAGGAAAAAAGTGCGTTATATTTTTCCCCATTATAATCGATACAAAATGACATGCGCAAATGTTTCCAATGTAAACAATTACAGGAACTTGTCCCCCATTTACTCTTTCTATATACCTACCTTTCCAAGAAATTGTACAAATATATAAACAGATAAATAAAATGAGTTTTAACTTTTATGCATTCTCAGTGTAAGGATGCTTACACAAGCTAATTAGTACAAGTTAGTAACTTTTATGATAAACATTAGTGGATAGCATGTTATCATCACATGTTACACTACACAAAGAGTAGGGATTTTTTGATTGTAGAGATTATTTAACTCTGTAAGCGTACATAACTTGAATCCTATATAAATACTTCTAGGGTCCCATACTTTAATGATTTTGGTAAATTAAAATGTTATCAAGTATTTGTCATTTAGGAAAACAATAGTACGTAATATGTTTGAAACTTTGAATATTTTCCATTAGCAGTGTGCAAAACTCTAAAAGCACACTGATAACATGGACAGAAGATAGTAAAATAGTGGAAGAAGATATACCTTGGTGTAATATCTACAACCCTTTTCACCAAGGGTGACCAAGAGGAGCTTCAAATTGGGATGCCATAAGGACATGGCAGACTCATCATCAATCTTGTCACTTCCAGTGAGGAATTCCAGCTCATTATCACTGACCTTGATCACATCTGCCTTGTCCCAAATGCTCTTGATTTGCTTCCTCGCCTCCTCTGCAGATGGCCACAGTGGCAAACGAAGGTTTGGGTCATAAGAGAGCAGTGCACCTGCCTCCTTTGCCACTTCCATAGCCTTCAAATGTGCTGATCTGCATGGCTCCACTATCAAACTAATTGATCCATAGTGGAATATCTTAGCCTGTAGAAAAAACGTATTAAGAAATCATCTCCATGTACAAAGCTGTAATCACTGTAATGACCAAAAAAGAAAACTAATGTAGGTTTTTGTTGAAGTGTATGGTTATTCATCTAAGGTTTACGTTAATAAAAAAATCACAATTTTACTTAATTATGTCTTCAACGTTATACCAAACACAATGTAAGCTACATAACTTAGAGTGGATAGCTGACAAAGTCAATTAAGGTAGGTGCAAGGTTGCACTCACCGTTCTAGATCTGGGTTAGAAATCACAGAAATAATAAAACCAATACTAATGACTATTATAAGAAATCAGGCAAGATATTAATGAACGAAACCACAAGTTTTGGGCTAGGGGATGCTTCTTTTGGGACCATTAATATCACAGCAAAATATTAATGAACAAAATAATACTACTCCTATTTTCGGCCAAGGGATGCTTCCGCGCGTTGGGACCATTGTTATCAATTCTGTCATAATCAATAACGTCAATTTTTCCTTATCTCTTCTCAAATGATATTTTTGATTCCAAAGATTGATATACTTGATTTTTCATTTTGCTCGAGACTAACAATCTTACACTCCAAAAAATAACAAATTATCTTCAAAACTGAAAAATGAAAATTTTACATATCACTATCATAAATGAAAATACATCATCTATTTAAATAAATGTGAAATTAAGGATTACAGCGTTAAAATAACCATACCGAACTTGAGGGGCCAAGGATCGTATTAGAGGAAGGTGCTAGGAGACTTCCGAACGAAAATCAAGAAAAAAAGAGTTGATTAATCAGATGTGGGGCTGAGCTAAATGGGTAACATTGAATGACAACGACAGGCATTTAATTGCACTAGTGACAGTACCTCTAAACTCTCGGTTGATACACTCTATATTCCTAGTACGTATAATTTTCAAGTACACTTCCATGTGTATCAAGAATAATTGGGATTTTTAAAAATTTCAATATTTTTGCGAAAAAACAAAAGTACACCTCTGGAATATCTTTTTAAAAATTTGTCTAATGGGATTTCGTTAAGACAAATACCAAAGAGGTACATCTTAATTTTTGCAAAAACTGAAAAATACTTTTCCCCTTTAAAAAAAAAAAAGACCACCCAACACAATTTTCTCTTAATAAAAGAGCTCCTTCCCTGCCTCCATTTAGAATGTCTTTTTTTTTTTTTTTAATTTGAGCATCCATTTTAAAAGAAATTAATACTACAAAGAAAATATAATTAAAATTTTTTAAAAAATTAATAAAAATATCAAAACTTATCATCAGAATTATTTTAACAGATAATCTTGCAGTTTGTTTTCTAGCGAATATTTTATGAAGTGAAACTCATAAAAGATGGTGCTGTCTTATATTTCCTCAATAATAGAAGCAAAGGGGCGCGTGGAAACAAGAATGATGGGGTGATGGATAATGATTATGAGATGGAAGGAGACAGAGTATAGCTCTTTCGGATTCAAACACCTGAAAGGCAGGAAGCTTGCTAGCAGACAACTCACAGAAAAATCCGTGTAACTAACAGCTGCATTGCATTGCATGCAATTGCAACATGACATAAACTAGCTTTTAGACTTGTCCCACAATCATCCCCTTCTCTTTATCCCCAATTTATGGCCCTAACAGAATTCCACATTATCAACTTCTAGCTGTATAATAAAAGATATGTTCTGTCGCAATCTTGATACGTCAAGAATACTGCAACTGATTCATTTTTCCTAAAAAAAAATCCCTCATATCTTCTATGCGTTAAAGGAAGCAAGCCGTTTAATAATGTGATCAATTCAGATTAGTCCAAACATAATGAATTTTTTTTCCTAGCTAGATGGTTCTTTTAGTAAGATCAAAGTAATCAAAAGAGGATCAAGAAATGCCCTACCAATGAATAAATTGGATCTAATCTGAATTCTAAAATTAACATTACATCAAATTAGTCAAATAGAGGCACATAATATATTAAAATTAAAAAATACAAAGAATTCAGATAACCACCTACCCACTTATATATTATGTCCTTTTCTAATAAATTTAATAAAGCTACATTTAAGTCAAAAAAGACACAACCAACCCACCAAATTAGTCCTTTCTCAATTAATTAACTAAACTACAGTTAAGTCAATAAAAGACAGTAACAAACTCACACCAGCCAGCTTTCATAGCAGTTAGTCCATCCAATTTAATTTATGTAAATTTATTTATCTTTTAATATATTTTAATTGTGAATAAAATAATTTATAGTCACATATATTCTAACAATTTATGCTAAATCGAAAATTTCAAAATCTTTCTAGTACTATACATGTTTCGCATAAATTGGAATTCAAGAATCAGATCACAAAACGACAAAAAGGCACGTGAGAAACACGCACAATCATAAAAAATCAAATGCGAGTAGGCAAAGGAATGAAACAGATTTGATGACGTGAGCGACTTACAGATCTAATAACATCAAGATTCAACTCATCGGGGGTGAGCAACATGTCAGCACTGGGATTCCTATAAAACATGAACTCACGCTCTCCATCAGCGCGTAAAGTCACGAACGCCAACGCCGTTCTAGCTCCCGTATCAAAATTGATTCCCTCAGCTTTAACCCCGTTCTCTTTCAAAATCCCGGCGAGCATGTGACCGAACTCATCGTCGCCGAGTTTTCCGACGAACGCCGAGTTCCCTCCCAGCCTAGTCACCGCGATTGCGACGTTCGCCGGTGCACCGCCGGGAGCTTTTAGAAAACCGGGAGCTTCGGCTAGGGATACGCCGGAAACCGTTGGAACGAAGTCGATTAACATCTCCCCGAAACTTACGATTAATCCGCCGGAACTTGCGCCGTTAACTGCCATCGCCGATGAATATTATATATAGAAAGAGATAGAGAGAGAATATGTATGTATAGGTGTATGTATATGTTGTATAGGATAGAGGAGAGGAGAGGAGAGAGATAGAAGAGAAGATTGAAGGAGGTATATATAGAAGGTTGGTGGAAGAGGTATAATTAAGTAGGAGAAGGATAAATATAGTTAATTATGGAAAGAAAAATAGATAAAAGATAATTAAAATAATTTAAGAATCATCCAATTTTTTTAATTTCTTTTTAGTTTTGGTGAAAGATGGATATTCCTTAAATTTTGGGTTATAATGATTATTAATCTTGAATGGCACGTCAATATTATGTGGAGTGTGGGGTCTAAAGTACTTGTTTACTTGATTGAAAATTACAAAAAAAATACCCCCACACAAAAAATATGAAGATTTTTTAATGTAGAGAAATATTTTGGAGATTTTGGGAAAAGACAGATTTGGACTTGGTTTTGTATCATTTGATTAAAATTTAAGTGTATTAGGTCATATATTGGACAATTAGCTAGATAATTTTCTTAAAACTTTTTTTGTTTGCTAAACAATGTTACTGACTAATTTCCAAAAAAAATTACGAAAAAAGGAAAAAGAAGAAATGTTTGAGAAAATGTCAATTGGACTAGATCAATTTAATAATTGATGCATATTTATGCATATTGTTGCATATACTATGTGCATAACATAATGTGTGCATAATTTATGCACCGTTAGAACGACTATTTATGTAAAATTTACTTTATTTTTCATGACCTATCACTATTTTATGATAAAAGTTGTGCAAAGCGATCTTTTATTATATGATTCATTAATTTTGTCTCGTTTTGAACATTGTGGAGTAATGTTGTGTTATACAACTATATTACGAATGGGTGAAAATCATTTACACCCTCCAACTTTGCTCTAAAAATCAAACTCTCTCCTCAACTATAAACAATGATCATTCTCCCCTTCATCGTATACAATATTTATTTTGCCTTTGTAATTTTCATCACCATTTATGTGACATTTTATATTATTATATAATTTTTTAACCAAAACATTATATCTAAAATTTAAAAATATTATATCTTATTATAATAATTTAAGTTTATTAATATTTTAAATAATATAATCTTTTTCTGAAATTATTATAAAATATAATGCCATATTTTATGATTGTTACATTAGGATTAGGTGCACTAAGTTTGTATCTATGTACATAATCTTTCTCTCTCTCTCTCTGTCTCTCTCTCTCTGTGTATTTATTTAAATTTCACTTGCTATCTTATTCTTTATTTTGTATATGAACTTTTATATTTTGATTATCATAAATGAAATTCATTTAAGTATAAAAATAAGTTATTTTAGATTTGTTGTAAAATCTACCGCTATTTTTAGTATCATTTTTATGTATTACATCTATTAAGTATATGATTTTGAAGTTCACTTTATTTATTTTAATTGTGCGATAGACTAATTTTAAATTTATTTTCTATTACAAATTGTTGATATAAGTAAATTATTTTTAATCTAACTTTTTACGTTCAGTTCATTTATTTTATCAACGATATATCTGATTATGAGTTTTTATTCTTTTTTTCACTTTTAAAATAATATTTATTCATTTTATGGGTAAATTTATAATATATTATAAAAAATTATCATTATATTAAAGAAGAAAAAAGATAAAATTTGATAATCTAAAGGGCAAAGTAGGTATTTTAAAAAATTATTTGAGAAAAATGAGGAGAATAATTATTATTTATAGTTGAGGGTATTTGATTTTTAGAGCAAAGTTCGGGAGTGTAAATGATTTTCACCCTATTACGAATTCATTAATTTTGTTTGATTTGAATACCACGAAATAATAATGTCGTGTTATAGAACTAACTTTTCTCGGGTGTAGATACCTTTTCTAAGTTAAACAATTTAAACTACTACTCTAATTTATGGTTTTTGTTATTTTAGTTTAAATAAGAAAAATTTATACGAGAATTCATTTATATGTCGGATTCCACAAATATTCCCTATATTTTCTCTTTGGACCAAGTTTTATATAAGTAAAGGCTTCTACGTCAACCAGTAAAATTCTGCTGTTATCTCCTAATCGTTCATTTGTTTGGTGACAGTAAAAAATAAGAGCATATGCTTTCTTTTTTGATGTTTTATCATAATTCATTAAGTTTGATGAGAAAAAAAAGGATATATGAATTGTATTGGGTAAAAATCGACTCGCGATGATTCGCCCCGGTCATGCAAATCCTAACAACCGAACTCATGCCTGCGAGCCAGAGACCGAAGCAAATTAATGAACCGCCGAAGCCAGGCACCGAGGCTGTCACCGAAGGCAAGCCGTAAGCTAAGCTTCGGTGATAAGCCACCTTGATCAAGCAATAGGGCCAGGCCACCGAGGTCAATTATCCGCACATCGGTGGATCCCCTCGGTTCAAGTGGCTTTGCAGCCCACTACTTTACCCCACTAACTTTACAATTTAATGCCCAGATCGTGGGAGACGTATCAGCTGCTAGTGGAGAACGTGGGCAAGGCCTCCATGCCTATAAATATTAGATCATTTTATATTGTAGACATCCAGAAGTTTGTACTGAAACGCTGCCCAAATTTGTAATCGAATTCATATATTGCAATACAGTTATTTTCTCGCATTTACATCTTTTTTACGTGTTATTTCAACTTTGATACGAAGAATTGCTTGTATCCGAATCCAAATTCGATTTGTGCACCTAAACTGATTTAGGCCCATACAAATTGGCGCCGTCTGGGGGGATATAAGCAGTAACGCTTTGTTCCAAAGTTCCGCATCCATTTTTTGTCCAAAGTTTGCGATTCAACGTTATGGCTGATAACAGTAACAGTGGTAACAATAACGATCGGGTTGACGTTCCGTTGAACCAACAACCCTTCGCCCCAATGACAACTGAAGAATTCCAGATGTACGTTGTCACCACGCTAAGAGCTCTCCAAAGTAAACAGGATGAGCAAGCTAGCATCAATGCTGAATTCCGCGCTTCATTGGAAGTAAAAAATAGCGCTGCCCCAAATAGTGCCCAGCCTTCGGCTCCTGGTGGAGGCATCCCGCCCTTCGTTCCTCCGGGCGCGATAACAGAGGGACCTAACAACGGGGCCACGTCTGGGGGCTCGGGGAACAACCCAACCGCCACGCCACACTTCGGGACGTTTCCCACCGTGGCAGAAACAACGTCCTCGGTCGACGTTGAAAGAATGAGCAGAGAAATCGAGGCCCGCATCGAGGCGCGCGTGGAGAAGCGCCTCGAAGGCGTGCCAGGGATAACGAAGGAGGAGGACGACCTCGACATCGATCAATACATGGAGCAACCCTACAAGCCCGAAGCGGCTCCAGCCCCAACTCCCCCGGGTTTCAAACTTGTATTCCTGAAGAAATATGATGGGACGACTGATCCCAAGGAGCACATAAGGGAGTATATGGCCATGATGAAGAGCAATGACTTAACAGCTACGCAGCTCGAGTCGGTGTTCTTAAAGAAGTTTGGTCAGTCGCTAGAAAAATGGGCTCTTCGGTGGTATTTATGCTTGCCAGCGGGGTCAATCTCCTCGTTTAAGGAAATGTCCAGCGCCTTTGTCAAGGTTCACACCGGGGCGCAAAAGATCCTCCAAAGGAAGGAGGATATATGTGAGGTGAAGCAGCGGCCCGGTGAGCCACTTAAAGAGTTTCTTGAACGATTCCACGCTAAACGCATGGAATTGCCTCGGATGGATGATACCTTGGCCATCATGGCATTTGAAAAGGGTATCAATAGTCGCAATTCTGGCGCTGCCGCTGAATTGCGTAAAGAATTACAACAATATCAGGTCCTGACGTAGGAGGATCTGCATAGACGCACTTACTCCAAAATCAGATTGGAGGAAGCCGAGTTCAAGAACCGAGGTTATCAACAACATAACCGAGGTGAATCCTCAAATCGCGCCGAGGCGCCACGAAGTAACTCGAAGGGGAGGTATGAAACTGACACTTCAACGAGGCAGCATGTTAGCCAGAGGTTGGGAAACACCCTCGGTAATTCATACCCAGCCTCTCATATAAGCCAAAGGCTCGGGGGGAAGGTTCAACCCAACGTGAACCAAAGAAACCCCTCGAGCTCCGCTTCGGTCCCCAAAAAGGATCTCCCTCGAATCCAAGATTATAACTTCAATATATCGACCTCGGAACTGGTCAATGTTGTCAAGGGGACAGCCGGGGTAAGGGTTCCCAAAGATATGAGGACCCCGGCGGACAAGAGAGACCACAATCTGCATTGTGAGTTCCACGCAGATTATGGCCACAGAACCGAGGACTGCAAAGCTTTGCGCCTCGAGGTAGCCCACCTACTAAAGAAGGGAGTTTTGGCCGACTTCCTCACTGACAAAGGGAAAGACAACTTTTCCAAGAACCGGGGTGATGGACAACCACCTCGAGCTCCACCCCCGGAGAGAGTAGTGAATGTTATAACCGGGGGGGGTCAGAAGTGAACGGTGTGAACTTCGTCGCAGCCAAAAAGTTCGCCAAGCTCTCCATCACCATGGAGAAAAGAACCCGAGTTGGAGGCTCGGGCAATGATATTGTGTTCGACGACGATGACTGTGATGGGGTGATGTTCCCTCATCACGACGCTCTAGTTATCATATTGAGGATCAACGACTCTGACATCAAAAGAGTCTTGATCGACCCCGCTAGCTCACTTAACATAATTAGCTATGGGGCTGTTAAGAAGATGTGGCTGAAGTGTGAAGTTGTTCCCAAGTCAACAGTGTTAGCTGGCTTCAACAACTCCACGGAGAAAACATTGGGTGAGATCACACTTAAAACATTCGCCGAGGGGGTTACCAAGGAAACACTGTTCCAAGTTATGCCCGAGGATCTAGCTTACAATGTGATCCTCGGAAGGCCATGGATCCACTCCATGGAAGTTGTCCCTTCCACTCTACATCAAGTGATTAAATTCCCTACACCTTGGGGAGTTCGATCAATCAAGGGGGAGCAACGAGTAGCAAGAGAGTGCTATTCGGTTGCGCTAAAGAGTGGAGTCGCCCCGGTTGGGCCAAAACAATAGCAACGACTGGATTCGGGGTCGAGCGGGGAGGACGCCCGAGGAGAAGTCGAAAAGGTTCCAGCTTGTATTCAAGAGCCTCGGAAGCAAAAAGCCGAGGACTCAACTATTGAAGAGTTGGAATCTTTCACTCTATTGAAAGATTTCCCCGATATGAAAGTATTTGTCGACTCGGAGTTGGACCTGGAGTCGAAAAAGGCAATCATAGAAGTTTTAAAGTCCAACCATGATTGTTTTGCCTGGTCACATTCAGACATGACGGGTATCGATCCGGAGATCATGACCCACAAACTGAATGTAGACCCAAAATTTACCCCGGTGAAGCAGAAGAAAAGACCTCACGCCGGGGTCAAGAAGAAGGCGATCGAGAACGAGACCGCCAAACTGCAAGAAAACGGCTTCATTAGAGAAGTGAAATACCCTGAGTGGCTGGCCAATGTTGTGGTTGTACCGAAGAAGAATGGCAAGTGGAGAATGTGCGTAGATTACACCGATCTAAACAAAGCTTGCCCCAAAGATTAATATCCACTACCGCAAATTGACAGGTTAATAGACTCCACGGCTGGACATAAACTATTGACTTTCCTGGATGCATACTCGGGGTATAACCAAATTCTCATGGACCCGAAGGACGAAGAGAAGACCTCGTTCATCACAGACCGAGGTACCTTCTGTTACAAAGTGATGCCCTTCGGTTTGAAGAACGCCGGGGCGACATACCAAAGGTTGGTGTGTCGCATGTTTAAAGAGTACATTGGTAAGTGTATGGAAGTCTACATAGACGATATGCTCATCAAATCGATCCGAATGGAGGATCATTTGAATCATCTGAGGGAAGCTTTTGCTGTATTGAGGCAAATGATATGAAATTAAACCCTGAGAAATGCGCCTTCGGCATAGGATCAGGCAAGTTCTTGGGTTTTATTGTCTCCGAACGAGGAATCGAAGCCAACCCAGATAAAATCAGGGCTATTGAGGAAATTCCCGAGGAGTTAACCGGGGTAAAGGAAGTTCAACGCTTGACTGGCCGAGTCGCTGCCTTGAGTCGTTTCATCTCAAGGTCTTCGGAGCGATGCCACAAGTTCTTCTCCGTTTTGAGAAAAAACAATCACTTCGAGTGGACACCGGAGTGTAAACAGGCGTTGAAAGATTTGAAACAATATTTGGCTAACGCACCGTTGCTTGCCAAGCCAAAGAAAGGAGAGACATTGCTGGTATATTTGGCGGTGTCCGAGGTGTCAGTCAGTGCCGTGCTGGTTCGGGAGGAAGATGGCAAACAGCAGCCTATCTATTATGTGAGCAAGACACTCCTCGATGCTGAAATCAGGTACCCACACTTGGAAAAATTAACGCTTGCTTTACTTATTACTGCTCGGAAATTACGGCCCTATTTTCAATGTCACCCAATAGCAGTAGTTTCAACCTTCCCCTTGAGAAATATATTGCACAAACCAGAGTTGTCGAGGAGGTTATCCAAATGGGTGGTAGAGCTAAGTGAGTATGACATTACTTATCAACCGCGGACTGCCATTAAGTCCCAAGTCTTGGCAGACTTCGTGGCTGATTTTAGCATTGGAATTTTGCCCGAGGCGGAAAAGGAAAACTCCATGGCGAAAGGATCCCCTTTGGGACTATGGGTACTATACACCGATGGGGCAACAAACTCCAAAGGTTCGGGGTTAGGCATTGTATTGAGGGCACCCACCGGGGAAAAGGTCAGGCATTCGGTTCGGTTCAAAAAGGTAACCAACAACGAAGCGGAATATGAGGCAGCTTTAGCAGGTTTGGATCTGGCTAAAGAAATGGGGGTTGAAAGAGTCGAACTGCGAGGTGATTCACAATTGGTAGTCAAACCAGATCCTCGGTGATTATACGGCTCGGGAGCCTAGAATGCAGCTATACTTGGATCGAGCGCAAAGGATCTTAGCGCAATTCCAAGAATGGCAAATTAAACAAGTGCCTCGGGAGGAGAATACCGAGGCTGATGCCTTGGCGAATCTCGATTCAGCGATCGATGAAACCCACTCGGGGACTGACTCAGTGGTTCGGTTGCTATCAGCACAAATGAGAGAGATGAAACTACAAGTTAACTCAGTGGATAACCGTTGGGATTGGCGAAGTAAGTTCATCTCCTACTTCGACTCGGGGACTGTCCCCCAAGATAAAAAAGAATCAAGGAAGCTGAGGACTCAAGCAGCCTCGTATCACTTGATCGAGGGCAATTTGTACAAAAGGTTGTACTGCGGCCCGATGGCCAAGTGTTTGGGCCCCGAGGAGGCAAGGTACGTGATGGCTGAAGTGCACGAAGGCGAATGTGGCAACCACTTGGGGGAAAATCCTTAGTGCGTAAGTTGTTAAGAGCTGGGTAATATTGGCCCACAATAAGTGCCGATGTGAAGGCCTTCGTGCAAAAATGTGATAAATGCCAACGCCATGGGCGGATGATCCACCAACAGGCTGAGCCTATTCATTCGGTGGTATCACCATGGCCCTTCATGAAATGGGGAATGGATGTCGTGGGACCATTACCCAAAGGAAAAGGTGGTGTTCGTTTCATCTTAGTGTTGACCGATTACTTTACAAAATGGGTGGAAGCGGCGGATCTCACCGAAGTAAAGCAAAAGCAAGTGATCGACTTCATCAGAAAGAATATCATCTATAGGTTCGGCGTACCGAGAGAAATTGCTTGTGACAACGGTAAACAGTTCATGGGGGCAGCCATCACTGATTTTTTCAAGCAATGGGGGATCAAAAGAATTGCCTCGACTCACTATCACCCAAGTGCCAATGGCCAAGCTGAGTCTTCAAACAGGATCATAATTGAAAATTTGAAGAAAAGACTCGACGAGAAAAAATGTCCTTGGCCCGAGGAGTTGCCCGGGGTATTATGGGCCATGCGAACAACGGAGAAGAACAGCACCGGTGAGACTCCTTTCTCACTAGCCTATGGCATGGACTCTCTCATCCCCGTAGAAGTGGGCGAACCAAGTCTTCGGTACGCTCACACAGCCGAAGACGCTAACCAAGAGGCAATGCGCATTGAGCTAGATTTGCTCGAAGAGAAGAGGGAATTAGCTTTGGTTCGACTTGTTGCCCAAAAAAGGCAGATCGAGGCTTACCTCAATAGGAAAGCTAAATTTAGAGACTTCAAGGTTGGAGATTATGTGTTGAAAACTGTGAACCAATCAACAAAGGAGGATAACGGGGGAAAGCTTATTGCAAATTGGGAAGGACCCTATAGAGTCAAAGCAATCGTTGGAAAAGGCTCTTATCAAATCGAGTCTCTTCAAGGAGAACCCGAACCTCTGAATTGGAACATCTCCCATCTAAAGCGATACTACTTTTAGCCGAGGTAAATATCTTTCAGCTCTTTTCCAATTAAGCAGCCCCGAGTCGAAAGACGCTCCCATGGCATTTATAAGAAATGTACTAACTTGCTCCTCGTTCCATCTTTTTTCTTGACCTTTTCAGGAAGCGAAACGAACCGTTTCCAGTGCTCGAATCTTCACCAAGATTCAGAACCGAACACTGGGGGGGAGAGAGAAGGGTTGATAACGAGGTCGACATCGAGCCTCCCAACCGAAGCTTATCTATCCTACAACCGGGGACTCACACCCGAGGATTAGATTTAGTACATTGTAAATTAGCCCGATAGCGGCGTATGATTAATTTGCTTTTATTGAAAGTTTGTTTTTTCTACCCAAGGTTCGTTTCGACTTGGTTTCATGTAAACAGCCTTTTCGGGCTCATGGATATCAATAAAATGACTTTGGTTTCACTCATATAAAATGACTTTGGTTTCATTTATTTTATCTATGTAAACCTTGCACACCGAAGCTGCACAATGCATCGACTCGAGGGCGAGACGTCGTCCTAAGTTTGCATGGATCAAATATAGTCAAGTCTTGCAAGCGTATCATTTATTTTCAAAGTGTTCGGTATATATGAAAAGCCAACACGCGAAGCTCACAAAGCAAAGATACAAAAAGTCTTTCATTAAAAGCCCGAAGGCTGAGATCATTTACATCCAAAAAATGACCCGAAGGTCCAAAACATAAGCATGAGAGCCCGAAGGCTTAGAAAACAACACTACAAGAGATCTATGCCTCGGGAGCATTACCTCTATCCTCGGAGCCCCCCTCGGCATCTTCATCCTCTTCTTCATCTTCATCGCCACTCGAAGCTTCACTTGATGGGAGTTCATCAATGATCGCTTGGGCCTCTGCCGATTTCACTTCGGCTTTTGCAATCTCCTCATCTAAGTCAATCTCCCCGGCGCGGCATCGCTTGAGCAGCCTTAGCCGAGACTTGATAATGGCCCATCTCTTGTCCAGCTCGGCCCTTTTCACCTTGAGTGCAGCCCTATCCTTTCGATCGGCGATCTCATCTTGAAGGGCTGCAATCTGAGCATCTTTAGCTGAAAGCTTGGAGGTTTCGCCCTTTAGCTTCTTGATATGGAGTAAATGATCCTTCAGCTGCTCGTGGTGCTTTTTGGCCATGTTCACAGCCTCGGCCTTTGTTCAAGACAACTCACTATCCATCCTCGCAACTTCACTCTCCAGCCTCGAGCGCTCAGCCTGAAAGTCTTCACCGAGGAGTTTGATTTTAGCCTCGGAGTTCGCCTCGGCTTCGCGCAGAACGGACTGAGACTTGGCCAATTCAGCTTTCAGCGAAGCTATTTGGGCGTTGAACTTGTCCCTTTGCTGATCCCATAAGCGAGACACGCGCCGAACCTCGGCAGTTCTCGCGGACTCGACCTCGATGGCCTTTAGCGAGAGGATGAAGCTCTGAGAAAAGATTAAAGAATCAAGGTCAGCTATGAACCGAAGGTAAAGATGAAAGTTTTTTATTTAAGTATATAAAACTTACCCTTACAGCGTTGGAAGCCATAGTGCTATATAGTTGGCCAGAAGTGAACTCCTGCACAACCTTGTCCTCGGTTGGCCCCAGCAAAGGCGTAAGGCTTAGAAGCTCCTCTCGGCCACATGCTAACAAGTTTGAGGCCACTGGCACCTCGAGTCTCCGATAAGACCCCACCGAGGATGAAATCCTCGCGGGTTCGGAATGCGCCTTGACCGCACCGGCGCCAGCCCCTTCTTCCAGCGCAGCAGTGCCGGCTTCCCCAACCTTAGCCTTGCCCTTAGCTTTTGCTGTGGCTACCTCGGCTTCAAGTTCTTGACCCTCAAGATCGATAACATCAACATCCCTACGAGCCAGCACCTCGGCGGCTGCGTCATCGGGCTCGTCAACCAATCTTCGTCGCCCTTCCATTGCCACCTCGGGTTGAGGAGGAACCACCTCCTCGGTTCGAGGAACAACCGAGCGGGAAGATTTCTTCGAGGTGGCCCTTTTCCTCTTCACGCCTGCAACGAGGAAAGAAATTAAAGCAAGAGGACGAAGAAGGAATAGCATTTGGTGATATCCACCGAGGATGAACGTTACCTTTGGAAGTCCCCTGATCGGGGGCTTCCTTAGAAACTTTTGAATACTTGGAGGCCTTCAACCCTTTGTATTCTCCAGCCACCGCAGCCAGATCATCATCTGACTCGGTTTCCTCTCCATCCTTCTTCTTCTTATCCTCCTTCTTCTTCTTACTTTTCTTGGTATTCATAGCACGATTGGGAAAACCTAACACCGAGGGAAAGAAAAGTCAGAAAAGCAAAGTCAGAACCCCAAAACAGCCTACCTACCAGAGCCCCATAAAAGATTTACCATGCCTCTTGCATTGCCAGCCAAATTCGGAGGCCATTTTCATCCACGTCCTCTCGGGCCGAGTAAGGGCCCCGGTCATTGCTTTGACCCACGCAGTCAGACCTGCCGGGGGCACGATGTCTACTTTTTTGGCTGAAGAAATGACAAAGAAGCAAAGGCAGTTAGCATGAATAAGTCACCAAGGAGTAAGATATGAAAGGAAGGACACTTACGTGTGTTATTCCACCGTTCGGGGAAATTGGGCTCGGTGGATAAAACCTTTGTCTCCAGCAAGATGTACCGTTCGCTCCAACCTCGGTCCCCGTGAGTCACTAAAGTTACTCAACATGACGTCATCGAGCATGGCGTCATCATCTTCTCCCGTGTCGACCTCCTCCTCCACTGCCAAGTCGCGCTTAGCCCTAGCCTTACGGCGCTTTAAGCCCCCAACGCCAGACGACACCTCACCACCTTCTGCCGCAGTCGTGAAGACCGCCGGCGTAGCTGCGGCGGCATCGCCACTGGCGGTGGCCATAGCTAAGGGCGGAACTCTCACCCTTTCACCGGAATCGCTTGAGTCTTGTCGTGAATGAGTGGCAGACATGGTTGAAGTGAAAGCTAAGAGTTCTTGCGAAGATGAAAACTTAGAAAGTATGGAAGTTTGAGTTTTTTCTCTCTTGGCACTGTTAATGGCAGAAGGTGAAAAGTGAAGAGAGGAATTTGGTAGAAAGTATTTATAGGTATGGAAGAACCAAGGCGTCATCATTGAGACGTTGGGAGAAACAAAAAGTGCGGCGTGACCGTTCGGGCAACCAACGGATGGACGCCACGTGTCCAAGGGAAGTGACCTGATGAGACGCGGACCGTTGACAAATTTTGAAATACTTGGATAAGATCAAGCCATGTCGCTTTCCCGCGAAACTTCATTCCACTCCTCGGTTACCTCGGTAGGCAACCGAGGAGTGGGGGGACTATCTGTATTGGGTAAAAATCGACTCGCGATGATTCGCCCCGGTCATGCAAATCCTAACAACCGAACTCATGCCTGCGAGCCAGAGACCGAAGCAAATCAATGAACCGCCGAAGCCAGGCGCCGAGGCTGTCACCGAAGGCAAGCCGTAAGCTAAGCTTCGGTGATAAGCCACCTCGATCAAGCAATAGGGCCAGGCCACCGAGGTCAATTATCCGCACCTCGGTGGATCCCCTCGGTTCAAGTGGCTTTGCAGCCCACTACTTTACCCCACTAACTTCACCATTTAATGCCCAGATCGTGGGAGACGTATCAGCTGCTAGTGGAGAACGTGGACAAGGCCTCCATGCCTATAAATATTAGATCATTTTGTATTGTAGGCATCCAGAAATTTGTACTGAAACGCTGCCCAAATTTGTAATCGAATTCATATATTGCAATACAGTTATTTTCTCGCATTTACATCTTTTTTACGTGTTGTTTCAACTTTGATACGAAGAATTGCTTGTATCCGAATCCAAATTCGATTTGTGCACCTAAACTGATTTAGGCCCATACATGAATATTATCCCATCTATGTTCTTCTTTTGTTTTAATGTGTGTGTGTATATATCTATATATATATATATATATATATATATATATATATATATATATATATATATATATATATATATATATATATATATGCGTTATCCACTTGTTTTGCTTATTGATATTGAATGATCAAACTATAATCTCAGATAACAAACATGCAGAGAAATTACTTTTCCGAAAAGGTATCTATGACTACTGAAATAACGAGACGTGCTAATCAATAAATTAACGTGTTGAAAATAACTACTCCCATTTTTATTGCTTGTTTGTCTTTTTAATAACAAGTCCTTTTCCTGTTAGAAGAAAACAGAAATTGAAGAACAATTTATTAACAACAACGAAGATAAGAAAAGATGGATGTATATTATAGTAGGGTCTCGATCGAAAGAGCTTTAGCAGTTCTGTAAAAATCATTATGGTCATATGACTCAATTACCAATCTATGCTAGTTAATTTTCTAGCCTAAATTATGATTATAATTATCATTTAGCATTGACTACTATCAGAAGTTTGTTTCATTTGTTTGCAGGAAAAGATTAACAGTATTTAAGCTCTATGAGAAACTTTCTATTTTTTTAGCATCCATAATTAGTTTACTCCGACGTGTAAGATCTTTGGATCAATAATGAATACTCGTACTATATGAAGTACTGTTTATTTTCGATTCCACATTCACTTCATAAACAAATTACATAATTAAATAGAATTTAAATCCTATCGGAATGAAAATTCTTGTGCTGTTCGAATCCATATCTATTTTCTAGGAGTTATAAAGAATGAGAATGCAGATACAATTCATGAGGCTTATTTATTGAATCAAACTCACTAAAGGTTGCTTGGTTTTCTTTTCACAAAAGAAACAAATACAGTACTATATGTGTTGCTCCCAACGCACACGCAAATATACGCGGTCGACAAGTAATAAAGTGATAAATCGAATATCGTTCCCACGAGGACTAAGCAGACTAATACCTAACAAACAATTCCTCCAAACTACTCAGAGGTCTTTTTCTTGGTTGTAAGAGTTTTTATAACTAAAGTGCAGTAAGTAAAGTGCTAAAGATGTAGTCAAGCAATGAGAAATACTTTGGTTGTTAACAATATCAAGAGAGCGGTCCAGGGTCAGAGTTACGAACAATCCAGTTGATGTATCCAATTGATTCCACTTCTTAAATCCCGGGTTACTAACTGACAGAGTAAATGTAACTGTGAAAACGTTTCAGTTCTTCACAGTCTATGCAAGCTACTTCAATCCCTATATGTCTATGGGTTAAATCACATGCACGCATTAAGATTCATGTAATGAGTTAAACTAGGCAAGCAAGTATATGTCTATCCTACCCGCGAATTGATTCCCCGATGCCCGGGTTTACAAACTAGTTCTATTCTTTCTTATTACGTAATTAGATTCCCTCTTTCGAGTTCAACCCAAAAACCATAGATGATGCATAATTATCGAGCTCTAACAATTACACATGTGAAATCAAGAAAGAATATGTAACCCGTTATGGGATTCAATCAATGGGAATCAATCTTCAACAATCAACTTTCATGTAAAACTCTAACCCTAGAACGTAAGGAAATTAGCCACACATATTCATAATCACAAGGCAAAGATTTGATGTAATAATGAAATAATTGATGTAATAGATGAAAGATTAGGAATAACCCTTGTTCAATGAAGTATGTAGCTCTCAATATTGCTCCAAAGTCAAGAACCCCCTTACAAAAACTAAGTAAAGAACTATTTATAATGTTTCCAAACCCTTAATAGTAAGTTAGACCCAATGCTAGAAGGAATAGGGAGTAAAAACGCGCACAAGGGGCGCTATAACGGGCGCCCCGCGCCTCGGAAAGCGCCCAAACAATCAGACCCCGTCACAAACTGCGCGCCTTGGCCATGCGGCGCATGGGAAACCGCGCCTAGCCACTGCGCGCGGTAGAGGGCGCGGCGCATGGGCTAGGGCGCCAGGCAAAACTGCTCTTTCTTGCTCCAAAACTCGCCTCGTGTCGTGCCTTTGTGTGCTCAATCCAATCTTCAACCATCCTTCAACCAATTCATGCTCAATCAAGCTCCGAAAAGCTCCAAATGCACTGCGTAACAACCTACACACGCACAACACAACATCAGTGTAAAACCACATTCACAAGCTACCAAACGAGTGCAAAACAAGCTCAAATATGCGGAAATATTAAGGAAAGGTAGGCATAAAATGCCGAACATCACCACCCCACACTTGAACCCTTGCTCGCCCTCGAGTAAGTCACATTTCACTTCCCCAACCTAGGTAAAACAGGTCTGCCTATGACTATGGTTGATACCGACCATTGAACCTATGCACACATGACTACCATGGGTCCACAACATGCCAACAATTTACCAAAACCAAAAATATGAAAACAACCACCCCAAAATAGCTCAAGTGCACAAACTCAACTTAATGCAACCATGCTCCCACAAAATCACACCTATCTACTCAACCAAGAGCCATCAACTTTACCTACTTCATGCAAACCACGTGCCCTCACCAATATGAAAGAGAGTGCCCCCCCAAAGATCACACACAACAAAAATTATCATGAATAGAACGGGGGCAATAACAAATGAATTCACTCACTCTCATGAAAGTCTCACATGTCGCACACAACGTACCATAGGCTTGCCCGTAGTGTAGGACTCCACTAATGTAAGCTCACTCCAATCGGGATTAACTAGGACTTTTAGAAAGGTCGTAATGTAGGCTAAAGGGCGGGTAGGATACATATGGTAATAGTGACTACCTCCCTAATCACTTTAATACATCAAAAATATTTCTCCACAATTCTCAACAAACCACCCAATCACAAATATCACACATACACCTTCCCAACAAGTAGCATTTTTCTTTTTAAGCACACACTAGCAAGGAATGGACATCTTTCTCTTCTTTTTTTTTTTTTTTTCACAATATTTTTTTTCTTTTCAACTATGCTATATATATTTTTTTTTTCAATTCTCAATTCCATCCAACCTTGGCAATGCTTTTCACTACTTCACAATTTTAACAATTATTTCCCTTCATTAGTTCCACTCAAAAACCTCCCAACATCCAACCACAACTCCAATCAACAACAAAATAATAATAATGTGCTTAAGGAGTAAAGGCCGAAAGAGTCAATTAAGAACAAATGGGTAGGCTCGGGGTGTGGGTACCAATAAAAAGGATCAAAGAAATTACAACAACAATTTTTTTTTCAAGGTATATATGTAAGGGTAGGCTAACAAAAGAAGGCCTTGTATCATTTCCCGACTAGAGCAAACCTAGGATTTCGCTTTGCACACACACGGAGCAAGTTCTAGACATTAATATGCAAACATGGAGTAAACAAGAACATGCCTCACAACTCACATTGCACATGGTTCACACAAAGGGGTTCCATCAACAACTCTCAACTAAGCTTCTAGAATGTAACTTGTGGAAATTTAAGCACTCATGCACAAAGGTTAACAATCAAGTCAAGCAAGCGGACTCAAACATCTCAAGGGGGTCGTTCCATATTTTTCCTAGGCATGCATCAAAATTAAAACTCAAGGACACCACAAATAGCACATGCAATCAAGTCCAAGTCCATCGGTATCAAACAAACCAAAGGCACCTAGCATTCTACCTTTTTCCTATGTCTAGGGTCACCTACAACTAACTATCCTAATCCTAAAAAGAAAAACTACCCGGTTCAAAGGCCTCCCCGTGGAAAAGAACGGTGGCCATAAGAAAAACCACGGGGGCGGATGACATGTACCACTAATAAAACTAAAAGGAAAATCTTTTTGGAATTTTTCATTGGTCTTCTAATTTATTTTTTTTCATAAATTAAAGCAAGAAATAAATCAAAACAAAGTCAAGTGACAAACGAAAAAGTCCTAAGGTACATGCATCCTAACCTCAAAAATAGATAAAGGGCAGTACCCCACCCCACACTTAAACTAAGCAATGTCCCAGTGCGACAAAGAAGTAAGTGCAAAAGTAAGAGTACAAGAAAACTGCCCTGAAATCTGGGTGGTGCGCAGGAGTGGGGACCTAATCCTCCTCCTCATCAGAGCCACCACCCTCAGAATCAGCTGCCTCGACCTCGCTGCCCGGATCATTAGCCACAACATCTGAATCCGTGTTCTCATCCTCCTGCGGATCCACCGTTCTAGCTCGAATCGTGCCAAGCAGACCCTTCGAGGTCTCCATGAGCGGGACCTTGCGGTCAATAGCAGTCAAATCAACGCCCGACTGACGGGCCATCGCCTCAATCATCAAGTACTGACGTGCGGACAAGTTGGCGTCTGCCTCCCGCCACTCGTCAGCCGTCAGCTTTACCAGTGCCGTGGTGATCACCCCCTTGACAGAAGCAATGTCAAAAGGCTTCCCTATATCAGGGACAATGCGATCCCCAATCTCATCTACGGGGACGCCCGCCTTCTCTAAGTAACGGGTCAAGAGGTTCCCAAAGTACAATCTACTACATGATTTTTCTTTTCGTTGCTCTTTCATCACGCGCAACATGTAGTATCCAATGTTCACCGGCCTCCCAATCATGAAAAAGTACACCATGCACGCCCGAGTCTTAGTGACCTCGGAGTAATGTGAACAAGGTAGTATCCGTGCATTTATGAACCTCATCCATACACGAGCCGGCTTGAGAAACTGTGAGAAATGCATAAACTTGTGTCTCCCAGCCGCACTTCGCCCCCACTTATGAGTGGAGCCCTCGCCACATAGGGTATCCCGCAGAGCCGTGTAATCCGGCTTCTTGATGTACTCCCTCAAATCCTCATAATCGGGGTCATCGACCCCCAAAAAGGCATTCAATGCCGTAGGATCCAACTTCACTTTCACTCCCTGAACTGTCACCACATCATCCTCCTTCCAAGCTTCCTCGGGCTCCCAATTGGCATACAATTCTTGTACCATGTCCAAGTTGGCGTGCCCCGGACTCTCAAATACCGAGTCCCATTTTAGAGCAATGATCTTTTCTGCCACACTTCTAAACTTTTGCATCACCGGCCGTTTATCAATGGCTTGCTCGGGTATGTACCCCGCAAGCCGCACATTCTTGTACCATGTTTGGCAATCCCCTTTCTTTACAAAAGGGAGGCCATACCGGGTCTTGCCTCCGGGACGTGGTATCGGCACCGCGTCCTTTAGAATCTTAGCCTTGCCTTTAGCCTTTGGTTTAGCCTTTGGTTTGGCCGGTGCCTTACCCTTTTGCTTGGTAGTGGAAGGCCCGGCTTGAAGTGCTTGTCTCGAGCCCAAAGCGGAGGAAGAGCTTTTGGTTGGCAAAGAAGTAGTCACCATGGTACCTACACAAACACAAAGATCAATGTGAGATGTATAGCTAAGCACCAAAAATACAATTCAAGCTCAATTAGTAGGGTACCACCCCACACTTATCACACACTATATGTGTCAATCACTCAACTCAATGGCACGAGCAACCCCACACTTAAGCAAAACTAGCCTTGGGCAAAATATGCCATGTTTTGAATTTTGAAAATCAAGCTAGTGTGGGTGCATCATGATCAATTCTTGTGTGTGTGCAACACCTAATGTCCATAAGAAGCCTAAGGTATGCATTGCTACTCAAGAATTCACAATGTTATTGAATTTTCATCATTGGGGCTTTTTCACAAACACCTAGTGTGCACAACTTTAAACTAGCAATTTCAATGATTTTTGTAATGTGCCAACCCTCCCAAATTGTTGGGAGATCTCTTTTTACAGGTCACAAGTTATATACCAAGCATCATTAGCAATTTAAGCACAACAAGATTGAATTTTTATGCACAAGCTTGTAACTAGGTATCAACTTTTTATGAACAATAAGGAGTGCAACTTACATGTTATTGAGAGGAAGGAGTAGGAATGTACTTACTTGAATGTGTTAGAGTTGATTGCACAAAGAGTTGGAATGATTCCAAGTGGTGGAAGTGAACTAGGGTGTGCTTAGAGAGTGATTGTAGTGAAAATAATGAAGAAAAGGGGTGTAGAAATCGGGGTATAAGGGTTCGGGATTAAAGAATCGCGGGTCAAACCCGTTGACCCGAATTAAAAAACAATTTGGCCTTCCGCGTTAGGCCCCGCGGCGCAGCCCTGTCGCGGATAGAAATGTGCACATTCTGCCAAGCTCAGCGCGGTGGGAGGCGCGGGGCGCTCCCAACCGCGCCAAGCTTCTTTTTTCCAGCTTTTATTTGGCGCTTTGGGGTGCGCGGGGCACTCCCGAACGCGCCCGAGCACGTTTTTTCGCACCGATTTTTGATTTTAAGTACAAACCCAAGCACCAGACATGACTCGAGACGTCCCGCACCCCTCAATGCATCAATTTCACCTTGTTTAGCTCACCCAATTCCTACAAAAACGACACACAAAAACAACAACTACGTAACACTATAAAAACAAAAAAAAAACTAAACTATTACAAGTACAAACTCGGGTTGCCTCCCGAGAAGCGCCTTATTTAACGTCGTGGCACGACGGGTATAAATCAAGGGTCCCTCAAAGTAATTGAAGTGCGGTGATTCACCGCACCTCCCCAATAATGTTTCACCCGTTGACCATTAACCAAAAATGTGTTCTCAGAATCCGGGGCTCTTAATTCAACCGCACCATGTGCGGTAACACGAACAACTTCAAAAGGCCCCGACCATCTCGACTTCAACTTGCCCGGAAACAATTTCAACCTCGAGTTGAACAACAATACAAGCTGCCCGGGCTCAAAAGAACGACGCTCAATGTGCTTATCATGCCATTTCTTTGTCCGTTCCTTGTATAATTTAGCATTTTCATACGCGTGGAAACGGAACTCTTCAAGTTCATGCAATTGGAGCATCCTCTTCTCACCCGCTAAGGCCATATCAACGTTGAGTTTTTGAATAGCCCAATACGCCTTATGCTCTAATTCAACCGGCAAGTGACAGGCCTTACCATAAATAAGCCTATATGGAGAGGTTCCAATAGGTGTTTTGAATGCAGTTCGATAGGCCCAGAGAGCATCATCTAACTTCATAGCCCAATCCTTCCTCGAGGCATTCACAGTCTTCTCAAGGATTTGCTTGATCTCTCTGTTAGACACTTCCACTTGGCCACTAGTTTGGGGATGATAAGAAGTAGCCACCTTGTGGCGAACCCCATACTTAGCCAACAACTTATTGAACAACCGGTTACAAAAATGCGTACCTTCATCACTAATGATAGCCCGCGGTGTCCCAAAATGAGTGAAAATATTCTTCTTGACGAACTTCACCACCACACTCGTATCATTCGTTGGAAGTGCAATAGCCTCCACCCATTTCGACACATAATCAACTGCTACAAGGATGTATTTATTGCCCATAGAAGGTGGGAATGGACCCATGAAATCAATACCCCAACAATCAAACAGCTCAATCTCCAAGATATAGTTCAAAGGCATCTCGTGACGCCTAGTAATAGTACCCGTTCTTTGGCAACGATCACATTGCTTCACTAGTGCATGAGCATCTTTAAATAAAGTAGGCCAAAAAAAACCAGATTGGAGTACCTTTGCAGCTGTTCGATCACCACCAAGGTGGCCACCATAAGGAGAGGAATGGAAGCTCTGTAGAATCGGCTCTACTTCTTCCCTTGGAATACATCTCCTAGCTAGTTGATCAACTCATATCTTGTACTCCCACACATAAAATCTACTCTCATGAAGGAGTTTACGCTTTTGCTCAGCAGTTGACCCAGGGGGGGTACACATTACTCACAAGTAAATTCACCATGTCAGCATACCATGGCACCTCAGCTGCATCAAGAGCAAAAAGTTGCTCATCAGGAAACACCTCTTTGATCTCAATCCCCTCATCTACATGATCTCTATTCTCCAGCCTTGACAAATGATCTGCTACTTGATTCTCAGTCCCCTTGCGATCTCGAATTTCCACATCAAACTCTTGCAATAGGAGAACCCATCTAATGAGTCTAGGCTTGGAGTCCTTCTTTCAAACAAATACCGGATTGCGGCATGATCAGTGTAGACAACAACACGAGTGCCAACCAAATAAGATCTGAATTTATCAAAAGCATAAACCACGGCTAGCAACTCCTTCTCAGTGGTGGTATAATTAGACTGAGCTGCATCAAGCGTCTTGCTTGCATAATAGATGGAGTGAAAGATTCTTCCAATTCTTTGGCCTAGAACAGCCCCAATAGCATTATCACTCGCATCACACATCAATTCAAATGGCAAAGACCAGTCAGGAGCAATGATGATTGGTGCGGTCACCAACCTTTCCTTCAACTCTTCAAACGCCTTGAGACAAGCATCATCAAACACATATTTCACATCCTTCTCTAACAATTTGCACAAGGGAGTGGAAATTTTGGAGAAGTCCTTTATGAAACGTCTATAGAACCCTGCATGTCCCAAGAAACTACGCACCCCCTTAACAGAGATAGGTGGTGGTAATTTCTCAATAGCCTCAATCTTCGCTTTGTCAACCTCAATCCCTTGCTTTGACACCTTGTGCCCAAGTACTATGCCTTCTTGAACCATAAAGTGACATTTTTTCCAATTCAGCACCAGATTTGTTTCTTCACAACGGCTCAGCACATCATCAAGATTTTTCAAACATTCATCAAAAGAGTCACCAACCACTGAGAAATCATCCATAAATACCTCCACAAATTTTTCCACCATATCAGTGAAAATAGCCATCATGCACCGCTGAAAAGTCCCCGGGGCATTACACAACCCAAATGGCATCCTCCTAAATGCATAGGTGCCATATGGACAAGTAAAAGTGGTCTTCTCTTGGTCTTCAGGGGCTATCACAATTTGATTGTAGCCCGAATACCCATCCAAGAAACAGTAATACTAATGGCCTGCAAGTCTATCCAACATCTGATCAATAAAAGGGAGTGGGAAGTGATCTTTCCTGGTGGCCTTGTTGAGCTTCCTATAATCAATGCAAATTCGCCGCCCTGTAACAGTTCTTGTAGGAATCAACTCATTGTTCTCATTCTTCACCACTGTCATGCCCCCCTTCTTAGGAACACATTGCACTGGACTCACCCACTTGCTGTCAGAGATAGGAAAAATAATACCAGCATCCAGCCACTTGATAACTTCTTTCTTCACCACCTCCTTCATGATTGGATTTAGCCTCCTCTGCTGCTCTATGGATGGCTTATGATCTTCCTCCAAGAGAATTTTATGCATGCAGAAAGAAGGACTAATCCCTCTAATATCAGCAATAGTCCAGCCAATAGCTCTCTTACGCTCTCGCAATACCCGCAGCACCTTCTCAACCTGCACATCAGACAACAAAGAAGAAAGGATCACGGGCAAAGTATTACCTTCACCCAAATAAGCATAACGTAAATGTGCGGGTAAAGGTTTGAGCTCAAGATTAGGAGCTCTCTCAATAGACGGTTTAGCAGGAGTTAAGGTCAACGGTCTATCAAGCTCCTCAAATTTCTTCCACCCTGGGATGAATCTACTCTGCATATTTAGAACCTCCACATATTCTTCAGTATCGTCATCCTTCAGGATATCATCATCATCACATAAGAGTGCCCTTTCTAAAGAATCAACATTAGAAGCCAAGAATGACCTCTCATCAGCAGTCAATTCATCATCTATCACTTTTAGCATGGACAACTCTTCATAGTGAGAAGGAAGCTGGGTAGCTCTGAACACATTGAACACAGCTTCTTCCCCATTTACCTTCATAATCATCTTTCCAGCTCTGACTCGTATCACAGCATCAGCAATAGCCAAAAATCCTCTTCCCAAGATGAGAGGAACCTCAGGATCAGCTTCATAATCAAGAATAATAAAATCAACGGGTAATATGAACTGACCCACTTGTACAAGCACATCCTCAATAATCCCCTCGGGGCATGTCAAAGATCTATCAGCAAGCTGCAGGGTCACCGTAGTGGGTCGTGGCTCACCCAGGCCTAGCTTCCTGAAAACTGAAGAAGGCATCAAATTCACACTAGCACCCAAATCACATAAAGCTCGACCAACCTCATGTTCACCAATTTTCAAAGGGATGGTAAAACTGCTAGGGTCCTTCAATTTCTGCGGAAGCTTGCTTCTAACTCTGGAACTGCACTCCTCAGTAAGTGCAACTGTCTCAAACTCAGTCAATCTTCTCTTGTTAGCAACAATATCCTTGATGTATTTAGCATATTTGGGAACATCCCGCAAAAGCTCCACCAAAGGAATATTTACCTGAATCAGACTCAATATCTCCAAGAATTTCTTGCATGCTGCATCAACTTTCTGCTTCTGAAGCCTCTGAGGGAAAGGTGGTGGTGGTCTCACAATAGCAGACTCGGGCTGCTTTGCTATTACTGTCTTTGCTTCTTTTTCCACTTCCCTATCAACATTTGGCTCTAGCTCATCAACAGGCTTCTTTGGTTTTGGGGGAAGTTCTTCTAAAGCTCTGCCATTCCTCAAAGTAACTGCTTGCACAAATTCTTTAGAATTCTTCTGTGTATCACTCGGTAAAGCACCCCGAGGTCTATTATTTTGTGCTCCAGCAAGCTGCCCCAACTGTCTTTCAAGATCTTTCTGCGCATTGCTCAAATCTTTAATTATTTGTGCCTGAGATGCTGACTCATCCATGAGCTTTTGCTGCCCTGCAAGAATTTTCTTGAGCATATCCTCCATAGCATTAGACTGCTGTGGCTGAGTCTGTGACTGCGATCCCTGCTGTAGTGCATTGCTTTGAGTAAATTGGGGCCTCTCATTACCTTGAAACTGCTCACGGGTATCCCTCCAGGAAAAATTTGGGTGATTACGCCAACCCGTGTTATAACTGTTACCATACTGATTTCGATTTTGACCCTGTGATCTGTTCTGATTACCCACATAATATACTGACTCTGGGTTAGAGGGACAAACCTCAGTGCTATGATCCTCACCACATACTTCACAAAAGGTCTGAACTTGTTGCACTGGAGCTAGTTGTGGCTTCGCTTGGAGAGTCAGCTTGCTGATTTGATTAGAAATAGCATCCATCTTCGCTCGCAGCTCTGAAATTCCATCTAGTTGAAGTATCCCAGCAGCTTTCTGCGTATTAGCTCTGCTAGCCCCCTCAATCTGCGTATTAGCTCTGCCATCACCCTGCCAATCAGGATTGCTCTGTGAAAACTTATCAAGTAAGTCATAGATCTGTTCAAAATTTAAGGCCAGCACTTGGCCTCCAGCAGCAGCATCAACCACAATCTTAGTATGTTGGTTCAACCCCTCAACAAAAGTGTGTGCAATAACCTCATTAGATTGGTTGTGGTGTGGACAATCTCTCGATAGAGCTTTAAATCTCTCCCAGGCTGCATATAATGATTCGCCTTCTAACTGCCTGAAGGACAAAATTGCGCTCCTCAACCTGGCCGTCTTGGCAGACGGATAAAACTTAGCCAAGAATTTCTTAGCCAAATCCTCCCAAGTAGTGATAGACCCAGGCTTTTCAGCCTTTAACCACTTCCTTGCTGTCCCAATCAATGAAAATGGGAACAAAGTCATTCGCACATAATCAGTAGGCACACCTGCCGGTGTATAAGTATCACTGATCTCCAGAAAGTTCTGTAGGTGTTGCTGCGGATCTTCATGCAGGAATCCACCATATTGCCCCGTCACATGCAGCAACTGAATCATGCCGGGCTTGATCTCAAAGTTTCCAGTAATAGCAGGCTTCACAATACTTGACTATACTCCTTTCAGACTAGGAAGAGCCACATCTCGCACTGCTAGTGCTTGTTCTTCAGCCATTTCAACAGGTAGAGAGGCAAGTACGATTGCTAATGCTTCTCGATCTCTCGCTTCCCTTTTTGCTTTTCTCAAGGTTCTTTCGGGCTCGGGATCAAAAGGTGCGAGTGATTCGTCATTTTTGTTCCTTTGCATTCAAAACCTATTGCCTGAAACAGCACAAGAAACTCAACAAAAAAAATTAAACCTGAATAGCAATTAAGTAATTGTTCAAAAGAAAATAGTCCGTAATTAGTCCCCGGCAACAGCGCCAAAAACTTGTTGCTCCCAACGCACACGCAAGTATACGCGGTCGACAAGTAATAAAGTGATAAATCGAATATCGTTCCCACGAGGACTAAGCAGACTAATACCTAACAAACAATTCCTCCAAACTACTCAGGGGTCTTTTTCTTGGTTGTAAGAGTTTTTATAACTAAAGTGCAGTAAGTAAAGTGCTAAAGATGTAGTCAAGCAATGAGAAATACTTTGGTTGTTAACAATATCAAGAGAGCGGTCCAGGGTCAGAGTTACGAACAATCCAGTTGATGTATCCAATTGATTCCACTTCTTAAATCCCGGGTTACTAACTAACAGAGTAAATGTAACTGTGAAAACCTTTCAGTTCTTCACAGTCTATGCAAGCTACTTCAATCCCTATATGTCTATGGGTTAAATCACATGCACGCATTAAGATTCATGTAATGAGTTAAACTAGGCAAGCAAGTATATGTCTATCCTACCCGCGAATTGATTCCCCGATGCCCGGGTTCACAAACTAGTTCTATTCTTTCTTATTACGTAATTAGATTCCCTCTTTCGAGTTCAACCCAAAAACCATAGATGATGCATAATTATCGAGCTCTAACAATTACACATGTGAAATCAAGAAAGAATAAGTAACCCGTTATGGGATTCAATCAATGGGAATCAATCTTCAACAATCAACTTTCATGTAAAACTCTAACCCTAGAACGTAAGGAAATTAGCCACACATATTCATAATCACAAGGCAAAGATTTGATGTAATAATGAAATAATTGATGTAATAGATGAAAGATTAGGAATAACCCTTGTTCAATGAAGTATGTAGCTCTCAATATTGCTCCAAAGTCAAGAACCCCCTTACAAAAACTAAGTAAAGAACTATTTATAATGTTTCCAAACCCTTAATAGTAAGTTAGACCCAATGCTAGAAGGAATAGGGAGTAAAAACGCGCACAAGGGGCGCTATAACGGGCGCCCCGCGCCTCGGAAAGCGCCCAAACAATTAGACCCCGTCACAAACTGCGCGCCTTGGCCATGCGGCGCATGGGAAACCGACCTAGCCACTGCGCGCGGTAGAGGGCGCGGCGCATGGGCTAGGGCGCCAGGCAAAACTGCTCTTTCTTGCTCCAAAAATCGCCTCGTGTCGTGCCTTTGTGTGCTCAATCCAATCTTCAACCATCCTTCAACCAATTCATGCTCAATCAAGCTCCGAAAAGCTCCAAATGCACTGCGTAACAACCTACACACGCACAACACAATATCAGTGTAAAACCACATTCACAAGCTACCAAACGAGTGCAAAACAAGCTCAAATGTGCGGAAATATTAAGAAAAGGTAGGCATAAAATGCCGAACATCAATATGATTTTAGAATTCACGTGAAAACAATAGGAACTGAGTATTTACCAACAATACTAAAAATAATTAGTTCTATCATAAGACAAGGAATGGCAATTTTCATGTCGTTCGAATGCCATTATCCATTCTGAAATTTGGACTATGAAAGTCTTTTTCTGCTCTTTCTATTTCTAGGGTAGAACATAGTTTTCAAGCGCACACAAATGCCAAACATATATATAAAATTAAGAGTTGAAACTTAAGAAAAATAATTCTTAATATACTCTATCCGGTCTTTTTTAATTGTGATATTTGTCATTTGCACGTCACTTAAAAATACTTTCATTAATCTATCCTTGATATTTTTAAGAAATTCAAAATTTAAATATTTATACTTCTCAAGAGCAATTAATATTAGAGGTACAATGAGAAAAAATAGTAAATTTATCTTGATATTTTAAATATGACAAATATTTGATCCAAAGAGTACAGAAGGATTAATAACTTATTAATAAGGGCCACGAGTGGTTTTCAAAGATTCTGCTTTGGTAGCTGACAGCAACCCACAGTTTTAATAATAAATGCCCACTTGTATCAATGTTTTAGGTTTAATAAATGCCCACTTGTTTCAGTGCATTCTTTCAGTATTTTCTTCTAGTGAGTATAAATTTTTGGGTTTTACTACTAGATAAATCAAATCAAAGTATCTCACTGACTTTCAAATAATATTAATTAAGTCTAATTCATGTGAAATCTTATCTTATATAATGATGGTAATCTGTGGGTGAAGGGGTCTTCTTATCATGAAACCAATAGCAGAAGCATTTGTCATTAGTCATTAGTCACTAGTCATTAGACATTACTCATTTCATTCTATTTTAGTTGTCATTTTACCTCAAAATAAATTATCCAAAATACTTGCTACTTTTTAGGAATTCAAGTGATTTATTAATAGTTTATAATTGTATGCTCTTACATTTAAAGTATGAGTAGTTCTTTCTAATATTCAATTTTAAAAAATATTTAATAACAGTTACTTAGTAAACTGTCTTAATGGGCATGAAAAGAGAGAAATTGGCAACTAAAATGAGGTGAATGGAGTATCAATTCAAGGATAAACGCGTTGTATTCATTGTATTTTTCGAATTCTGTTAGTTACTCTTTATATATTGAAGAAATAGTCACGTAAAACTTTTGTATTTTCAAAATATTGTCACGAACTGACACGATTAATATTCGCACATCATACTATTCTAAAAGAGTCAATCCCCATAACAAAAAGTAAACGACTATTTTGCCCTTCAAAAACTAAATAATGCCGTTGATTTTAGTATATACAAGTTTAGCTATAGGGTTAGTCTTGAAAATTTGAATTATGTCTTGGGATTTTCATAGAACTATCAAGATACATGTATTTATAATATTCAGAGTATACAAGTTTAATTTTTTTATTAAGATTCATGTATCACTTTCAACAAATAACTTTTACAAATGCAATATTTTTCATAAAATACAAATGTTCAAAGTGTTCTATGATTAATGCGAAAAAATGAGTTTTACACCTAAGATTTACTCCACACTTCCTTTTTCACGTGTCTTACTGTCATGTGCCGTTAAGTTTATCCCTCCTCTTAATTAATATCAACATTCAACACAATGTATCAATCCTTTTGCTTAAGAGCACTTATTTACATCATCAATAACCTTTTGGTCTATCATCTTCTATTTCTTTAGTTTTTTCAATCTAGAGAAAGATGACATTTCTATGCGGGACTACAAGAGATGCATGGCATCATCGGGATGGAGAGTGGCAATTGACTTAATTCTACAGAGGTAACTTTAATCTCTTCGCATTTTTTGCTTTCTTTTTTTGTCCTTATTAGATTCTCATGGTTTGAAATAATTTTGCACGTGATAGGTAGAAAATAATAAGTTAGTAGTAGCATATAACTTTGACATGATAGACAATATAATTAGATATTTATTAGTAGGATATAACTTTGACATGTTAGACAATATAATTAGATATTTATCTGTCTATTCAACCACTTTCTACCCTTCATGACAATCTAGAAGTACATTCATATCACGTGTTAAAAATTTATCATCATTTTATCGTGGTTTCTGATAGCAATATCCCTATTTAGGTGCATACACTTGAGCTTGTATTATTTTTAGAAAAGTTTAGCTAATGACAATATATTAAGAAATCTTTTTGTCAAGTAAACATATAATATTCAGAAGCCATTGTCGATCGAAAATTTGATGGACTACTTAAATAATAGTCACCAACATACTCTTTTATAACTCAAACACATTTTATGGTAATATTTATGTATATTTAAAAGTCATTTTATTTATATCTATGCGCCTCACGCACATGGCGCGTGGCCAAAGACTAGTTACTAAAATGTCACAACCAGTATCAAACTTTTCATTGTTATATCCAATTAAACGCTTTGGATTCTTGTTAATAGTGTTCATGTGATTAAATTTACTATCTTGAGAAAAAATAACTTTATAATCACAATGACCCGCAAATATTTGCATTTTTATGGGTTAAACTGTGTAATTCCTTTGATTCGGAAAATTTTGGCTTTTGCATATAGACAATCGGTGCCTATAAGTTTTCCCCATTAGACTTTCAACAGATTCAACTGTTATATATGATGCATAGCTAGTCGTGTACCCCCATTTGCAGCTGGAATTGTCTATTTTAATATCACATGTGATTAGAATACTGTTAACGTGACTCACGTAATTAATACTAGTGTTTTTCAATTAACTCCAACCAATTATCAACTAATAAAGTCTATGGTTCAAATTTCGTGAGGTGTTCAATTGTATAACGACAATAGCAACAATTATTATTATAATATTTTCAATATTTACTCTAAAAATATTGGAATTCATAATTGGATAAAAATAATGAATAACGAAGAAACAGTTTTTGGATCTATCAAAAAGGTGCACATGGAATTTATATACATTATTGTGTGGGCCTAAAACTGGTTTAGGATCACAAATCGAATTTGGGCAGCGAATACAAGTAATTTTTAGTATCAAAGTCGAAACAATGTAAATAACAAGCGAAAATGCAAGAAAATGACGTGGTTTCAATATGTAGCTGTGAGTACAAATTTTGCTAGAGTTTCTGTAAGTATTTCTCAATGAATACAATATAAAATGAGGAGCTATTTATAGATACAAGGGTCTTGCCCACGTTCTCCACGACTGATCGTGCCTAAACCCACGTTCTGGACATTTATTAGTGAAGTTAATGGGCTAAAATATTGGATGCTGAACCGTTATAACCGAGGTGCTCCACCGAGGTCTAAAAGTGTGATCCCGGTGGTGTGTCTTTGCCGTTCGGTTGAAGTGAGAATTACCGAAGCAGCTTGCGGCTCGCCTTCGGTGATGACCTCGGTGATTGACTTTGGCGGCTTAATTGCTTGCTCCGATTTGAAGCTTGTCATTACATGTTCGGTCATCATCAGATCATGTTACCGAGGTGACACGAAGCAAGCCAATTTTTACCCAATACAGATAGTCCCCCCACTCCTCGGTCAATTAACGAAGTTACTGAGGAGTGGAATGAAATTCCGCGGGAAAGTGACGTGGCTCGATCTCGTCCAAGCATTTCAAATTTTGTCAACGGTGCGCGTCCTTTCAGATTACTATTCCCTGACACGTGGCGACCGTTTACTGGGCATCGAAAGGTCGCGCCGTTTCTCTCGCGTTCCCCAATGTTACAATGATGATTTTTCCTCAACTTGCCCCTCAACAACTTGTATATATACTTCCCTTACAAGCTCTTTTCATCATTTCCAATATCTATGAGCAACAGAGAAAAAAGAGAGAAAGCAACTCATCTTCATCTTGATCGTCTTATGTTTTTAAAGAATCTCCATACTCAAAGTGATAATCATGTCTGCTACACATTCTACACAAGACTCGAGCGACTTAGGTGAGAGGGCTAGAATTTCCCACTTTGCCACTGCAATAGCTAGTGGCGATATCATCGCCAACGTGCCGGCGCTACAGGTTATCGAGGCGGAGGGCAGTGGAGAAGTGACATCAAGCGCCAGCGGCTCTAGGCGGTGCAAGGCGAGAGCTGGGTGCGATAAAGCTGAAGTAAGTGAGGGTGTCAGCGTAAAGGAAGGGGATGACGCCATCGATGATGACGCCATGGTGGTAGTTGGCGCTGACGCTGAAGGGGTCACCCATAGGGATGACGATGGCGAAGGCGATGACGCCGAGGGCGAGGACGACGTCGAAGCCAAAACTGAGACCGGGGGCGAGCTGCCCGTTACCGAGGGTGGGCACGATGCTGAGGGTGGACCTTTGGGTCCTGAAAAGAAGCTTCCAAAAATCCCCCTCGAGCAGGAGCTTGAGCCTTATCAGATCATTCCATCGCACTTCGATAATGGTAAAGATCTGAAGCTACAAAAGCAGTCTGCCGATCAGGAGGAGCTGAACAGGAATGTGCCAGTGAACACGACGCCGACCCGAATTACTCAAGCCACATAGAACGTGTCCGAAAGGATTGTGGTTTTGAGCCCGAGGTGAAATTAATCATCCCCGATCCAACTAGCAGGGTTTGCAATAACGTGGAGGGGTTATCCTTTGTGTACACCTACCCATTCACCATTGGGTTCACTCTCCCCGTTCACAAGGTGATCGACGACTTCTCCCGAGCATATAACTTGTGCTTGGCTCAACTAGGCCCCGGGGTTTGGAGAGTCGTGCAGTGTTTGGCTTGGTTGAGTAAGGAGGCCGAGGTTGACTTCACCTTGCAACACCTTCTTTCTCTCTACTACCCATACTTCTACAAGGCTGGGGTGTTGCCTTGAACAACCGTGGTAAGTATGTGCTTCTCCACAAGAGCGAGGACCATGGAGACCGAGGATGGTGCGATCGCTACATTTTCTTGGAGACTAGCGTCTTATCAACCGAGCCTGATTTCCCAGAGAAATGGAACAGAACACGTAAGTGCTCCTTCATTCATAAACTCTTTCCTGGCAAACACATTCTCTAACCTTGATCCATTTTTTGTTTCTCAGCCAACAAAGTTACTATCGCCCCCCCCCCCCCCCCCCGAGGGCTTGACCGAACGGGTTAGAGCTGTGACCGGGGCCAGCAAACGTCTCATTCGGTCGTGGATGGACATGGCTGCTGACCTCGGTTGGAAATGCAAAAGGCATGCTAAGGTTTGTATGGCTCTCTACCTAAGATGTCATTCGAAGCTCTTGATTTGGCTATTAATCCTCTTTCCCTCGATGTCAGGTTTTCCAAATCGTGCCATCAACACAAAGAAAAATAAGAAAACGAAAGGAAAGGGAAAGAAAAAGGATGATGAAGATACTGAGTCGGATGACGATCTGGCTTCGGTAGCAGGTCTGGCTGGTGACCTGAAGGAACTTAAGGCTTCAAAGCCTTCGAAGATTTCAAAAGGGTCCTCGGGTCAAGGATCCTCAAAAGGTAAACATTACCTTCGGCTAACTCATTGATCTGCACTTCTATTCGCTCTTTCACTTAAGGTTCTTCTACGTTGTTCTTTGTAGGTGTGAAAAGGAAGAGGGCGGTTTCTATGAAACCCTCCCGCTCAGTAAATCCTCGCACCGAGGTGGTGACTTCCCCTCAACCCGAAGCAGTAGCGGAAACACGCCGAAGGCTGATTGACGAGCCCAACGATGAGGCTGCCGAGGGCTTGGAGGCTCGAAGAGAAATCGAGGTTGTGGATCTTGAAGATCAAGAGCATGACTCCGAAGCGCCAGTCGCTAAGGCCAAAGGCAAGGCCAAAGTTGGGGAAGCTGGGGCTGCTGCCATTTAAAAGGGGGCAGATGTCGGCGCAGTGAGGGCGCAATCTGAGCCCGCGAGGCTTTCGTCCTCGGTGGGATCTTTACGAAAGCTCGAGGTGCCGACCTCTTCGAACCTGTTGGCGAGCTCCCGAAGTGACATTCTAAGGCTTATGCCTTTGCTCGGTCCAACAGAGGACAGCGTCGTGCAGCAGTTTCCTCCAGCTCAGCTAGTCAGCACCCCCGCTGCTAATGCTCTCAGAGTAAGTCCTCTCTTCTTTGATTTTACCTATGTCCTCGGTCATTTGCTTACAAAGATTCTTTGATCATTTCCACTCAGGGATTCGTTTTGTCAGTGAGAGCCATCGAGCTTGAAACTTCTAGGAACGAAGAGGTCCAATGCGTAGCTCGTGCTTGGGACAAGCAAAGGGACAACTTTAATGCACAAATAGCTGAGTTGAAAGCTAAATTGTCCAAGTCTTACTCCGGCTTGCGTGAAGCTGAAGCTGCCTCCGAAGCGAAGATTAAAGCCCTCGGTGACGGCTTCCAAGTCGAGCGCACGAGGCTGGAAGCCGAAGTCGCAAGGCTCAATGAAGCTAGGGGCAAATTTGACGAAATGACCAAGAAGCACCATGAGCAGCTAAGAAACCATGTGCTTCACATTCAGAGGTTGGAAGGCAAAAAACTCCAAGCTTCCAGCTCGTGAAGCCGAGGTTAGATCGCTTCGGGAGGAGATCACTGACCGCAAAGCTAGGACCAAGATCAAGGCTAAGAGGGCGGAGTTGGATAAGCGGTGGGCTGTTATCAAGTCTCAGCTGAAGCTGCTCAAGCAATGTTGTGCTGGTGAGCTTAACTTGGAAGAAGAGATCGCCAAAGCTGAAGAAAAAGCAGCCCAAGCTCAGGCTATTATCAACGACCTTCCCTCAAGCGAAGTTTCGAGCGAGGATGAGGAAGAAGATGAAGGTGATGAGGATGCCGGGGGGGCTTCCGAGGAGGGAGATGATGAGCCCGAGGCCTAGATTCCTGTTTTTACTTCTTGTCTTTATTTTCGAGTAAGCCTTCGGGCTTTTTTGATGTACGTGCTTTGGACCTTCAGGTCCTTTTGATGTAAACAATTTGCAGCCTTTGGGCTTTTGAATGAAATGATTTCTTATTTTAAATGTTAGCTTTTGTATGAACCGAACACTTAAAGTAACTTGCTTGCAAGACTTGATCAAATAAAGCCGATGAAAACTTAGAACGACGTCTCGTTCTCGAGTCAATGCATTTATAAGTGTAACTTTGGTGTGCAAGATCATAGAAACAAAGAGATAGAATTAAGTTTATTTCATTGATAATATCAACGAGCCACAATTGGCTTTTTACATAAGGCCAAGTCGAAGCAGACCTTAGGCGTAAAGACAAATTTACAACATGCCACTATCGGGCATAATTACAATGTACTAATCTATATTCTGGGTGTCATTCCCCGGTTGTCGAATAGATAGACTTCGGTTAGGAGGCTCAGTGTCGACCTCGGTTGCAACCCGCCTCTTACTCCCCCAGTGTTCGGAGCTGAATCTTGATGAAGATCCGAGCACTGGAAATCATTTTATCCGCTTCCTGAAAGGGTCAAGCAAAATGAAACGAGGAGCAAGTTAGTACATTTCGACCGAAGCCTTAGGAGCATTTTTCGGCTTGAGGCTGAGGGTAAATTTTAAATGATCAAGGAACGCTTACCTCGATTTCATAAGGAGTACAGCTTCAAATTGGAGATGTTCCAATTCAAAGGTTCGGGTATGCTTTGCAGATCTTCAATTGGATAAGATCCTTTCCCAACAATTGCTCTGACTTTGTAAGGTCCTTCCCAGTTTGCGATGAGTTTTCCCCCGTTCTTCTCCTTCGTTGACTGATTCGTAGCCTATAGCACATAGTCGCCAATTTTAAAATCTCTAAGTTTGGCCTTCCTATTGAGATATGCCTCGATCTGCCTCTTTTGTACTACTAACCGAACCAAAGTCATCTCTCTTTTCTCCTCGAGCAAGTCCAACTCTATGCGCATGACTTGCTGGTTGGCATCCTCGGTGGTGTGAACGTACCGAATACTTGGTTCGCCCACCTCCACGGGGATAAGTGAATCCATGCCATAAGCGAGGGAAAATGGGGTTTCACCGGTGCTGTTCTTCTCCATTGTCCGCATAGCCCACAATACACCTGGCAACTCTTCGGGCCAAGGGCCTTTTTTCTCATCAATCCTCTTCTTGAGATTTTCAATTATCACTCTGTTTGAAAATTCGGCTTGGCCATTGGCACTTGGATGGTAGGGGTCGAGGCTATTCTCTTGATTCCCCATTGTTTGAAGAAATCAGTGATGGCTGCTCCCATGAACTGCTTACCATTGTCACATGTGATCTCCCTCGGGACACCAAACCTATAGATGATGTTCTTCCTAATAAAATCGATCACTTCCTTCTGTTTAACCTCGGTGAGAGCTCTTGCTTCCACCTACTTCGTAAAATAATCGGTTAAGACCAGAATGAACCGAACACCACCTTTTCCCTTCGGCAAGGGGCCAATAATATCCATTCCCCACTTCATGAAGGGCCATGGTGATACGACCGAATGCAAAGGTTCAGCCTGTTGATGAATCATTCGGGTGTGGCGTTGACACTTATCACACTTTTTCACGAAGGCCTTTCTATCTGCGCTGATAGTGGGCCAATAGTACCCAACTCAAAGTAATTTGCACACTAAGGCCTTTCCCCCCGAGTGGTTTCCACACTCGCATTCGTGTATTTCAGCCATCACGTACCTGGCTTCGTCTGGACCCAAACACTTGGCCATCGGGCCGCTGTACAATCTCCTATATAAGTTTCCTTCGATCATTGAGTACAAGGCTGCTTGAGTCCTTAACTTTTTTGCCTCTTTTTTATCTTGGGGGAGAGTCCCCGAGTTGAAGTAAGAGATAAACTTACTTCACCAATCCCATTTGTGGTCCACCGAGTTAACTTCCAACTTCATTTCTCTCATTTGTGCAGAAAGCAACTGAACCACTGAATTAGTCCCCCAGTGTACTTCATCGACCGCCGAACCCAAGTTTGCCAAGGCATCCGCTTCGGTATTTTTCTCTCAAGGCAGTTGTTTGATCTGCCACTCTTGGAATTGAGCCAAGATTCATTGTGCTCGGGTTAAGAATAGTTGCATTCTGGGCTCATGAGCCGTATATTCACCGAGCACTTGGTTTACCACCAGTTGTGAATCACAACTTAACTCAATTCTCTCTACCCTCATTTCTTTTGCTAACTCCAAGCCTGCTAGGGCTGCTTCGTATTCGGCCTCATTGTTGGTCACCTTTTTTAACCGAACCGAGTGTCTGATTTTCTCCCCAGCGGGTGCTTTCAACATAATGCTTAATCCCGAACCCTTGGAATTAGTCGCCCCATCGGTGTAAAGTACCCATAGTCCCGAAGCTGACCCCTTCGACATTGAATTCTCCTTTTCAGCTTCGGGTATGATCCCAATACTAAAATCAGCTATGAAGTCAGCTAAAACTTGGGATTTTATGGTCGTTCGAAGTTGATAGGTGATGTCGTACTCACTTAATTCTACTGCCCATTTAGATAATCTCCCCGACAACTCAGGTTTATGCAATATGCTTCTCAAGGGAAGGTGGAAACTACTACTATTGGATGGCATTGGAAATAAGGTCGTAGTTTCCGAGCAGTAACAATTAAAGCAAGTGCTAGTTTCTCCAAATGAGGATACCTGGTTTCACCATCGAGGAGTGTCTTTCTCACATAGTAGATGGGTTGTTGCTTGCCATCTTCTTCTCGAACCAATACAACACTGACTGACACCTCGAATACGGCTAAGTAAACTAGCAAAGTGTCACCCTCTTTTGGCTTGGCGAGTAACGACGCGTTAGCCAAATAGCGTTTCAACTCCCTTAGCGCTTCTTTGCACACCGGTGTCCACTCCAAGTGATTATTCTTCCTTAAGACCGAGAAGAATTTGTGGCATCGTTCCGAAGACCTTGAGGTAAATCGACTCAAGGCAGCAACTCGGCCAATTAAGCGCTGAACTTCTTTTACCCCGGTTAGCTCCTCGGAGATTTCTTCGATGGCTTTGATCTTATCTCGGTTAGCTTCGATCCCTCGTTCAGAGACTATGAATCCCAAGAATTTTCCCGACCCTACAACGAAGGCGCACTTCGCAGGATTCAATTTCATGCCATATTGCCTTTGAACAACGAAAGCTTCCCTCAAATGATTCAGATGATCTTCCATTCGAATGGACTTGATTAACATATCACCTATGTATACTTCCATGTACTTTCCAATGTACTCCTTAAACATGCGACACACTAGTCTCTGGTATATCGCCCCAGCATTTTTCAAATCGAAGGGCATCACTTTGCAGCAAAAAGTACCTCGGTCAGTGATGAACGAGGTCTTCTCTTCGTCCTTCGGATCCATGAGGATTTGGTTGTACCCCGAATAAGCATCTAAGAAGGTTAACAATTTGTGTCCACCCGTGGAGTCTATTAACCTGTCTATTTGTGGCAACGGGTAGGAGTCTTTGGGGCAAGCCTTGTTTAGATCAATGTAGTCTACGCACATCCTCCATTTGCCATTTTTCTTGGGCACAACGACTACATTAGCCAGCCACTCGGGGTATTTCACCTCTCTTATGAAGTCATTCTCTTGCAGCTTCATAGTTTCATCTTCGATTGCTTTCTTTTTGACCCCGGCGTGAGATCTTTTCTTCTACTTCACCGGGGTGAATTTGGGATCCTCATTCAATTTGTGGGTCATGATCTCCGGATCGATACCAACCATGTCCGAATAGGACCAAGAAAAGCAATCGTTGTTGGACTTTAAGACTTCGATGATAGCTTTTTTCGACTCTGGGTCCAACTCTACGCCGACAAATACTTTCCTCTCTGGAAAATCTTTCGATAGTATGAAAGATTCCAGCTCTTCTATGGTGGAGTCCTCGGCTTTCTGCTTCCGAGGTTCTTGAATGCAAACCGGGATCTTCTCCACTTCTCCTCGGGGGTCTTCCTCGCTTGGCCCCGGTTGCATTGGTTGCTATTGTTTTGGTCCGATCGGGAAGACTCCACTCTTCAATGCAAGAGAATGCTGCAACCGAATAGCATTCTCTTGCTACTCGTTGCTCTCTTTTTATTGACCGAACTCCCCATGGGGTAGGGAATTTGATCACCTGATGAAAAGTGGATGGGACAGCCTTCATGGAGTGGATCCATGGTCTGCCGAGGATCACATTGTACTCCATGTCCTCGAGCAAGACTTGAAATAGTGTTTCCTTGCTAACTTCTTCAGCAAACGTCTTGAGTGTGATTTCACCCAATGTCTTCTCAGTGGAGTTGTTGAAGCCAGTCAACACTGTTGCCTTAGGGATAACTTCACCCTTCAGCCACATCTTTTTAATGGCCCCGTAGCTGATTATGTTGACCGAGCTACTGGGGTCAATCAGAACTCGTTTGATATCCGAGTCATTTATTCTCAGCATGATGACCAAAGCATCGTGATGGGGGAACATCATCCCATTACAATCGTCGTCATCAAACACAATTTCTTTACCCAAGCCTCCCAATCGAGTTCTTTTTTTCATAGTGATTGACAGCTTTTCGAATTTCTTTGCAGCTGCAAAATTCACCCCGTTCACCTCTGACCCCCGGTGATAACATTTACGACTCTCTCAGGGTGGCACCCGTGGTGGTTGTCCATCACTTAGGTTTTTGGCGTAGTTTTCCTTCCCCTTATCGGTAAGGAATTCCGCTAGCACACCTTTTTTCAGCAAGTGTGCCACCTCGAGGCGCAATGCTTTACAGTCCTCGGTGCGGTGGCCATAATCTGTATGAAACTCACAGTGCAAATTTTGATCCCTTTTGTCTGCTGGAGTTCTCATGTCTTTTGGTATCCTTACCCCAGCGGTTCTCTTCACTACATTGACCAGCTTCGAGGTCGATATATTGAAGTTGTAGTCAGGGATCCGAGGTAATTTTTTATTTTTTGAGACCAAAGCTGGGCCTGAGGAATTTCTTTGGTTCGAATTAGGAAGAACCTTTCCTCCGAGCTGTTGGCTCACATATAGGTTTCCAAACGAGTTTCCGAGCAAATTTCTCAGCCTTTGACTAACAGCTGCATCGACGAGGTATATGGCTTATACCTCCCCTTTGAGTTCCCTTGCGGTGCCTCGGCACGATATGAGGATTTGCCTCGGTTCTTGTAGTTGTGGCCTCAGCCATTATTCTTCCATTCGGCTTCCTCCAGCCTTATTTTGGTGTAAGCTCTATTGTGCAAATCGTCCCATTTCAAGGTTTGATATTGCTGGAGCTTTTTTCGCAACTCAGCAGCAGCCTCGGAGTTGCGAATATTGATGCCCTTTTCAAACGCCATGATGGCTAGAGTATCATCCATAGTAGGTAGCTCCATGCGCTCGAAAGCACTCGAGGAAGTCTTTGATTGGCTCGCCCGGCCGTTGCTTGACCTCGAATATATCCTCCTTCCTTTGGAGAATTTTCTACGCCCCGGTATGAGCCTTAACGAACGCGTTAACCAGACACGACCCGGAATCTGGTTAGACCGTGCGGGCACCCGACATCCACCCCTAGACCCGTCGGGCGAACCCTTACCAATTAAATTAGGAAAATAAATATAATTCAACTTATAAATAATAACAAGAGTTAGAAAAAGTACAAACGTAATGATACCTGTAAGCTGTAAAAAAAGAAATTACAGCTGACTACCCAGATACTAGGTTTAGGGCTATCCAGACTAGACATCTCAGAGTACAAAAGAAGACAGATATCTCCTGAAGGGAGCAAAATGCAGCTGAAATAATAAATAATAAACTGGTGGCCATCCGGAATAAAAGCTGGCTCACCCTGACAGCTGAAGTCGTCTTCGCTCCTGAGCAACATGGCAAACTCAATCCTGGAGCGAACCTGCCGAAAAGAAATAAATAGACAAGAATAAACAAACAAGGGTGAGTCAAAAGGACTCAATAAGTGGGGCAGACTAGCCACCTCAAAGAATAGGATAGCAAGCCAGGGAGAAGAAACAGATAAACAAAATTCCTTTTATTTAAATTAAAAAAAGGCAGAGCCAGATGATAACTAGAAACACGTATGGAATGACAAACTTATCAACAACGAGGAACGTAAGATCACCAAAACATATAGGTATCTAGAACTCATCAACAATCAGAAATACATTCTGTTGCAGCATGCAACCCGATCCATATGTTCATCATGTTGCGGCGTGCAACCCGATCCATATATTCATACCGTTGCGATGTGCAACCCGATCCTCGCAACCCAGAATACAAGCCAAAAGTATATATAGGCAAATAAGCAATGCACGTAGAAGCAGAACAATAGTTATGTACCACAAGTCTACACAGTGGTATGAAATGAAATAAAATGAGATGAAATGAAATATGATGCAAAGGGTCACATGTTCCAAATGAATGGAGCGGAATCCTCCTGCTCCGAGGGCGGAATCCTCCTAACCTCAATATGATGCAATGAAGCGGAATCCTCCTACTCCGAGGGCGGAATCCTCGTACCCTCAATATGATGCAATGGACGGAATCCTCCTACCCTCAATATGATGCAATGGAGCGGAATCCTCCTCCTCCGAGGGTGGAATCCTCCTACCCTCAATATGATGCAATGCATAACCAGAAAACGTAATACATACTAATACGGTGTGATGCAGACGCGGGACTCTCATCGACTGCCGGAAAGTATATATCAACTCACAGCCAGAGTACAATACTCAGATCCTCAATGCAATACCAACAACAGGACGTAACATATAATATATAATGTAAATTCAAAGCTCAGGCGTAATGAGTACGCCTATCGGCAGCTACACACGTAAGGAACACGTGGTAGAAAATCCACGAGGTCAGGTGCCTCCAAAGAAATGGATATAAACACTTACCTCTTCCAAAAGTTAGTACGGCTAATCAACAACCGCTTTATCCTTTGGTTTCCTTTCCCAACGATCCCGCTCTATTCAATAAGTAGAAAAATATATCAATTTAGGCTAAGGGTTCATTCCTCACATCTTAGGGCAATCCGTTTAGGAACCTGATACCCTATTCGCATACGCAATACGCAGGCCAGGCCTTTGTACAGGGTTTAAGGTCACATAACCAAACCCCAAATAAATTATATTTATATATTGCCCATAACTCACTGAGTACGAATATATAATCAATTTCATTATCGGGGTCCATTTGACCCTTTAAACTATTAATTGAACTTATTAAAACGATGTATAATATTCCAAGTTTTACCGTTAAAACATATTCAAACACACGTAATAAACTCAAATAATATGTTAAGATCATTACCTGAATGTTTTAGGGTGAAAAATCTACTTATTTTCCGGTCCCTTTTCTCATTTTTTGGCATTTTTTTCCATTTCTGCGTCATTTCATTTTCTCTGTTTCTCGTTCAAAGTTCTAATGTTTCTGCTTCGCATCTTCTCCTATTTTCCATTCTTGAATTTGATATGGTGAGGGGATTTAAATCCCCACCGCCTAACTTTTGTTTCTTTTTATCTTTTCTCTCTTTTTTTTCCTTTCAAATTCGCTACTGCATTAAAAATTAAAACTGTACCCCACGATATTCGAAATAATTCCAAATTTTACATACAAGTTATACAAAATATATGTAACATACTCGCTAAGGCGGATCTCAAATCGGACTCCCGAAACTCAATATGCCAATTAAATAGAAAAAGGTCAAATTATATAACTTTCGCATTTTAGCGGAAACTAGCCGAACAACATCGAAATTCACTTTCAAAAGTTCATAAAAGTCACAAATAATCATACGAACCCAACGGTGCTTTCGGATTTTGAATCGGAGCTCGATCGCCAAAACCGAGCTCGAAAATCTCTTTTTAATGTTTATCGACAATAAAAACTGAAATCTTCTTCCGATGCCTACCAAACGAGGTCTGATTTAACTCAAATTTTACAGACAGGTCATAATGGACATTAAGAATATTTTAAAATTATCGGCACGCCAATCGGAGTCCTAACTTCCGAAACGACTGACCGAGGTCGTTTCATAACCAGCTCTTTGAAGGTGGAAATTGACCCAGCTGGTAGGCGCATGTAACAACGCAGTGCTCCCTTCTCCAAGGATTCGCCGAATTTTTTCAAAAACATTGATTCTTTCTCTATCTCTGTTAAGTCATTGCTCTTTACCACTGGCATAAATTCGGTCACGTGTTCTTTGGGGTCGGTTGTCCCATCATATTTTTTCACGAAGAAGAGCTTGAAATTTTGGGAGTTGGGGCCGGAGCAGCTTCGAGCTTGAATGGAAACTCCCTATATTGATCGATATCAAGGTCATCTTGAACCTTAGTCACCACGGAGACGCTCTCGAGGCGCTTTTCCACGCGCGCCTCGACGCGAACCTCAACTCGTGCTTCTATCTCTTTGGTTAACTTTTCAACGTCAACTGAGGAAGTAGTTTCTGCCACGGTGGGAAGAATCCCGAAGTATGGCGTGGTGCTCAGTAAGGTACCCGAACCCCCGGATGTGGCCTCATTTTGCGGTCCCCCTGTTATTGCGCCCGTCGGAACGAAGAGCGGGATGCCTCCATGGGGCCACACGCTGGGCTCCATTCGGTGTCGAGCTATTTCTCGCCTCTGATAAGGCACGAAATTCTGCATTGATATTAGCCTGCTCGGCTTGCTGCTCTTGAAGAGCTCTTAACGTAGCAACAACGTAAGCTTGAAGCGCTTCGGTTGTCATCGGAGATGAGGAGTTTAGGTTCGAGTGAACGCTAGTCTGTCCATCGGGAGTTGACTGTGGTTCAGCGGGATTTCTGCTGTTGTCAGCCATATCGTCGTCAAAAAGATTATGAATTCCAACGAAAAAGAACGTTTAACTTTGGAACGTAGCGTTTATGCCTGTATCCCCACAGACGATGCTAATTTGTATGGGCCTAAAACTGGTTTAGGATCACAAATCGAATTTGGGTAGCGAATACAAACAATTCTCAGTATCAAAGTCGAAACAATATAAATAACAAGCGAAAATGCAAGAAAATGACGTGGTTTCAATATGTAGCTGTGGGTACAAATTTTGCCAGAATTTCTGTAAGTATTTCTCAATGAATACAATGTAAAATGAGGAGCTATTTATAGATCCAAGGGCCTTGCCCACGAAATTAAACTTTGATACGAAGAATTGCTTGTATCCGAATCCAAATTCGATTTGTACACCTAAACTGATTTAGGCCCATACAAGGCGCCGTCTGTGGGGGATATAAGCAGTAACGCTTTGTTCCAATGTTCGAAATCTATCCTTTGTCAAAAGTTTGCGATTCAACGTTATGGCTGATAACGATAACAATGGTAACAACGATCGGGTTGACATTCCGCTGAACCAACAACCCCTCGCCTCAATGACAACTGAAGAATTCCAAATGTATGTTGTCACCACACTAAGAGCTCTCCAAAGTAAACAGGATGAGCAGGCTAGTATCAATGCCGAGTTCCGCGCTTCATTGGAAGTGAGGAATAGCGCTGCCCCAAACAGTGCCCAGCCTTCGGCTCCTGGTGGAGGCATCCCGCCCTTCGTTCCTCCGGGCGCGATAACAGGGGGACCTCACAATGGAGCCACGTCTGAGGGCTCGGGGAACAACCCAACTGCCACGCCACACTTCGGGACGTTTCCCACCGTGGCAGAAATAACGTCCTCGATCGACGTTGAATGAATGAGTAGAGAAATCGAGGCTCGCATTGAGGCGCGCGTAGAAAAGCGCCTCGAAGGCTTGCCGGAGATAAGTAAGGAGGAAGACGACCTCGACATCGAACAATACATGGAGCAGCCCTATAAGCCCGAAGCAGCCCCAGCCCCAACTCCCCCGGGCTTCAAACTCACATTCCTTAAAAAGTATGATGGGACGACTGATCCCAAGGAGCACATAAGGGAATATATGTCTATGGTAAAGAGCAACGACTTAACATCTACGCAGCTCGAGTCGATGTTCTTAAAGAAGTTTGGTCAGTCGTTAGAAAAAGGGGCTCTTCGGTGGTATTTGTGCTTACCAGCGGGGTCAATCTCCTCGTTTAAAGAACCATCCAGCGCCTTTGTCAAGGCTCACACCGGGGCGAAAAAGATCCTCCAGAGGAAGGAGGATATATGTGAGGTGAAGCAACGGCCCGGTGAGCCACTTAAAGAGTTTCTTGAGCGGTTCCACGCTGAACGCATGGAATTGCCTCGGATGGATGATACCCTGGCAATCATGGCATTTGAAAAGGGTATCAATAGTCGCAATTCTGGCGCTGCCGCTGAATTGCGTAAAGAATTACAACAATATCATGTTCTGACGTGGGAGGATCTGCATAGACGCGCTTATTCCAAAATCAGATTGGAGGAAGCGAAGTTCAAGAACCGAGGTTATCATCAACATAACCGAGGTGACACTTCAAATCGCGCCGAGGCGCCATGAAATAATTCGAAGGGGAGGTACGAACCTTACACTTCGACGAGGCAGCATGTTAGCCAGAGGTTGGGAAACGCCCCCGGTAACTCATACCCTGCCTCTCATATTAGCCAAAGGCTCGGAGGGAAGGTTCAACCCAACATGAACCAAAGAAACCCCTCGAGCTCCGCTTCGGTCCCTAGAAAGGATCTTCCTCGGATCCAAGATTATAACTTCAACATATCGACCTCGGAGCTGGTCGACGTTGTCAAGGGGACAGCCGGGGTAAGGGTTCCCAAAGATATGAGGACCCCGGCAGACAAGAGAGACCATAATCTGCATTGTGAGTTCCACGCAGATTATGGCCACAGAACCGAGGACTGCAAAGCCTTGCGCCTCGAGGTAGCCCACCTACTGAAGAAGGGAGTCTTGGCCGACTTCCTCACTGATAAAGGGAAATTTAACTTTTCCAAGAACCGAGGTGATGGACAACCACCTCGAGCTCCACCCCCTGAAAGAGTGGTGAATGTCATAACCGGGGGGTCAGAAGTGAACGGAGTGAACTTTGCCGCTGCCAAAAAGTTCGCTAAGCTCTCCATCACCATGGAGAAAAGGACACGAGTTGGAGGCTCGGGCAATGATATCGTCTTCGACGACGATGACTGTGATGGGATGATGTTCCCTCATCACGACGCTCTAGTTATCATGTTGAGGATCAATGACTCTGACATCAAAAGAGTCTTGATCGACCCCGGTAGCTCAGTTAACATAATTAGCTACGGGGCTGTTAAGAAGATGTGGTTGAAGGGTGAAGTTGTTCCCAAATCAACAGTGTTAGCTAGCTTCAACAACTCCATGGAGAAGACATTGGGTGAGATCACACTCAAAACATTCGCCAAGGGGATTACCAAAGAAACACTGTTCCAAGTTATGCCCGAGGATCTAGCTTACAATGTGATCCTCGGAAGACCATGGATCCACTCCATGGAGGCTGTCCCTTCCACTCTACATCAAGTGATCAAATTCCCTACACCTTGGGGGGTTCGATCAATCAAGGGGGGAGCAGCGAGTAGCAAGGGAGTGCTATTCGGTTGCGCTAAAAAGTGGAGTCGCCCCGGTCGGGCCAAAACAATAACAACGACTGGATTCGGAGTCGAGCGGGGAGGACGCCCGAGGAGAGGTCGAAAAGATTCCAGCTTGTATTCAAGAGCCTCGGAAGCAAAAGGCCGAGGACTCAACTATTGAAGAGTTGGAATCCTTCACTCTGTTGAAAGATTTCCCCGATAAGAAAGTGTTTATTGGCTCGGAGTTGGACCCGGAGTCGAAAAAGGTAATCATAGAAGTTTTGAAGTCCAACCATGATTGTTTTGCCTGGTCACATTCAGACATGACGGGTATCGATCCGGAGATCATGACCCACAAACTGAATATAGACCCAAAATTTACCCCGGTGAAGCAGAAGAAAAGACCTCACGCCGGGGTCAAAAAGAAGGCGATCGAGGACGAGACCGCCAAATTGCAAGAGAATGGCTTCATCAGAGAAGTAAAATACCCCAAGTGGCTGGCCAATGTTGTGGTCGTACCGAAGAAGAATGGCAAGTGGAGAATGTGCGTAGATTACACTGATCTAAACAAAGCTTGCCCCAAAGATTCATATCCACTACCACAAATTGACAGGTTAATAGACTCCATGGCTGGACATAAACTATTAACTTTCCTAGATACATATTCGGGGTATAACCAGATTCTCATGGACCCGAAGGACGAAGAGAAGACCTCGTTCATCACAGACCGAGGTACCTTCTGTTACAAAGTGATGCCCTTCGGTCTGAAGAACGCCGGGGCGACATACCAAAGGCTAGTGTGTCGCATGTTTAAAGAGTACATTGGGAAGTCTATGGAAGTCTACATAGACGATATGCTCATCAAATCGATCCAAATGGAGGATCATTTGAATCATCTGAGGGAAGCTTTTGCTGTATTGAGGCAATATAGTATGAAATTGAACCCTGAGAAGTGCGCCTTCGGCGTAGGATCAGGCAAGTTCTTGGGTTTTATTGTCTCCAAACGAGGAATCGAAGCCAACCCAGATAAGATCAGAGCTATTGAAGAAATCCCCGAGGAGCTAACCGGAGTAAAGGAAGTTCAACGCTTGACTGGCCGAGTCGCTGCCTTGAGTCGCTTTATCTCAAGGTCCTCGGAGCGATGCCACAAGTTCTTCTCCGTTTTGAGAAAGAACAACCACTTCGAGTGGACGCCGGAGTGTAAACAGGCGTTGAAAGATTTGAAACAATATTTGGCTAATGCACCGTTGCTTGCCAAGCCAAAGGAAGGAGAGACACTGCTAGTATATTTGGCGGTGTCCGAGGTGTCAGTCAGTGCAGTGCTGGTTCGGGAGGAAGATGGCAAGCAGCAGCCCATCTATTATGTGAGCAAGACGCTCCTCGATGCTGAAACTAGGTACCCACACTTGGAAAAATTAGCGCTTGCTTTACTCATTACTGCTCGGAAACTACGGCCCTATTTTCAATGTCACCCAATAGCAGTAGTTTCAACTTTCCCCTTGAGAAATATATTCCACAAACCAGAGTTGTCGCGGAGGTTATCCAAATGGGCGGTTGAGTTAAGTGAGTATGACATTACTTATCAACCTCGAACTGCCATTAAATCCCAAGTCTTGGCAGACTTCGTGGCTGATTTTAGCATCGGAATTTTTCCCGAGGCGGAAAAGGAAAACTCCATGGCAAAGGGATCCCCTTCGGGACTGTGGGTACTATACACCGATGGGGCGACAAACTCCAAAGGTTCGGGGTTAGGCATTGTACTGAGGGCACCCACCGGGGAAAAGGTCAAGCATTCGGTTCGATTAAAAAAAGTGACCAACAACGAAGCGGAATATGAAGCAGCTCTAGCAGGTTTGAAGTTGGCTAAAGAAATGGGAGTTGAAAGAATCGAACTAAGGTGTGATTCACAATTGGTGGTCAACCAGATCCTCGGTGATTATACGGCTCGAGAGCCCAGAATGCAGCTATACTTGGATCGAGAACAAAGGATCTTAACACAATTCCAAGAATGGCAAATTAAACAAGTGCCTCGGGAGGAGAATACCGAGGCTGACGCCCTGGCTAATCTTGGTTCGGCGATTGATGAAACCCACTCGGGGACTGACTCGGTGGTTCGATTGCTATCAGCGCAAATGAGCGAGATGAAACTACAAGTTAACTATGTGGATAACCGTTGGGATTGGCGAAGTAAATTCATCTCCTACTTCGACTCGGGGACTGTTCCCCAAGATAGAAAAGAAGCGAGGAAGCTGAGGACCCAAGCAGCCTCGTATCACTTGATCGAAGGCAATCTGTACAAAAGGTTGTATTGCGGCCCGATGGCCAAATGCTTGGGCCCCGACGAGGCAAGGTACGTGATGGCTGAAGTGCACGAGGGCGAATGTGGCAACCACTCAGGGGGAAAATCTCTAGTGCATAAGTTGTTAAGAGCTGGGTATTATTGGCCCACAATAAGTGCCGATGTGAAAGCCTTCGTGCAAAAATGTGATAAATGCCAGCGCCATGGGCGGATGATCCACCAGAAGGCTGAGCCTCTTCATTCGGTGGTGTCACCATGGCCCTTCATGAAATGGGGAATGGATGTCGTGGGACCATTGCCCAAAGGAAAAGGTGGTGTTCGTTTCATCTTAGTGTTGACCGATTACTTTACAAAATGGGTGGAAGCGGCGGCTCTCACAGAAGTGAAGCAAAAGCAAGTGATCGACTTCATTAGAAAGAATATCATCTATAGGTTCGGCGTCCTAAGAGAAATCGCTTGTGACAACGGTAAACAATTCATGGGGGCAGCCATCACTGATTTTTTCAAGCAATGGGGGATCAAAAGAATTGTCTCGACTCCCTATCATCCAAGTACCAATGGCCAATCTGAGTCTTCAAACAAGATCATAATTGAGAATTTGAAGAAGCGACTCGATGAGAAGAAAGGTCCATGGCCCGAGGATTTGCCCGGGGTGCTGTGGGCCATGCGAACAACGGAGAAGAACAGCACCGGTGAGACCCCTTTCTCACTAGCCTATGGCATGGACTCTCTCATTCCTGTAGAAGTGGGCGAACCAAGTCTTCGGTACGCTCACACAGCCGAAGACGCTAACCAAGAAGCGATGCGCATTGAGCTAGACTTGCTCGAAGAGAAGAGGGAATTAGCTTTGGTTCGGCTTGTTGCCCAAAAAAGGAAGATCGAGGCTTACCTCAACAGGAAAGCTAAATTTAGAGACTTCAAGATCGGAGATTATGTGTTGAAAACGGTGAACCAATCAACAAAGGAGGATAACGGAGGAAAGCTTATTGCAAATTGGGAAGCACCCTACAGGATCAAAGCAATCGTTGGAAAAGGCTCTTATTAAATCGAGTCTCTACAAGGAGAACCCGAACCTCTGAATTGGAACATCTCCCATCTGAAGCGATACTATTTTTAGCCGAGGTAAATATCTCTCAATTCCTTTTCAATCAAATAGCCCCGAGCCGAATGACGCTCCCATAGCATTCAAAAGAAATGTACTAACTTGCTCCTCGTTCCATCCTTTTGCTTGACCTTTTCAGGAAGCGAACCGAACCGTTTCCAGTGCTCGGATCTTCATCAAGATTCAGACCCGAACACTGGGGGGGAGAGAAGGGTTGATAACGAGGTCGACATCGAGCCTCCCAACCGAAGCTTATCTATCCGACAACCGGGGACTCATGCCCGAGGATTAGATTTAGTACATTGTAATTAGCCCGATAGCGGCATGCGATCAATCTGCCTTTATAGAAAGTTTGTTTTTATTTTTTCTACCCGAGGTCCGTTTCGACTTGGTTTCCTGTAAACAGCCTTTTCGGGCTCGTGGATATCAATAAAATGACTTTGTTTCCATTCATATAAGGTGACTTTGGTCTCATTCATTTTATCTATATAAATCTTGCACACCGAAACTGCACAATGCATCGACTCGAGGGCGAGACGTCGTCCTAAGTTTGCATCGATTGAATTTAGTCCAAGTCTTGCAAGCATATCAGTTATTTCCAAAAGTGTTCGGTATATATGAAAAATCAACACACGAAATTCACAAAGCAATCTTTCATTAAAAGCCCGAAGGCTGGGATTATTTACATCCAAAATACGACCCGAAGGTCCAAAATATAAACATGAAAGCCCGAAGGCTAATATCCAAAAAAGGCACGAAGGCCCCAAAACAAAGGGAAAACGTCAAAGTATTTGCAAAGTATGAAGGCTACGCCCCATCGGCATCTCCACTGCCCTCTTCGGCGCTATCACCTTCATCATCTGACCCTTCGCTCGAAGGGAGTTCATCCATAATCCTCTGGGCCTCGGCAGCAGCTTCCCTCGCTTTGACAATTTCGTCCTCAAGCACGATCTCCCCGGCCTGGACCTGCTCGAGCGCGCTAAGCCTGGTTTTGACAATCGCCCATGTTTCTTCAAACTTTGCCCTTGTTGCCCTAACCTCGGCTTGCTCATTGGGATAAGCGATTCTACCTTCGAGCTTGGATACTTTGCCCCGAAGGGCTGGCACTTCATCCACCTGGCTTTGCAGCTCAACAAGTTTAGCATTATACTCCCCAAGCTTGCTACGATATTTCTCCCCCGCTTCAAGACCTCGGTCTTGCCCCTGAATAGTTCGGCATCAAGGCGGGCATTTTCAAGGCTCAACCTCGAGCGCTCAGCAGTAAATTCACTTGTCGCAGCTTGGACACGAGCTTCAGCAGACTCCACAGCTACGCGAAGGTCAGCCTCAGCTTTCGCCGGGGCCTCATTAGCGCGTTCTAGCTCATTGTTCAGAATTGTGAATCGAGTCTCTAACTCGGCAACTTGCCCCTTGAGAACCTTCTTTTGATCATCCCAAGCGGCGGCAGCTGCTTGGAGCTCTTTAGCTCGGTCACGCTCAAGGTGAACAGCTTGCAGCGCGAGGACCAAACTCTGCGTTTGAAACACGATGTCAGAACTCGCACAATAGTGAGATCAACCATATAAAACGCAAACTTAAACTTACCCGAAGAGCTGAAGCAGCGGAGACGCCCATCAAACTCATGGGGCTGAGGTTCCGAAGAGCATGAGCCTCGGCGGGGCCAAGCAAGCCATCAAGGGACATGATATCCTCTTTCGTGGCATCTAGCAAGTTAGCATCGGGATATATCTCCAAAGCCCGAGCTGCAATGTTGGTAGGCTTCGGCGAGGCACGAGAAGCTTTAACCGTGCTTTTGATCAGGCCTTCACCCACTTTAGCCTTGCCTTTTCGCTTTGCTGCTTCTTGATCGGACTCATCCACATGTATGACCTCGGTCGTCCCACCTACTTCAACCCTCACTTCGGGAACGGACTCGGAGGCTAGATCTGGCCTCTCCTCGGGAACTAGAGGGGGGAGCTCTTCATCGCTGGGTACGTCGACAAGCCCCCGGCGCTTTGTGGTCATCGCTTCGGCAGCAGGAGCAACAACCTCTTCTACCCGAGGACCTTTCGCTTTGGTCGCCCGCTTCGAAGTGACCCTCTTCCTTTTAGCACCTGGGGAAGGAAGGGAAGCAACTTGTTTAACATAAGTGTGTGTAGTGGTGGAAATGCAAGAAAACCGACCCAAGAAAACTTCTTCACCTTGTGAGGTCCCCGGGCTAGATAAACCCTTAGCTTTGTCATCGATGAGCCGCTTCGCCAGGGTCGCCATGTGGGCAACGCCCTCAGCTATGTTGAGCACTGTCCTCTCTTTCCTTTTCTTCTCCTTCTTGCCTCTTTCCTCTTCCCCCCCCCCCCCCCCCCCCCCCCTCAACGTCCATCTCCGCTTCTTCCTCCTCGTCGGCATCTCTCATAGCCTTGCTTAGAAGACCTGCACGAATATATCAAACCAAGAGAAATTAAAACCCAATAGCCCAAAGCGATCCCAAGGGACCGAAGTCGTCAATGACTCACCATGCCTCTTGCACGCCCATCGGTTCTCTTCCAAACCGGCCAGCACCATCCATTGCCGCTCGGGACGCGTTTTCATTTGCATTGCCTCGGTGACCCACTCGAGCAAATTCCTTGGTGGGTCAACTTGGACTTTTTCAGCTGCAAGTCAAAGATGAAAGGGTGAGCAACAGTTATAACTCAAAACCGAGGGAAGAGCGGAAGCGGGCACTTATGCTGGGCATTCCATACTTCGGGAAAGCCAGGTTCGATTGACAGTAACCTCGTGGGGATAAGCACGTATCGATCGTTCCAACCTCGATCCCCGTGGTCTTCACTCTTACTCAAAATAGCGTAAGAACCCCGAGGCAGAAGAGCAACTACCCCGGCCTTGTGAAAGTAAGGGTAATAAAGTGAGATTAAATGTTGAAAAGTGAAAGGTAAACCAGCCTTATTACTCAAGTACTCGAGGGCTTGGACGACCCTCCAAACCCCGGGCCCAAGTTGGGCTAAGCAAAGGTTGTAAGATCTGCAAAATACATCGATGATTGGATGTACTGGCAGGTTGAACCCTATGGTGAAAGGGTAGGTGAAAACCGAAGAATAACCCTCAACATGCGTTGACACCGCCGAGCCAGGAGCGGGAATCCTAATTTCAACCTCGGGCCCCCAGCGACAATCAGCCCGAACCGACTCAAGTCGCTCTTCGGTTATGATACTTGGCGTGATGTGGACGGGAATATTCCTCTTTTTCCCCTTTTGGGCGTCTGATTGAGCGTGAACCTTCAGATCCTTGTCGTTGTTGAAACTGGAAGGAATCACCAAACAAGGGTCGATCTCAACCTCGTGGGTAATTTTCCTCTTCGATTTCTTTGATGGCCCCACCTCGGTCTCACCTCTGGGATCACTTGTCCCACTCGCCTCGGCGACGCCTACCGAGCCGCCCACCTCCTTGGCACTGGTGACGTCATCGACTCCGACGTCACCTCCGTCTCCCACGCGATCATCATCGCCTACGTCATGCCCTTCATGTAAACTCATTTCGGCCCTATCACGGCCAGCCCTCTCCTTCCGCCTCTTAGGAGCGGAGGCAGCAGAGGTGGCCTCACCACCACCACTCGCCTCAACCACCTGCAATGGTGGCACAGACTCTATAGCTTCATCGTTCATGCCATGGCAGCGAAACGCTCTGCCCTTTCGCCAGAGTCGCTTGAGCCATGGCCAGAGTTGGTAGCAGAGACAGTAGCAGACATGATGGAAGTCAGAAAGGAAAAGCTAGAAACAGAATTTAAATGCAGCAAGTAGTTGTTACAATGGCAGCTTTAGGAGCTCTGTGTTTTTTTCTTCTAATGCAAAGTTTTGAGTGGAAAGGAAGGATGAAAGTGATGTATTTATAGTGTTTGCACACGTGCAAGTGGGAAAGCTAATGATGACTGAAACGTTGGAGAAAACAAAAAGACGGCGTGACCGTTCGGAGACCTATCAAAAGCTGCCACGTAATGCGGAACGGTGACCCGATAGATGTGCGACTTTTGAAATTCATTATTTTTCTTTATTACATTATGTATAACTTATTGCATTGCCAATACAAATTATTATTAGCTCATCACTTGATTTACTACCTACGTCCACTTTTTTCCATTTTCTCTGTGTGTGTATATTACTAATGAAATAAATTATTTACAAAGTAATATCCTAAAAAAAACTAATCATAGTAATTTTATACTCTAAAATTAGCATTTGCATAAAATTCTTATTATTGAGCCTTAAAATTCAACTATTCGTACCGTTCGTCGAAACACAAAACATCTCTTCTCTTGAATAGATTTAATGATAGAAAAACAAAAAAAACACAATGCAAATTATTTATTGATAGTAAAAACGCAAAGCATCTCTTAAACAAATAGAGAAAAGTAGTGTGCCAGTATATCCTATTTCTGTTGAAGCAACTTGCCGAAAATGAATCCTTCAGTGTGCTTAAAAAAATATAAAACAACAATTTGATGAAAAAGGGACAAATCTGAAGCTAATGTCCTTTAGTAGATGTAATGTCTGTTAGCTTCTATAAACAATTGGACTAAAGCTACACATCTTATTTAATTATATGGCAAGATGATTAACATAAGTACTAAAAAAGAAGTAATATAGGGATCAAAATAGCTATTTCCCTTATACAGTGTCTAGCAAACTGAAGATCTTCATTCATTTCCCTCATATTGCGTGCATGTAGTGACTTTATCATTCAGCCAGCTGCTAGCTTTCTCTTCTAGCAAGAGTTGAAGTGAGATTGACTTACCAAATATGTGAAAAGTCAATTAACTACTTCATATTTATATAAATGAAGAAAGAAATGAAACAATAAAAATACATAAGTACCATATGTATCTCCAAAATTTTTTGGTTGGATGCTAGCCTCTTGTCCAAATAATTGGAGTAAAGGACAACCTCCACTCGTTCTCGTTCACCACGGTTCAGATTTGGTGGATCATATGAGAAAAACCTACCGCAACTGACACGACCCGGAATCTGGTTAGGCCGTGCGGGCACCCGACATCCTCCCCTAGACCCGTCGGGCGAACCCTTACCAATTAAATCAAAAATAAATATAACAATTCATAAATAAGGACAAGACTTAAAAGAAATCACAGACATACTGATACCTCTAGGATTTACAAAAGAAATTACAGCTGACTACCCAATACACTAGGTTTAGGACTATCCAGACTAGACATCTAAGAGTACAAAAGAAGACAAATACCTCCTGAAGGGAGCAAAATGCAACTGAAATAATAACCAATAAACTGGTGGCCATCCGGAATAAATGCTGGCTCACCCTGACAGCTGAAGTCGTCTTCGCTCCTTCACAACGTGGCAAACTCAATCCTGGAGCGAACCTGCCGAAACGAAATAGATAGACAAGAAACAAACAACAAACAAGGGTGAGTCAAAAGGACTCAATAAGTGGGGCAGACTAGCCACCTCAAAGAATAGGATAGCTAGCCAGAGAGAAAAGAAACAGATAAACCAAATTCCACTTATTTGAATTATGAAAAGGCAGAGCCAGATAATAACTAGAAATACGTATGGAATCACAAACTCATTAACAACCAGAAACGTAAGATAGCCAGAACATCTAGGTATCCCGAACATATCAACAATCAGAAGTACATCATACTATCGCGGTGTTCAACCCGATCCATATATTTATACCGTTGCGGCGTGCAACACGATCCATATATTTATACCGTTGCGGCGTGCAACCCGATCCATATATTTATACCGTTGCGGCGTGCAACCCGATCCCGGCAACCCAGAACACGAGCCAGAAATATATAGGCAAACTGAGATATGTCCACAACATGGTATGCATACCGCATACATAAAACACAATACAATACACACAATAGTCAGTATGCGGGGCAATGAGATGGGATAAATGCGGTATGGTACAATGCAGTCACATATGCCTGATACCTATCTCCGGCGCTGGACTCTCATCGTCTACCAGGAGATATATGCAATAATGACCCTTCACCGGCTCGGGACTCTCATCGATTACCGGGAAGTATATGCAGTGATGACCCTTCGCCGGTGCGGGACTCTCATCGCCAACCGGGAAGTATATGCAATAATGACCCTTCGCCGGTGCGGGACTCTCATCGCCAACCGGGAAGTATATGCAATAATGACCCTTCGCCGGTGCGGGACTCTCATCGCCAACCGGGAAGTATATGCAATAATGACCCTTCGCCGGTGCGGGACTCTCAAAAGGTTTAGGGGGAGATGGTCGGGTGCCCGCACGGCCTAACCGAGAATCCGGGTCGTGTCAGTTGGTATCAGAGCAACTGACACGACCCGGATTCTCGGTTAGGCCGTGCGGGCACCCGACCATCTCCCCCTAAACCTGTCGGGCGAACCCTATTGACTGAATCGATATAAATTATGAAGATTTACCTTGAAATGAAAATGAACCAAATTTTTTAACAACATAAGATAACTCTCCAGGATAGACAAACATACAAGCTGTCTGAATAATACAACTAACTACCCAGAAAATACAGTTTTAAAGGTTTCCAGATCAGACATCTAAGAAGGCCAAAAGATATACACACCTCCCGAAGGGAGCAAAAGTAAGGAGAACTGTAATATCTGAAGTGGGTGGCCGCAATGAACAGGATGGCTCACCGTAGACAGCTGAGAACGTACTACTCCTCAATTACGGCGCGACTGGCTGGGTCCTGGAGCAGAATCTGCCGAACGAAAAGAATACACAAGGACAAATAGGGGGGTGAGTCATGAGGACTCAATAAGTGTGAACAAACTAGCAACCTCGAAGAATAGATACGCTAGTCAGGGAAACGGAAGCAGACAACAATCAACAAATAAGCAATGCACATATAAACAGAACAATATTCATGTACAAAAAAAATCTACTCAAAAGTATGAAATGAAATGGAATGGGATGAAATGAAATAAAAATGAAATGAGATGAAATGACATGAGATGCAAAGGGTCACATGTGCCAAATGAATGGAGCGGAATCCTCCTGCTCCGAGGGCGGAATCCTCCTACCCTCAATATGATGCGATGGAGCGGAATCCTCCTGCTCCGAGGGCGGAATCCTCCTACCCTCAATATGATGCAATGGAGCGGAATCCTCCTGCTCCGAGGGCGGAATCCTCCTACCCTCAATATGATGCAATGGAGCGGAATCCTCCTGCTCCGAGGGCGGAATCCTCCTACCCTCAATATAATGCAATGATAACCCTTCACCGGCGCGGGACTCTCATCGACAGCCGGGAAGTATATGTCAACTCATAGCCAGGGTACAATGCTCAGATTCCCAATGCAATACCAACAACATGACATAACATATAATATAGAATGTAAATCCAAAGCTAAGGCGTAATGAGTACGCCTATCGGCAGCTACACACGTAAGGAACACGTGGTAGAAAATCCACGAGGCCAGGTGCCTCCAAAGAAATGGATATAAACACTTACCGTATTTCAAAGCTGTCCTGTTGAGATCTGCCTTCATGAGTATGTTACATATATTTTGTATAACTTATATGCAAAAGTTGGAATTATTTCGAATATCATAGTGCACCGTTTTAATTTTCGTCGAGAAAAGAAAAGAAAAGAAAACAAAATAAAAAAAAAAAAAAAAAAAAAAAAAAAAAAAAAAATGCCAGAAAATAAGAAAAGGGGGCCGGAGAAAAGTAGAATTTTCATCCTGGAACATTCAGGTAATGATCCTAATATATTATTTGAGTTTACTACGTGTGTTTGAATATGTTTTAACGGTAAAACTTGAAATATTAGACATCATTTTAATAAGTTCAATTAATAGTTTAAAGGGTCAAATGGACCCCGATAACGAAATTAATTATATATTCGTACTCAGTGAGTTATGGGCAATATATAAATGTAAATTATTTGGGGTTTGGTTATGTAACCTTAAACCCTGTATATAGGTCTGGCCTGCGTATTGCGTATGCGAATAGGGTATCAGGTTCTTAACCGGATTGCCCTAAGATGTGAGGAATGAAGCCTTTAGCCTAATTTGATATATTTTTCTGCTTATTGAATAGAGTGGGATCGTTTGGCAATGAAACCAAAGGACAAGCGGTTATTGAGTGGATGTACTAACTTTTGGAAGAGGTAAGTGTTTATATCCATTTCTTTGGAGGCCCTTGGCCTTGTGGATTTTCTACCACGTGTTTCCTTACGTGTGTAGCTGCCGATAGGCGTACTCATTACGCCTTAGCTTTGAATTTATATTGTATATTATACGTTATGCCCTGTTGTTGGTATTGCATTGAACATATGAACATTGCACTCTGGTTTTGAGCATTGCATATACTTCCCGGTTGGCGATGAGAGTCCCGCACCGGCGAAGGGTCATTATTGCATATACTTCCCGGTTGGCGATGAGAGTCCCGCACCGGCGAAGGGTCATTATTGCATATACTTCCCGGTTGGCGATGAGAGTCCCGCACCGGCGAAGGGTCATTATTGCATATACTTCCCGGTTGGCGATGAGAGTCCCGCACCGGCGAAGGGTCATCACTGCATATACTTCCCGGTAATCGATGAGAGTCCCGAGCCGGTGAAGGGTCATTATTGCATATATCTCCTGGTAGACGATGAGAGTCCAGCGCCGGAGATAGGTATCAGGCATATGTGACTGCATTGTACCATACCGCATTTATCCCATCTCATTGCCCCGCATACTGACTATTGTGTGTATTGTATTGTGTTTTATGTATGCGGTATGCATACCATGTTGTGGACATATCTCAGTTTGCCTATATATTTCTGGCTCGTGTTCTGGGTTGCCGGGATCGGGTTGCACGCCGCAACGGTATAAATATATGGATCGGGTTGCACGCCGCAACGGTATAAATATATGGATCGTGTTGCACGCCGCAACGGTATAAATATATGGATCGGGTTGAACACCGCGATAGTATGATGTACTTCTGATTGTTGATATGTTCGGGATACCTAGATGTTCTGGCTATCTTACGTTTCTGGTTGTTAATGAGTTTGTGATTCCATACGTATTTCTAGTTATTATCTGGCTCTGCCTTTTCATAATTCAAATAAGTGGAATTTGGTTTATCTGTTTCTTTTCTCTCTGGCTAGCTATCCTATTCTTTGAGGTGGCTAGTCTGCCCCACTTATTGAGTCCTTTTGACTCACCCTTGTTTGTTGTTTGTTTCTTGTCTATCTATTTCGTTTCGGCAGGTTCGCTCCAGGATTGAGTTTGCCACGTTGTGAAGGAGCGAAGACGACTTCAGCTGTCAGGGTGAGCCAGCATTTATTCCGGATGGCCACCAGTTTATTGGTTATTATTTCAGTTGCATTTTGCTCCCTTCAGGAGGTATTTGTCTTCTTTTGTACTCTTAGATGTCTAGTCTGGATAGTCCTAAACCTAGTGTATTGGGTAGTCAGCTGTAATTTCTTTTGTAAATCCTAGAGGTATCAGTATGTCTGTGATTTCTTTTAAGTCTTGTCCTTATTTATGAATTGTTATATTTATTTTTGATTTAATTGGTAAGGGTTCGCCCGACGGGTCTAGGGGAGGATGTCGGGTGCCCGCACGGCCTAACCAGATTCCGGGTCGTGTCAGCAACCGATCATCAAGATTTAAGAAGTAGCAGGGTATATAAATTTTAACACTTCCTCATCTCCATCGTTGCACCAAATTAAAAAAAAATATTAGAGAAATTTAAAAGGTTCATTCAAACTGAACAAAATAAATGTTGTAAGCTTAATGAATGAAATTAGACCTCTTTTCCCACATCATGTCATCTCTGTCTTTACTCCCATAGAAAAAACTAAAAGTGGCAAAAAGAGAGGATTGACGAACAATATCTATTGCAAATTTTTAGTACATTACTTCTATCTTCTCAAACTAAATGTCATTATCCATGGCTATATGATCCATCCTAAGTATACCTTCAAAACTGGGTAAAATAAAGTCACTGCGAATATAACTTTTTTTAAGTCCACATCAATGAATTCATTGAGAGATATCTTATCTAGTGAATATTCAAGTTATCTATCCAAGTTCACTGAGTTGACATACTCATTAAAGGACAGAAGTACTTGGTAATGAAGAATCAATATTAGTGAAGCAATTGACGAAGATTTCTGATCATCATTGTTAATCAAAGATAATTTGATAACCGTTTTTTGCTGCTTGAATTTTAGAACACATCAATAACCAAAATGTACTGCCAGCTATGTTTATAAAATTGAATTACGTATATGAATGTACCAAGTGACAAATATGCATATATACCTTCGATTTGTGAAATTTGGTAGAGATGAGATAAAGGAAAAACAATGATCCTTCGCCTAAAATTTGGTGGAGATAAGATAAAGAAAAAACAATAATCTTTCGCCTAAAAACATCAGCTAAGATTTTATTTTAAAGGCTTCATTCACGTAAAAACAACGCTCCTTCAAACGCTCCGTTTACGTAAAAACAACGCTCCTTCAAACGCTTCGTTTTCTTCTATGCTCTTATAGAAGAAAACGAAGCTCCAGAAATTGTTACTTAAAGTTATTTAATAAATTGTTTAAACTCAAAGTTAAAACTTCATGAAAGGTACTGGCATTAGGCAACAATATAGTTGTGCTAAGAAATTATGATCTGAAAGCACTTGAACAATTACTTACATTTGGCCTTCAAATTAAAAGGTTTTGCACTACAAACCTGGCAATACAGGAGGAACATTTGAATCCGGAGTGAAGATGATATATGTCCATGTCTGAGAAACTGCGTTGGATACCTATGATCAGTAGTTGTAATTAAAATTAAAGTCAAGCTCTCAATTACACACACAATTTTCACTTTTAAGTTCAGGTTCATACCACTTTCTTAAAAAACATAACTTAATTTACAAGATGTAAAGCAAAGTAAATTTAAGTTAACTTTAATTGAAAAGGAGGAGGAGAAACTTTATACTCAAATATTTGGAGAATCCTCACTTTGAAAACATATAGTTTTTCTCAAGAACTGCATGACTGGTCCGTCATAGTATTCAATAATGTCAAGCTCACATATGTGCAAGCATGTGATACAACCAAACCAGTAAAGAACCTGTGAACATGTTTATAACAAATCCATCATAGATGATGAATTATAGAGTAATACATTTCAATTTTCAGTTTCGTAGATCATATATAGTTAAAACCTCAAAAATGAAAAATAACCATACATCTTAGCACTATTCAAAGCGTACTTTACAAACTGAAGGCACATTTTACAAATGGCAAGGTACCTCGAGAGTTGTTATCTATGTCCAATTTTGTCTTTGTTCTAGGGACGCTGGCCGAATTCTTGAACTTATCAAAAGATAATCTATACTTTGTCGAGAAAAAATAGGTTCTTTCAATGATGAAAATGTTCAATTCTTTACACATACATGCACTGATCACATAAAATAAATGCTAACCTATAATCCAAAAGTTAAATGTCCTCATTCATATAAATACTAAAAGTGTATGATTTAGAAAAGATGATCATTGATAAAGGTTAGTGTTGAATTATAAAAAAACCAGACTAACAATTATTGACCTTGAGGCTTTTTATGCATATCAAAGAATTGAACTCACGTATTAGTAGCTTACTTATGGTAAATTCTGTTCCACTCTCATCATCACTTGCTAATAGTGTTCCAAGACAGCACTCTCAGAAATCTAGCAAAATTAGTGTTCCTGCAAAAACATTAATTCATATAAGTTCCTCGTCTTAGCCAACATATTCATAATCAATGTCATGTAAAGAAATCCAATGAAAGAATAATTACTCGTCACCATCGATATCAAGCTTGATTTAATGCTTGTAGTGGTGTTGGATTCCTGAAGCTTCACATTCAACATAAGACTTGAAGATGTTGTAAGCATCATTACTAAAATTCAAAGCTGATTTTACTTATGATCCTTATTTTCATCCATTTACCTGTTAACAAAAAGTAAATCACTATTAATGAAAATAATTAGTGTGAAATTAAAGGAAACAAATAAGAGAGATCTAACCAACTTCAATCTAACATAAGATCCAACAAAGAAAATACTTGTCTTTTATGGTCACTTTGCAAATCAGATAGATATTTCTGTATATCGATGTGGAGCAATCAACATCTATCAAACCATCCTGTTTTCGTTCTCTTTATATGTGTACCAAAGGTTATGATTTCAGAAGTGAGAATTTGCATCTCCACAACATGGACTAAAAAGTATACAAACCAAAGAAAGTAGCACTGCAGCAGCCACTGAATTATCTTCTAATCTGACACTATTATGTTTGTATGTGTGTTTACCTTTTTGTTTATGTACTCATGGATTCATGGTCACACTCACAGTATTGAGCCTGAAAAATCAAAATTTTCCTTCCTAACTTTTTCTGAATTTGACTTTGTAAGGTGTATGAACTTGTTGTAGGAGTATCAATTTTTCCTGGATCAGATTAACTTTGGTAGGAGTATCAACTATTTCTGCAAGATAATGTGAATTTAACCTTCGTCTTAGAAAGGACTCTGAATATTTACTGTCACAATTTTCGTTCAAATTTAATTTGTGCTATCCACCCACTACTAAGCAGTTAGTTGCCTATCCACCCACTACTTTGCAATTATCGTTTTTTTCTTTAAGTATTTGATGACTGAATTGTTTAAGATAATATTTGTGTGACTGAATAGTTTAAAACTGATTTGCATTATCTAATCACCCAGAAATTTTCAAATTCGATTCTTTTTTTTTCCAGGAGTAGTGGGGGTAAATGGGATAATCAGTTATCCAAAACAATAGGAGTTCTTTTGTATTTTTTTCCCCCTTTTTAACTTTTTATTTTTGATTTTTTGTTCTTTAATTTATTATATAATTATATATGGATGTAAGTTACTAACTAAATCACCTAATTTAACTACTTTGTCTTAAAAATTAACACATGGTTTTTTTTTTGACATGCCACTTGGCTACTTTTCATAGGCTACTACATGCCTTTAATAATATATAGATATTCAAAATATACTGCTTCGATAATTCAGATTTTCATCGGGTTAATTCTAGAGATAATGGTCAAAAACCCTCCTAAACTATTTTTTATTATTAGTTTCATACTTAAATTATGAGTTGGTTACGTTACCTCCTGAACTATCAATTTTCATATTCAAAACCCCTGCAGTGCCAAGTGACATAGAGAGTGATTTCACTCTCTTTGTAGAGCATCCATGTGGTATTTAAACAATTAATTTTTTAAACTAGTTGTTCTTATTTCTTATTTAGTGTTTTTCTTTCTTTAAATTTATTAATTTTTTTCTTTTAATTTTTCGTCAAAATAAAAAAAAATTAACTTAGTTGAAACCCATATTTCTAAAATAATAAAATTAACCAACAATAGTAAACTTAATTAATATATAAAACTGAATTTACTCAACTATAATAAACTCAATTGAGAACGTTGCGTATTAAAATATTAAAATAATGCAATGCATGTTAAGGATTATTTTTTTAAAAAAAATTAAAATGACCATTATTGACAAAATTTGATTGAAAATTGCAACTGAATTTATCACATTTTGATTAAATTATTTTTAGTACTCTTATTATTCCAAGGTTAATGGTCTCAACTAATTTATTATTATTGGCAAAAAAAGTAGAGTTATGAAGAAGAAAATAATTAATTAGAAAAGAAGAAAGTAAAAAAAATAAAAATAATAATAAATAAGTGAAAGAATACTTAAATTTTAAAAATTGAAGAGAAATGCCACATGAATATTTTTTATTGGTCTACTTTATTTTCCACATACAACAAAGAGAATGAAGTCACTCTCCATGCCACTTTGCATTGCAGAGGGTTTTGAGTATGAAAATTGATAGTTCAAGAGGCGTAATGTGACCAACTCATAGTTTAAGTATGAAACTAACAAAAAAGTAATAAATTAGAGAGGTTTTTGACCATTATCTCTTAATTCAATTGGGATAAAGTGATTTCTATCAAGAAATTATTTCTTCTCAAAGTTCAACCCTAGACATTTGGTTAAGAGTATATAAAAATTTCAACCATCTCGCTACAATTCCACAACCTTGATTCTCTCAAATTGAAAGCCTTTGAGTTAATGGGAGCCAAAATATTGGGTTAATTACCAAAACAGCCAGTCAGCTCCTCTCCCCTTACCTTTCACTAGCCCTTATTTTTTATAGCCAATATACACCAAACTAATACACAGTGTGTACAAATGATATAATAGTGAATACAAATGGTCTCTGCACATATATATAATGTCTACGTTCAATTTTATGGTGTCTAGAGTCAGTTTTTTCAGCTACACACAGTGTATACACTCACTTTTTTCAAGTTATATTTAGTGTATACGTCCTTTTTTTGTTTACAGAGTATACATTTTAATATAATAAAATTGTATACATTTACAATGATACAATATTCTAAAAGAAAAAAAGAAGGAAAAATATTAAGAAAAGAGCTGGCGGCGAAACAGATCATCCCACCTGCCGAAATGACCCACGCTGACGGAACTGACTTCTAATAAATATAGACCCTCGCCAGCAAAAGGCAAACTGATCCACACAGGCAGAATACCCCCTCCCAGCCAAATAGATCCTCAACGACGGAAGCCTAACAAATTCAACTCTTTCCGGTGGAAAACACCCTCACGGGCGACTTCATTACAGAAAATATTTGGCGTCGGCGGAAATTTCTAAGGCACTTGCTCCGTCGCCAGTGCTCTGTCACCGGCATGATGGAAAAGCGGGGTAGAGGAGAATAGCCGGTGGTCGGAGGGAAGAGAGGAAATTGGGGCCGCGGCGGAGAAAAGGAGTGGTTACAAAAAGTTAGGCAGGGTTGTTTGATGTTTATTTTGAGTTATTTTTTAAAAAATGGGGTTAAAAAATATATAGCTATGGCCTTTTGTTCTTCTATTAAATTTTTTTCCAAAATATTTTACAAACGCAGGAGGGGCGAAGTTGTTGTTCGATTTGAAGTGGTGTGAATGGAAAATGGAAGGAAGATGAAAATGCAACTTTGATTTTTGCACTTTGTCCCTCATCGGTTAAAGACAATTATTTTGTTGAGAATAAATATAAAGTCATTTTCTTTAGCTCTTAAAAGGAGTTAAGAGGAAAGGGCCTCGCAGTCATCGCTCGCTCGGCTTCTGCTTCGGATTTGGTGGTTGATTGATAAATATTTTACACCAACAAATATTATTTTTTATTAAATAAATATTAAATATTATTTAATAATAGTTAACCGCAATCCAATATTTCCCACATAGGTTTTCCGTAATTAAACTCCCAATGGATTTAATTGAAAATCAGCATGTGTCTTCTCTAAAAATGGCACCATGGAACCTCTTCAATACCTGAACTCTGTGGCTATAAATATATGGACATTCTGCTTCATTTCTTCATCCGAAATTTATCTGACTTCTCTCTACTCTCTGCATTTGTTTTCAAAACAAAAAGTAAGTTGAGTCGGTGTAATTTGCTATCGTTTTTGAGTTTGCTACTTACTGTGATTTGTACAGTCAAACCTCGTTATAACAACCCCTCGTTATAACAGCATTTCAGTATAGCAACCTAATTTTCTCACCGATTTTTCATGTTATATTTTACCTCTCTATAACAACATTCTACCTATAACGGCAATGACGTTCACTATAGTGGTACACTCTTTGTAAAATTACCTCTCTATAACAGCGATACTCAAATATTATGTAATTATTTGTTGAGGATGTTGGTAGTGTGTCATCACTCATAGCCCAAATTTCATCTCATAACACCAATCAAACAACGGATGCTACCGCTTATATGGAGTTTGACGCAATAATTCCTATCCTTGAAACTCACACTGATGAAGAGATTATTGCACAAGTTAATGGAGTGAACGAACAAGAGACAGTGGAGGCAGAATGTGACAAAAAAAGTGCTGATGAAGAGCCTCAACCTTCTGCTACTTGGGCTGAGATAGAAGAGTCAACTGTTAAGCTCTTAGACAGCCTTCAAGGAAAAGCTATTGAATACCCTTTTGCTGAAAGTTTGGACAAAAATTTTCGCCAATTCAATCGTTGTATTGTCACTAAGAGACTTCAATGTACGAAACAACCCATTATAGTAGAATTCTTACGCCAAACTTGATTTATTTAAATTTTCAATTAATTTCAATGAATATGTTCCTTAAATTTTTATGGTTTGTCGGTACGGTACAACTAGTTATGAATTTATTAATGATGTATTAACCGTTACATTTTTAATTTAATGAAATATGAATATTTATTGAGATTTAAAATTAACAAGCATTTTTTGCGTACTTTTCAATTATAACAGCTAAATGAGATCTAAATGTCAAACGCCAGTATACATATATAACAACACCTCACTATAGTGGTCATGAAAGTTCTAGACAAACACTGCCACTATAGCGAAGTTTGACTGTATTACCGCTATCATATTAAGGTTAATTATATTCTATCTTGGGAGAAATTAATCCACAAACCTTGGGTAACTGTGAGGGGTTAGATTTCTTAAGAACATGCAGTGTATACTGTTGGTTTGCAATGACTTGAAATTCATTCTACTTCATCTATTTTATGTTTATTATCGAAAGTGCAGACATCTAACAATCTTAAGAAATCTAATATTTATTCTAGTCTGCTAATCGATACTAAAATAAATGTGGAGATTAGAATCTAAAAAGATTTTCTACTCCAAACTGTTGTGGAGACTAAAATCTGAAAATTTTTCTACTCCAAATTTAATATTCCATTTTTAAGATTAAAAACTTCAACGGATTATTGACAATATTTTGTGTTTGTTCCATTTAGAAGATTAAATTTTTTAACGGATTATTAAAAATATTTTTATGATGTTACATACAGTTTGAAGATTAAAAACTTCAATGTATATTAAATCGGATTATCTAAATCTGACAGTGTCATTTTGTTTTACAGAATAATAACGAGCAAAGAAAATAATAACGGTATTTTTGGTACACCAAATGCGTCAAATATTGAAAGTTCAAGCCGCACTTCGGCACCGGCACCTGCGCCAACACCAGTAGAAAAGCCGAGAAATTTTGGTGGGATTGATTTCAGAAGGTGGCAGCAAAAGATGTTCTTTGATTTGACCACGCTGAGTTTGCAAATATTCATTAAGAAGGACATTTCAGTTGGCAGACGACACTCCTAAAAATGAACGTTTTGTTGTTGTTGATGCATGGAAACATTCATGTGTTCCGTGTAAAAACTATATTCTGAATGGACTGGAGGACGACTAGAACAATGTCTACAATAGTGCTGCTACTTCGAAGGAAATTTAGTTGGCTCTTGAAAAGAAGAACAAAACTGAAGATGCCCAAATGAAGAAATTTTGGCCGCCAATTTTTTTGACTTTAAGATGGTGGACTGTAAAACTGTAAATAGCCAAGACCAAGAGTTGCAAGTGATCATTCATGATCTCCTTACGGAAGGTATGATATGAATTAATACTTATGTTAAAAGTATTAATTATACTGTTATTAATGAATTTCTCATTGAAGGTTTGCACATCAATGAAGCGTTTCAAGTTGCTGTGGTAATTGAAAAATTGCCACCTTTGTGGAAAGACTTTAAAAATTACTTGAAACACAAGCGCAAGTAGATGTCGCACGAAGATCTCATTGTTCGTTTGAGGATCGTGGAAGACAACAAGATTGCGGAGAAGAAAGTTTCTCATGGGAATTCAACAATTATGGAGGCAAATATTGTTGAGACAAATAATCAACCAAATCAAAACAAAAGAAAGAAACCTTCTAAACCAAACAATTGTCCCAAGAAGAAAAGATTCAAGGGTAACTGCCGCAACTGTGGAAAATATGGACACAAGACTGTAGATTGTCATGCTCCAAAGAAATCCAAAAAATAAGGGTCAACCCAATATGGTAGAAGAAAATATTTCCAAAGTGCAAGAAATGGATCTTTGTGCAATGATTTCCGAATGTAACTTGGTCGGAAATCCCCAAGAATGGTGGATTGATTCTTAAGTCACCCGCGATGTTTGTGCAAATAAAGACATGTTTACTGGATATGCTCCCGTTGGACCCGATGAGACACTTTTCATGAAAAATACTGCAACAACAAAAATTGAAGGTGATGGAAAGATAGGCCTAAAAATGACCTCGGGCAAGGTGGTGGCTTTCCACAATGTTCTTCACGTTCCAGAAATACGTAAGAACTTGGTATCAGTCGCACTTCTCGTCAAAAATGAGTTCAAGTGTGTATTTATTTTTGATAGAGTTGTATTAAGTAAGAATGATACTTTTGTAGGAAAAGGTTACCTAAGTGAGGGTCTTTTTAAGCTGAATGTAATAATTGTTGCTAATTAGTAATAAAGTTCAAGATTCTTCTTACTTACTTGAGAGTCAAATGAATTATGGCATGCATGTTTGGGACATATTAATTATGAAACTTTATAGAAAATGATCAATTTGAAAGTATTGCCTAAATTTAAATGTGAGAATTCAAAATGTCAAATATGTGCGAGTCTAAATTTCTGAAACATCCTTATAAATCAATTGAAATGAATTTCGAACTGTTAGACTTAATTCATACAAATATTTGTAATATGAAGTCAATACCATCTCCCGGTGTAAAGAATGTCGACACCCATTTTTCTCCGAACCAGTTAAAGTTTGAAATAGGGCTCGACTTATTGGGACTCGCGGGTAAAGACTTGGAATCGTCATCTAACATATTTTTTAACTAGGCGTATTAGGGCACCTACTTTGTTTCTAGCCAATTTTAATATTAGCTTTAAAAAGATGGTCATGCGAACCAAAATTCTAAGTAAGGGTTCAAATTAACACGAAATGAAGGTGTTAAGCACCTTTCGGGTTCCACCAAATGTAGTTACCGACCAGACTATATAATTGGGATTTAAATAATAAATTAAAAGCAAGTAAATAATTTCTGCTATAATATATGGTTTGAATACAAATAACTACATAAATAAATTAATATTCAATATTCGCCATGGACTTCAAGACTTCATCCGAATATACCTTGCAATAAAATAAATTAGTTAGTACGCCAAATATATAAAGTAAAATTAATAAGGGCCAAACAAATGAAATAATAAGAAAATGCAATAGCAATTTTTAAAAGCTTGTCTTCTCCAATAACGTCGTCTTTAGCGAGTTTCGCCGAGATGTGCCTCGCAAAAAAAATTATTAAATACAGATTAGTACGATAATTAATACAATATAGGAAAAAAAACCAATAGTAATAATAGTAATAATAAAAATAACAATAATAATAATTATTATAATAATAATAAGATTAATAATAATAATAATAATAAAGGAAAAAATAAATTTTGTAAAAGTTTAGGCTCAGATTGGGTGATAGGGGGTCAAGGATACCGTCACGACTGCAAACACGCCGGCCGGTCATGTTGCCATGCCAAGTGCGAGTCCTATTGCCTATCCCATTCATTTTTCAACATTGTATATATAAATGTTATCGGCATCGCCTTTTTTTTGTTTGTTTTCGGGACATGTAAGGAACAGTAAGTACGGGACGAGACTTGAATTGACCTCCAAACGTCATTGGCCTTGTAGTATCCATTCATAATCAGTGCATACGCCTCAAAATAATTATTTTCATTAACCAACAAACGTAGTATCTGATCAACGAAATTAAAAAAAAAAGTAACCGAACAGTAATGTAATTAGCAATGCCAGCAAACGTCCATCTATAATTGTCATACAGCTGCGCCCATCGGTCAAAGAAACTCCGCGGACCAATAAAAATAATGACACAGCCCTGGTAAAACGAAATCTCAACACAGAACCAGTTATAAGCAGGGTAAACAATATATCAGAAACAAATCAAGCATTTCATCCAAAGGAAATGGGTCAAACAACGAGAAACCAGAAACTATATTGGTGAAGCAAAATGATGGCAGCGGCGAGCGGGTCAATGGCGAAGTGGAGGAGCGACACCATTCAGTGGCGTCGCTGCTCCTCCCCGCCACCAAATCTCTTCCTTTCCCCTTTTTATTTTTAGTTTCAAATAACCAATAAACGAGCATAGAAGAGCCGAAAGAAACCAAACGGACAGCGATGGTGGTTTTCCGGTCAATTTTCGGTGAGACGAGGCAACAACACAGGGAGGTCAACAGAGTATCGACCAGACCAAACCCATTCGAATCAACCAAACAAAATCCGCAATACAGAACAAATAAACCAAAGAGCGAATCTTTGATAAGAAAACCCATCAATAACAGTTAGCGGAACCATGGCAACGGAATCGGAGGAGCAACTACCAGCTTGGCTTCTCCGATGAGGAGACACCAGTGGCGTCGCTGCCACTCCGGTGGTGGTGAACTATTCTGATAGTTTTTTTTTCTTCCCCGATGTCACTTCCCACTGCCCATCACTTATCTTTTTCCTGATCTTTCTCTCCCATCCTCTCTTCTCTCCCTTTCGCCCTATTTCTTATCCCCTTTGTGTGTGTATATGTATTAAATCATACTACTCTCTCACTGTATGTGTGTGTGGTAGTTCCTGATTTTGTCTGTGTATGGTGAAGATAAAAAAGGCAAAGGGGGGCATGTGTAATGTATCAGATGGGGTGAGGGTTAATATATAGTTGAAGGATTTGTGAGCTGTTGGTGATTGGGAGTGATTGAGGTGACCAAATATGAGGTGATTTTGTGTCAAAAATTAAGGAGAAAAGGGGATCTGATAAGAGTGATTTTTGGGGGATTTGAAAACGATATATTTTCTTTTAAACATAGAGGATGTATTTGGTTATAAATTGAGTCCAGATTTGGAGTAAAACCAATTGATAAAAAGAGAGTGATTAAATAAAATAAATAAATGATATAGAAAATTTTGGTAAGAATTGGAAAATCAAATTATTTAAAATGTATGGGAAGAAAGAAAAAAGCTTATGATACCAAGTAGATGTATCCGGTCGAACTTTTGTCCAGATGCAAAGAAAATTCAAAAATTAAATTCAAATTAACATGTCAAAATTATGAAATGAAAATGGATGGTATGAGGTTTTGACCAAATATTTTAGTTAGACTGCTATTTAATGTAAAGGTGCAAGATAAAAGATTAGAAATAAAATATGCATAAATTATATATTCAAAAGAAGAGAAATATGCACACATAAACAATTTGGGTCAACTTAAGTTAAATACGTATAATAGTTACACATAATTATAAAACGCTATTTATGCAGTAAATTACGCGAAAAGCCACAGCTTCACAATAGTCTAAATGATGCAAATTACATAATATAATCACAATTAAAATATATAAAATATATAAATAGAAGATTACACACGTAAATGCATGCTTTCTAATGCAAATTTCACTCAAACGGTTAATATTGGACCTTTAAGTCAAATATAGCTAATTATAGAAAAAGGAGGGACAAAATTGGGTGTCAACAAAGAAATATTTCATAACCTTTATTGATGATAGCACTCGTTACTGCTATGTTTATTTATTTAGTAGTAAAGACGAAGCTATAGATGCATTCAAGCAATACTAAAGTGAAGTTGAAACACAATTTAATAAAAAGATCAAAATTATAAGAAGTGATAGGGGTGGTGAATGCGAATCTCCTTTTAAACAAATATGTTTGAAATATTGCATTATTTATCAAACAACTGCCCCATACACGCCACAATCTAGTGGGATTACGGAAAGAAAAAATGGATGTTAAAGGAGATGAGGAATGCCTTGTTGATAAGTTCAAGTTTACTCAAACTTGTGGGGAAAAGCTATTCTTACAGCTAGTCGAATACTTAATCGTGTGTCCCACAACAAAACACAATCTGTTCCTTATGAAAAATGGAAAGAAAGAAAGCTAAGCTTGAATTACCTCAAAGTGTGGGGGGTGTTTGGAAAAGGTACAAGTTTCTAAACCTAAAATAGAAAAGAAACGACCAAAAATCATTGATTGTGTTTTCGTAGGATATGCAAATAATAGTAAGGCATATCGATTTATGGTTTATAAATAAAAGAATCTCGACATTCATGTTAATATGATTATTGAATCAGATAATGCTAAATTCTTTGAAAACATATATATTCATATAAAAAGGAATGTAAGTCTTCAATTGTAGGTCCCAAACGACTTCGTAAAGAAACCAAATGAAGTATACCAACAATGATAATCCAAGACGTAGTAAACGTCAAAGGATATCTACTTCCTTCTGACCATATCTTATGACATTTCTAATAGAAAATGAGCCTCAAACTTACAAAGAAGCAATGGCTTCTTTTGAGTCTCTGTATTGAAAAGAGGCAGTCAATAATGAAATAAAATCCATATTAAGCAACCATATGTGGGAGTTGGTTGATCTTCCTCCTGGCAACAAACCTTTAGGTTACAAATGAGTTTTCAAAAGGAAAATGAAACATGATGGTACTATTGACAAATACAAGACTAGACTGGTCGTTAAATGTTTTAGACAAAAAGAAAGCCTTGATTATTTTGACACATACTCCCTGGTAAGCAGAATTACATCCATACGGATGCTGATAGCTTTGGCCGCCGTGTATGGTCTTCCAATCCATCAAATGGATGTTCACACAACCTTCTTAAATGGAGATTTTGAGAAAGAAATATACAGGGAGCAACCCGAAGGGTTTGGGGTTCCTGGGAAAGAAAAGAAGGTATGTCAATTGTTAAGTCACTTTATGGACTAAAACAAGCACCCAAACAATGGCATGCAAAATTTGATAGTATTATGTTGTCAAATGGCTTTCAGATTAATGAGTGTGATAAATGCATTCACATTAAGAACACTCTGACTCACGTTGTCATTGTTTGTCTATATATGGACGACATGTTAATAATGAGTAAAGTTAGTGCCGACATAAATGCTACTAAGTGTAAGCTAACTAGCAAGTTTAACATGAAAGACTTAGGAGTTGCTGATCATTTAATCTTGGGAATTAAAATTCATAGAACTCCTCAAGGGTTGGCATTATCTCAAACTCACTACATCAAAAAGGTCTGAGAAAAATTTAAGTAATTAGACTTCAAAAATTCAAACACTCTAATGGATATGAATATTACTTTTACAATGAATAAATGACAAAGTACGTCTCAAGAAGACTATGCTAGAGTGTTGGAAAGTCTAATGTACATCATGAGCTTGTGCTATAAATAAACTTAGTCGATACACATGTAATCCTAGACAAAATCACTGGATGGCAATGAAATTAGTTTTGGTTATTTGGAGTATACCCAAGACCATGCTTTGCATTATGATAACTATCCCGCTCTTATTGAAGGATATTGTGATGCAAATTGGATCACCGGTTTAAGGGAATCAAAATCCACAAGTGGATATATTTTCACCTAAGGTGGAAGAGTTGTGTCTTGGAAATCGTCCAATCAAATGTTGCATGCTCTCTCTACAATGGAGGCTGAATTCATAGCCTTAGATATGGCCGGTGAAGAAGCTGAATGGCTCCGAAACTTCTTGGAAGATATTCTATTATGGCCTAGGACGTTGACACACACACACACACACACACACACACACACACACACACACACACACACACACATATATATATATATATATATATATATATATATATATATATATATACACACACACACACACCCACACACACACACACACACACACATATATATATATACACACACACACACACATACACATTGCGATAGTCAATCGACAATATCAAGGGCTGGGAGCCTTATGTATAATGGTAAAAATCGTCATATACGACGAAGACATAAAACCATTAGACAACTTCTCCCTAGAGAAATTATCACAATTGACTATGTAAATTCAAAAGATAATGTATCGGATCCGCTTACAAAAGGCCTAACTTGAGACGATGTTCAGAGATCATCAAGGGGAATGTGACTATGGCCGAGGACAAGTCGTCATGGCAGTAACTCTACCTAGAAGACTGGAGATCCCAAGATCTAGGTTCAAGGAGCTTAAACAAAGTTACGGCCACTCCAACATTGTCAAACAACTCAAGCCATTCTCGTAATAAGACAATGTTCAGTACCAAGGATAAATCGTTAGAGGCATTTTTTAATGATTACCTAAGTTTGATATTGGAGTTATCAAATAGTGTACATCTACGAAATTACACATTTAGAAATCACCTATGTGAGTGTGAAGTGGAAGCCGCTTCAAGGAGATTTCTCTAAGCCTAATTCTCTACGCACTCATGAACCTGACGATGTTCATAGCTGAAACGAACACAAAAATGAGAACCAAAGATGGTCAAGGGTTAATTGTGTGACATATATTGTCTAAGTATACACTAAAGCTCGATGGTTCAAAGATATCAAATCTACCGACTGATCGAGTATATCCGATATATGTTCACTACGGAAAGTTCAAAGGGAAACCTACTTATCCAGGTTCGATTTGTTCTCACTTGAGAATCACACAATTTTTGCATGTTTTCTTCATATAGTCATTCCTCATTCATGTGGGGAATTGTTGGGTTTGAAGTGTGTGTGAATGGGAAATCGGGAGAAGATGAAAAAACAACTTTGGCTTTTACACTCTGTCCCTCATCGGTTAAAGACGACTAGTTTGTTGGGTATAAATATTAAGTCACTTCCTTTAGCTCTTAAAAGTAGTTAAGAGGAAGGGGCATCGCGCTGTCGTCATCGCTCGCTCGGCCTTGGCTTCAGCTTCTGATTTGGTCAATTGATATGATTGATTGATAAATTTTTTATACCAACAAATACTGTTTTTTATTAAATAAATATTAAATATTATTTAATAATAGTTAACAGAAATTCAATATTTCCTGCCTGGTTTTTCCGTACTTAAAATCCCAACGAATTTAATTGAATATCAGGAGGTGTCTTCTCCAAAAAAGGTACCATGGCACCTCTTCAATACCTGAACTCTGTGACTATAAATACAGAAGCATTATGCCTCATTTCTTCCTCCAGAATTTATCTGACTTCTCTCTACTCTCTGCATTTGTTTTCACAACAAAAAGTAAGCCGAGTCAGTATGATTTGCTACCATTCTTTAAGTTTGCTCTTTACTGTGATTTGTATTACCGCTATCATAGTAGGGTTAATTTCATTCTATTCTGGGAGAAATTAATCCACAAATTTTGGGTAACTGTGAGGGGATTAGATTTCTTAAGGACATGTAGTGTATACTGTTGGCTTGGAATTCATTCTACTTCATCTATTTTCTGTTTATTATCGAAAGTGCAGAAATCTAACAGTTGTGGTATAGGAGTCGGGAGGTGCTGAATATTCATTTAGAGTATTTAATTTTATTTTCATAATACAATGTTAGATTTAAACTAAATGTCATTGTAAGTTAACCAATTGTATTAGCCACTTTTTATGTTTTTCAAGTTATATATCCATATTTCTTGCGAAAATTTGACTTTTATAAGATATGCCATGCAAAAACATTATGCTATTAATATTGAAAAGTTATACTAATATCTAATATATTTGTTACTAGCCATGAACAATACTAACCAAACTTGAGGGACCACAATTAGTTGATTAATTAATGGGTACGTTGCACGTGATTAGACATGGAAATCCGCGTTCATTAGAGACATGGATAGAATAAAAGAGTAAACTTAAAGCAAAGGCCATTGGCCAATGGGAGTGTTCAACAGTCAAGTTCTAGAGGAAGGTTGATAAAGACTAAAGGACGACCAACCAAAGAATAAAAATAAACTGGTTTTGGAAACTGTACTGACGTTGCTGTAGAACACCTAAATACATAGCTGACTTGTACTATATTATCTTGATGGTACCGTGGTAGTAATGAAAAATACTAACCTATTGATTTAAAATGTTATTCTTTTTTGGCGAGTAATTAATTTTTTATTATCCAAAGTTAATATGTACATTATTCTTAAAACTTTTTTTTTGGTTTCCCAAGTACTTTTACTAGAGCCCCGACTAATACAGATTCGAGCCACGTAAGACCCATTTTTAGGGGAAGCGCTCCCTACCAAGAATTTTTTTTTTTTTTATTTACAAGGCTCGAACCCGAGACCTCTGGTTAAGCATGATGCGATGCTATCCATGTACAACAACCCTTGGTGGTCATTATTCTTAAAAACTATGCATTTGAACAGATAGCCCCAAAGTGAATAATCATCATTAACCGCCTACTATCTTGCTATCCTATACAAAGATATTTAGCGTTACTCGTAAGGATAGAAATTAAGATGCTCCAGCTTGTGCTTCAGTCTTCCTTTCAGAGAACCCCTGGTATGAATTTCTTGAATTGCTTGCTTCACTATTGCATTACTTGTCCTCGTATATTAACTTTACCACTACTAAAAAAACAGGATTCTCCGACCACCCAATCGGTCGCATATCGGTCGCCCAGTCGACCGATCGGCGACCGATATGGGTGGTCGGAGAATTAATGGTAACAAAAAGCCCTACGACCGAAAATTGGTCGAAACTTCGACCACCATGCGACCGATATTCAGTCGCATAATAGGATAGAAACGTTGACCATTTAGGCGACCGATATTCGGTCGCATAACATATGCGACCGACAATCGGTCGCATATTTGGTCAATGTGTTGTAATTACCTGTGATCGTTTAGGCGACCGAAAATCGGTCGCATACTTGGTCTAATGTTTGCCACTGATTTGGCGACTGAAAGTCGGTCGCCAAACTGGAAAAAATCTGCAATAAAAAACCTGTTTTCAGGCAGTAGCAACAGCAAAAACCAGATGTTTTTCAACAGAAAACTGCATTCGAAAACAATAAAAACAGTAATTCAAACACAACGCAATAAAACCTAACATTTCAAAAACATTCAACAACATTAGTTATGTCTTGAAATTGTTAACATAAAGCTTCACAGACAGTTATCCACTTTCAGAAAAGACTACTCGGTCGAGGCAGAGCTAGACCAGGACTCGGAAGAGGAAGAGGAGTTGCGTCGATGCCTGCTCTTATGCTTTCTTCTCGATTTCTTCTTCTCCTTTTTGGCAAGGAGCTTTTTGATCATGTCTTGTGTTTCTTGATTTACTCTCGACAGCTGTTCGATCTGCTCTCTCATTTGAGCCATTTCAGCAGGATCAACGGAGCTCGACGGAGAAGAAGTAACTGAAGTGCCCAAAAAGCGAGCATTATGCTTATCCGAAGCAAATAGCGATCCAAGACCATAAGCAGACCCCTTCTTAACCCCTCCAACAGTTTCGACCCATATTTGCTTTTTTTCTCGAACGTCAAGGGAGCCGGGGTGCTGCTTCCGGCGTCCGATGCTTGAGTCGATTTCCACTCTTCCACAGCCTTTTGTAGCCTTTTCCTGAATAACATAAATATATTAATGATGTTAATAGAAAGACTAAACGTTGAAGGATTGGCACGACTAAAGATCGAATTTTACAAACTTACCCAAACTTCTTTTGCGCGGGGCTCGACCCACTCTCCACCGCCCTTCTTGGCACCCTTTGTATGCCTGATCTTGTGCAGCTCGAGCACGGAAATAGTGCGCTTTTCTTTCTTTTCCTACAAATTAAAAATCATAATATGTTAGACAAAAAATCAACTGTTCAAGTAAATAATCAATCAATTAAATAACTGTACCAAGCGCATCTTCTGTGTAGCCGCGCTAATTGAGCCACCGGTATGGAGCGATCCACCCTTTTCCGACGCTCGCGCAGCCTTGCCTTGTTCGCTCTTCGCCTCGAACTTGGGCGACTGCCAATATTCATCCAGCTCCTCCCACTGAGCAGCATCGAGGAAGCCGGGCCTTGTATTTTTACGCCGCGCATTGTAATAAGTCCCCTTGAATAACGCAGCACATTTCTTGGGGAAGATGTTATGAATGTTATAATCCAGACCCTGATGCCAGATACATTGGCCCTGAAAGTATATCAAAATATTTTCTTTAGACATATTCATGGTTTAAAAACTGCAATTAGTTTTAAACCAAATGCATATGTATCACCTCAAAATCTACCAATATCTGCTTCTTTACTTGCTGGGGGACATCGCTCCAGTTTCGCCAAGGCTGGTTCCAGTGCGCTCTCATGCACACAGTCAGTACCTTAGTGGACTCATCGCTTGGGCAAAAGCTACAAAAAAATTAACAAGAGTTATTCCTAATACTAGCAATTAAAGTAGGAACTAATTATTTAATAGATAAGAACTTAATAAATTAGGTAGCTTACCCTTTATTCACCTCGGGATAAATAATCATCCTGCCTTCCTGTATGTCAAACCGTGCCTTCCAGTTGTCCTTTGTCTTACCCTTGACATCCATCACAGTATTAAGGACTGCCTCAAAGAAGTTCTTCTCAATATGCATTGGATCGAGATTATGGCGCAGAAGGTTATCCTTCCAATAAGGCAGCTCCCAGAAAATGCTCTGCTTGGTCCAATTATGTTCGACCCCAAAACCAGGTGTTTTAGTTTGCAAGTTTTCAGTTACCTTAGGAAGGTCCTTAACCCTGTTCCATATCTCTATCCCTTTTAACCTGCGAGGAGGCTCCTCATAATCAACCTGATTCTTCCTGAATGCATTTGTATTATTCCTAAAAGGGTGGTCCATTGGCAAGAATCTACGACAACAGTCAAACCATGTCACTTTACCTCCATTTTTCAATGTGAAGGCCTTTGTATCTTCCATACAGTATGGGCACGCTAGCTTCCCTGCAGTGGACCAGCCAGACAGCATCCCATAAGCTGGAAAGTCATTTATAGTCCACATCAAAGAAGCATGCATTTGGAAGTTCTGTTTCATTGATACATCATAGGTTTCCACTCCTTCATGCCAAAGTGTCTGCAATTCATCAATCAAAGGCTGCAAATAAACATCAATACGAGTTTTCGGGTTATGTGGACCAGGTATTATACAATTCAAAAAAAGATATGGACTGGTCATGCACATTCCGGGAGGCAGGTTGTATGGTGTGACAAATACGGGCCAACAAGAATATGGCGTAGACGAGACATCAAAAGGGGTGAAGCCATCGGAACACAGCCCCAACCTTACATTCCTCGGCTCGCTAGCAAATGCCGGATACACTTGATCAAAGTGTTTCCATGCCTCACCATCTGAGGGGTGTGATAGAATACCCGCCTGCCTGGTCCGCTCATGATGCCACCTCATGTGAGGAGCAGAACTCATCGAAGCATACAACCTCTTTAACCTGGGTATAAGCGGCAAGTAATGCATCCACTTAACAGGTTTCGGCTTCTTTTTTTTATTTTTCTCGGGCTTGTATCGAGGCTCCTCACAAAATCTACATTGCACGAGCTCTGCATCATCCTTGTAATATAACATGCAACCATTAACACAACAATGAATCTTATGAGAAGTAAGGCCTAATGAGGAAACCAATTTCTTAGTGAAGTAATAAGAAGTTGGTAAGTCCATGTTAGTCGGCTTTAGTTCATTCATAAGGCCTATGATGGAATCCATGGCAGCTTGAGAAATACTATAATCTGATTTGATACTCTGCAATCTGACAGCAACAGACAACTTGGAATGTACCGAGCCCTCATGGAATGGACGACTTGCTTCCTCCAACATTTTATAGAATTCACTTGCCTCGGCATTGGGAATGTGCTCAGTGTTAGGCTGTGATGTAATGTGCCCCTGCAAATCCCACGGCTCTCCATGATAACGCCAAATATAGTAATCTGGCATAAACCCCCTATCTAACAGATGCAGTTGTACGGTCGTTATATCTTGGAGGGTGCAGCATTTGCACTTTATGCAGGGGCACTTAATTGTACCATGCCTTATAAAAGGTTCGGTTGTTTTTGCTAAAGCAACAAATTCCTTAAGACCCTCTTCAAATTCAGGCCTTATCCCCCACCGACCGGGGAAAAGTCGATTGTCCATCCACAAACGACGTGCATTAAAGTCCATATCTACGCAAAAATTGAAAATTTGAGAACAATCTAATAGGAACGATTTTTAATAATCCTAGCCTTTTTTTAATATCCGGTTGTCCGTTTGAATTCCATATTAATTACTATTAGCAATGCAATATAAAACGCATACAATTTATCTCATTTAGGCATAAAATGTTCCAAACATGAAGAGTGCAAACAACAATACCAAAACCCTAACTTTAAATGCATAGCAACTATCCCAAACACCACAACCCATGACAAGGCATCAACACATTGCAAACAACTCTACCAAACAATTCCAACAAATCACAACAATTACCATAATTAATCCCGAACATCACAACCCTATATTTAAAGTTCATCAACCCAAAACAACTTACTCGACATCACATTATATAGAATAAACCAATTATAACTAACAACTAACATGTAAACAACATATAGGCCGAATTATTTAAAAATATATATATATATTCGGATTATTAAACCCAAAAAAAAAAATTACCTCAATTTTGTTTGGGATCCAATCGCATGTAACTATGAGTTACCAATGTGCTATCCACCCAATAACTACAAAAAAAGTGAATTAAAAAGTCATTATTTGAGTTTTTTAAAAAATAACAAAAATTACTAAAAAAAATGAAATTTACCTTGAATTAGTAGGTGTAGATTGTGTTAGATGTTATGTTGGAGGTTATAGAGTAGTAATTTAAAGTTATATGGGGTATGTAATGGTGGATAGTTGGTTATGGGGTGGGGGGTTCGGTTTTTAGGGATTGGATGGTTTTGGGTATTTTGAAATGGGGGAGAAAGGGCTCCTGCCCCGTTTCATACACAGTGAGGCGACCGACATGCGACCGATTTTCGGTTGCATAGCTTTGACTAAAAAAATCCAATTTTCAGCGACTCACAAGCGGTCGCCACTTCGACCGCTTTTTAATTTTATTTTCTCCGTGGTATGTGCGATCGAAAATCGGTCGCACAACTGCACAGACCGATTTTCGATCGCCTGGTGGTGGTGGGAGAACCGTGTTTTTTTTTTAGTAGTGTACTGCTATATTGCTGGAATATTCTGTGAATCCTCTCGTGTCAAATACTGTAAACACAACAAACTAATGACATTCTGTATAAAGCAGCTCCTACAGAGTTTCCTTTAACATTTGCATCAGCCCAATGCAGTTCTTCCATTTGGTGCCCTGTTGACACCTTGCCACTGGCCCACTATAGCAGTTTACCCCACACAGTTGCAGAGAATGAGCATCTGAAAAATAAATGTTCATTAGACTCTTATTAGTGTTGCACATAGGACAGTCGAGATTTTCTACAAAGCTCCATTTTGCTATTCTATCTCTAGTGAGTAACTCGTATAGAATGAAACACCATCTATGAGCACCTGGATTGTTGCATATGAGTTTCCCTGGACTTTCACTAGCTCAGTCGCTCTCCTTTGAGTTTTTCATAAAGTTTTTGATGGAGAATTTCTGTAGTTGTTGAACCTTAAGTTGTCATTTCGGCCTGTACTAGTCTTTGCTTTCGTGATCTTTTGAAGAATCCAAAATTCTTGTGTGAGTTGCATATCCTAGATAATTAATACTTCAATATGCCATAAAATATTATAACTTATACTTTGATAGATTAAAAGTTTAAGCATTGAATACTTAGAATAATTTTGAATTATCATATACAAAAATGATGTCAAATAGTTTAGGAAGTACTATATAGTGATAATTTGGTTGTAAAAATACTTCCATTTAACTATCCTTATCTAAAAAGAGAACTCGAATAATTCAAGAATAGAAAATTTGTAAGCTATATAGAATAACCTCGAATTGATTTTGCCACCTTCCTTTTGATGAAATTGAATAGCCAATTAATTACGAAAAAGGAAAATAAAAAAAGGGGAAAGAGAAAAGGAAGGCAAAAACGAAATAGGATACGACACAGAGCAAAGGAAATAAGGTAGTACTATAAATTATTAAAAACATCATCTCGAACAATTTCATTTCCATCCATATTTTGCCAATCAAATTAACTTAACAATTGAAATAGTACGACGAGAGCTCTGTTTTAAAAGACAGTTTTTGGGACTCGCTCGGGACTCGTCTCGGGGCGGGACACTTGCAAAATGCCCTGAGACTCTCGGGCGGGGCTTAGATCCGTGAGCCGTACTAACGCCCAACGCCCAACGCTCGGGACTCGCCTTATAGAACCTATGCAAATGATATGTCCAATTCCTTAATTAAGATTGTTCATCCACAATTTTCTTTAAAATGAAGTTATATTCATCTATAGAAATTCAAAAATTGAGTATAGCTCAATTAACGAGACATAATATTACATGTATTATAATTGAGAATATCATAAGAGTGAATATCATTTGTATACTTAATCTAAAAATGTATAGCCGATATTTATAATATCATCAGTTGTTATTGGTCTTCATGTTTTATTTATGTCAGTCAAAATTGTTAGACTTCAATTATTTTGTAATTTAGAAGAATTTTTATATTTATCAATGAAGAATTAATATTTTAAAGTATAACTGTAGTAAATTTTATTGTTTATTCACTTTTTATAGTAACAAAATTTTTTTTAGTTGTTTGAAAGTTAAGGCCTTACAGTTTATTTGTATCTCATAAAAACTGTAACATTATTCAATTTCTTACCATTGTTAAAAAGGTTAGATCTTTTGTTTTTATAATCTTTTTTCTTGTTTTTACTTTTTTCTTAATTTTTTTTGTACTTTTGATTTTTTTTTTTGGCTTTCTATTAATTTAAAATTAATTAAAAAATAAGATCCATGGGACTTACGCCCCATGTCTCGGGGCTTACGCCTCGTCCCATTGTAAGTAAAATACCTCGGCTTGCGCTCCCGTCTTTTAAAATATTGGACGAGGGCAACACCTGGGTAGGCATGTAAATTCAAAATTTGAACGGTACAAAACGAATTGAATCAATAAGCGAGTCAGATAATACTCGATTTAATCAAAGATTCCTTAAGTCAAGATGAGTGAACTAATTCGGAAGACTAAAACGTAAATCATGAACTAACTCTGTTGGATAGTAAGATTTGTACTAGTATATTTGGACTTAGCTTAGTTTAGTCGTTCAGTTTTACATGTTGGGTTTGTATGTATTTTTTTACAAAGAATTTCACTGTATGTACTTCTTATCCTTGATTATGATTTTTTCCCCACTTAAGAATGGTTTAGCAAAATGGCTTCGGTAGGCAATACTTCACGTTATAAATTTACAAGTGTTCCCTCGGGAGAAACACTTCAAGTATAAATTGCAAGAGCTTCCTGCAAGGTGGGACTTCAAGTTATTTGGGGAGAATGTTAACGGAGATAAAAGGTCAACTGCTCCCCCATAGGTGCACTTATCAAGTTAGTGAGACCATTCTTGTAAAACCACTTTAAACGAGGTCAATAAAGCAAACCATTGGCTAGGTGTCATCGTTTTGTAAACTTCTCATGTTTTTAGTAAAAATGACACCCGAGAGCCAATTCTTTCGAGAAATTTTAATGAGTAGCCATTTTTGACGTCCTAAGTGAATTTCATCCACCATTTCATAATTCATTGAGAATTAGTTAAATTACCTTCCGCACACTTACAACCTCTTGGTGTTAAATAACACTCCATACTAGCCACAATACAAGTACCTGAGACTTTGAACTAAACTCCAGCAAGAAAAATCTGGAGTTTTGTTCAAAATTTCAGCAAAAATCGAAGTTCTATATTTAAAGTTTAGGTCAGTATTTTATATGTGGGATTCATATTTAAAGTCCCAATATAAATACTGGGACATAGTTCAAAGTTTCCATATTTTACATTAGGACTTTTCCAGATCTGGCTATTTTTCAACGAATTTGTGTGCGCGGCTACTGCTTGACTAATGCAGTCAAAAGTGACTCCTACGCAAAATTTTAACAATTCTTTTCTCATTAACTGAGCTACAACCAGCATTTGAAAAATATTTCAAGAATAGCCACTTGACCATTAAAATATGTGTGGATGGACATTTATGCCCTTTGCTCTTTATTCCCTCCATATAAGCATAACCTGCTCTAGGGCTTTGCTCATTTCAATGTTCGGCTCTCTCTTTTCTGCAATAGGTGCATAGTACCAAGCTTTAATGACACGACCCGAATTTTCGGCTAGGCCGTGCGGGCACTCGACATCCTCCTCTAGACCCGTCAGCCGAACCCTTAATAACTGAATTAGGAAAATGAATATAAATCCAACTCATAAATAAGAACAAGACTTAGAAAAAATATAATATTACTGATACCTATAAGCTGTACAAAAGAAATTACAGCTAACTACCCAACATACTAGGTTTAAGGCTATCCAGACTAGACATCAAGAGTACAAAAGAAGACAGATACCTCTTGAAGGGTGGTGCAGGGTAAAAATGCGGAAACGTAAAGATAGGAGTGAGACTAGTCTCGAATTCCCTACGAGGTATCCACGAGGATTTAGTCTCGTGAAATCCTCGATTAGGGTCAAGAGTTTCCTACACTATGCAACTACCCTCGAGACATACCTGGGTCTTGCAAATAGAATGATCGGGTTGGATTGAGGGTCAACTAGATCCACTAGAAGATTCAAGTCCAAAAACATATGTTTCATTCAACACAAAGGAGCATCGCTCTTGTTCTTCAACATTCAAAATAGACTAACTATGAAAATAAGCTAGACTTGGGTATTTATAGTATTTTCCAAGTATACGTAATGATCAAACTACCCTTACTCACAAGGTTCACTAAATAGGCTATGTAGGGCAAAATAGTAAATAACAACATAAGTTGGAAATTCATTCAGTGTTCCAGGCGGGGCGCCTGGAAGTTGGGCAGTGAGCAGAGAAGACTCTGGCTAGAAATAGGGCCTGGATCTAGGCGGAGGGCCTGGTCTGTGCTTGTGCCAGGCGGAGGACCTGAGGCACTAGGCAGGGCGCCTGACTAGTTGGACAGTGTGTCTTACAGGCGGGGCGCCTGGCATGGGCGGGGCACCTGACTGTGCTGGGCGTCCCTCCTCTTCCTTAGGTGTAGAGCCTAGTGCTGAAACTATCCGAAACATCTTCCAAAGCTCTTGACTTCTAGTCCTTTGCATCCTTCAAGCTTGGCACACGTTGGAAAGTGTCTTGGCTCGATTTGCCCCGCATCATCCTCCCCTTCTTGAAGAGATTTCGTCCTCGAAATTAAGGCGTTCTCGTCCATGGCATCATCATCTCCTCGGAGTGCCCAATGCTCCTCTCCCTTGTACTTCTTGCACGTCACTTTGACATAGGCTTCTTCCAAGATCTCCCTTGCCTTAACATGGAGCTTAGGACGTACAAGAAACACAAAATCTCCTACTTCGAAGGTAGGTTAGTGCAAGAGGTGTGGAAAACACACTCTTATGGTATAACCAAGCATCAATAATAATCACAACGATCAAGTCTCTAAGGAGAATAACAAGTACTTGGTTTAATGAAAACTTGCACTCAACACAAGAATGAGCAAATAGGTTATGGGGAGATGGGAAATGTAAGATCAAACTATCAAAATTCCCTCGAACCTTAAGCTCACGAACAACATACCAATCCATCCTCATAGTGTGATCAACATGCGGAGTGGAGTAAGTTAAATAGCCCACGCTACAACTAGACTCAATTACTCCGCTCCCATTCTTTGGAGCATACTTACTCACACGAAGATTTATTTTTCACCTCCAAGTTCATTACCTAAGCAACCCTTCTCACAAGACAAGCTCTCAAGGAAGGTATTGATAATGGCTTCTTCTTCATCATAACCCCAACAAGCAATAGTAGGGTCATTCAAAGAGTCATTTACCTTACTCAAGCGCTCATACAATGGGTTGCCTAAGGAGTCAAACCCTTCACACCATGGAGGTTCTATGTTACTTCCAACCCTAGTCCGATACAATTCACTACCACAAATGAAATTGTCTTCAAACAATGGATTAGTGAAAGCATGCATCTCAATTTCATGGTCACACATAGGCATAGTATCAAGACTAGGTTCATCTCACTCACTTGAGGAGTCATCATAGACAACCTTGTCCAACTCATGCAATTTGGACTCCTCAAGGTCATTACCATCCTTACAATAACACATATACCCACCAAATAGAAGCATATTAATAAGGGTATATGATCAACTAACTCATCTTCCTTTTTGTCAAAGATTGGTGGTGTGTCATAGCAAAGGTCTCAATCAAGGTCAACTATCAAATCTACACTAAAGAGAGGTTCATTGAATAATGAGCTCACATCATGATGTGGCATGGCATCTCTCTCAACTAGTGACACACAATCACACACAAGTTGACTACTAGACTCTTCACTAGGGTCATATTCACTTGATGCATCACAAACACCAACTAGCGTTGAGTCATCACAAGACAAGTAACTAGTAGGTTCATGAGAAGGTGAAGCAACACTTACACTTGAGTTACTTCCTTGAGCACTCACATTGCTTAAAGTGTCATGTTCAACTCCTCCTTCATGAAGCTCACATTGAAGATTTTCCTCATCTTGTCTTTCTTGCCAAGCACATGGTTGAGGCTCCAATGGCTTGTCTTCAAATGTACCTACACAAGACCTAACACAAGAAAAAGTAGAAGATAAATAATTGTTAGAATAATGGGTGCTCTCACTCTCAATTTTTCTTTCCTCACCTCTATTTTCTCTCAATTTTTCCTCAAGATCATGTGTAGTTTATGGTGACAACCCACTCACATCACTCCTCAAATCCTCTCCTTTTTCCTCTCTTGGATTGTCGCCGGTCACTCCCTCACTTCTCTCTTTCTTTTGTCTCTCATTTTCAAGCACAATGGCATGAGACTCAAGATTGTCTCCATTTAGAGTGGAGTGACACTTTCAACATGCAATGGCAAGACAATAAGATTGTTTACTTCGGGTTCAAGTACAGTAGGTGACTTAGCTTTAGCCGCTTTCCTCAAATCCCTCATACGCTTGTAGTTTTCTCTTACTTGCGTCGGGGTCAAAGATTTAAGCACATATTTCTTTCCATCTTGCTTGACAGTATAGGAGTTAGTTCGGCCATCATGCACCACACACCTATCATATTGCCATGGTCTCCCAAATAAAAGATGGCAACCTTGCATCGGGACCACATCAAACATGATTTTGTCTCTATAGTTTCCAATGCTAAACTCGATCTATACTTGCTTCACCACTTTCAACTCCCCACACTCACTTAGCCATGTTATCGGTAGGGGTTTGGGTGCTTTAGAGTGGGCAATTTCGATTGGGAAATCTATGTTTGGCTCACTATGTTTGCACAACTTCTCGAATCAATAACTATTGAGCATACTTGCCCCATCACATGACATCTAGCATGAAAAAGGTTTTCTCTTTGATCATTTTCCACCTCATCTTCCATGAATATGGTGCTCAAACTCCTTCTAACTACCAAGAACAATTAAGGATCTTCTCCTTCTTCTATAGCCTCTTTGCAAGCAACTTCCTCATTCTCGGGCTCACTATCTTGTTCATAAGCCAACCCATCAACAATAACAATCATGGTCTTTCGGGTAGGGCAATCTCTTGCAAGGTGGCCATATCCTTTGCACTTAAAGCATTGAGTAGAAGTAGAAGTAGGGGCATTAAAAGAAGTGCTAGAGTTACCTCCCACATTCGATGTTGGCTTCTCATAGGTCTTCTTCACATCTCGGCTTGTACTTGTACCATTTGTGTTTAGAGACTTCCATTCTATTGGTTGGCTCATGGGAGCAGAAGTATTACTCTTATAACGGGTGAACTTCTCTTCCTTAAGCCATTGCTCGGCTTCAATTGCGGCTTCAAAGATATCTTGAAGTGAGAGATAAGCATGCAACCTCAATTGAGAATCTATACCATAGCTCAAGCCATTCTTGAAATGGATCACGGCTTGTTCTACACCTTCGGTGTCCATATCCAAAGCCATCCGGATCTTCTCAAAGTCATCATAGTACTCATGAACCATCTTGACACCTTGCTTTAGTTCATAAAGCTTCTTAAGTATCTCTTGACGATACCTTGGAGTCACATACTTGGTATCCATGATACCTTTCAACTCATCCCAAGTCACATTCACATGCAATCCTATCCTTCTTCTTGACCTCTTGATGGATTCCTACCAAGTAGATGCATAGGTCTCAAAGGTTGAAATAACATAGGTGGCTTTTCTCTCCTCGGTCATATCATTTGTGTCAAACATTCTCTCCATGAGTAGTTTCCATTCCATGTATTTTTCCAGATCACAAGTTTATTAAAGGTAGGAAGATTGAGCTTAACACTATTGAGGTTATTGTTGTCACGACCTCCACGGTGAGGCTCCGGTTGGCCTCCATAGTGGTCACCATAAGCTTCATAATCCCTCCTAGCATTCCCTCCATCAAACCACGGGTGTGGCCCTCGACCTCGGCCTCTACCTCCATTCAAATTCTGACCCCAATTCATTGCTCGGCTAGGTTGATAGTGAGCATCATACCTATAGGCATCATCACCATACTCGGCTTCCTCCCCTTCTTGAGCCTCATCAATTTGCTCAAGAGATGGAACATTTCAAATGGGTCTTGGAAGTGGAGCATTTCCTTGGGGATTGCCCATGTTGTGGGGAATGCCCACTTGTTGGGGATTGCCCAACACACGCTCTTGTGGAGCTACATCATTCTTTAGCTTATATTTCTTGGCTATCTCCGCAAAGTGTCCGGGAGTCATAATAGAACCACGACTTGTGCCTTCTCCGGATTCAAGTGGGACACTCGGGGTCCCTTCTTTCAACGTTCTCAAGTCTCAATTTTATGTCTTCCAACTTGGACATGATAGTAGCCAAGGTACTCTTTATAGGATCATCACCTTCAGTAGCCATTGTACCTACAAAATGAATAAACATTAGTGAAACAACCTCACACACACACCTCACTTGGATGTCTCTCGGGTACACTCGTTTAGTGGTGGTGGATATATCACTCAAACTTGAATCTAGAAGCTTCACATAGTTGAACAACAATCATCAACTCAATCAAACTATCCACAAGTCAAGTGTCTTCCGGGGTGAGTAAAGTTTGTGTGACTCGATGGATGCTAAGCTCTTTAAAGTGAGGACTTGAATCAAATGATGCTACGAGTCTTCTTTGAGTTCTACTCTCCACTAGGCACGAATATCCTAAAAGCTTCAAAGACTAGTACTTGTCAAGTAGGATTGTTACTCTAAAAGTACTAGTTGGAAGTTAATGATCAAAGAAGCATGAAAACGTAAGAAGAAACTACCCAAAAATCCTCAAAATACTCTAGGCGGACCTCCTGAGGTGTAGGCGGGGCGCCTGGACAACAAGGCAGTCAGGCGGGGCACCTAATGTCAGGTGGGGCGCCTAGCCACTTTCAGCAGAATAGGCAATGATCAACTCAGGCGCCTAGCTCTGGAACAAATTCAACTCGTTCCAATTCGATTTTCAATCCACGAATCCGATGTTTTCAGCTTATTTTCACAATTCAATGGTACCCAAAGTTGCTTTTGATCTTTCCCAACAAACCCCAATCAATTTCACACTCAAACAATCAATCAAATCCAAGAATCAAAGCTATGAAACTCAAGAACAAGGGTTTTTTTAAGGGTTTTAAGAATTAGGATTTCAATTCTTAAAAAATCCGCAATACAACTTCAAATCACGTGATTTAGGTACCAAAACGATGGGTTTTAAACAAGGATCAATCTCTAATAACACCCATATAAAGATTCAATCACACCAACAAGTTATGCCAAATTTTTGGATTTTTCAACTTTTTATTTTTTTTGCATATTCTTCTTTTCAATAACTTCAAACACAAGAAACTAAAGAGAAAATAAACTAGGCACGATGAACAAGGATCGAGGGTTTGTAAAAAAAAATTCCAAGCCTTGCTCTGATATCAAACTGATGCAGGGTAAAAATGAGGAAACGTAAAGATAGGAGTGAGACTAGTCTCGAACTCCCAACGAGGTATCCACGAGGAACTAGTCTCGTGAAACCCTCGATTCGGATCAAGAGTTGCCTACACTATGCAACTATCCTCGAGACACACCTGGGTCTCGCAAATAGAATGATCGGGTTGGATTGAGTGTCAACTAGATTCACTAGAAGATTCAAGTCCAAAAACATAGGTTTCATTCAACACAAAGGAGCATCGCTCTTGTTCTTCAACATTCAAAACAGACTAACTATGAAAATAAGCTAGACTTGGGTATTTATAGTATTTCCCAAGTATACGTAATGATCAAACTACCCTTACTCATAAGGTTCACTAAATAGGCTACGTAGGGCAAAATAGTAAATAACAACATAAGTTGGAAAATCATTCAGCGTTCCAGGCGGGGCGCCTAGAAGTTGGGCAGTGAGCAGGGAAGACTCTGGCTAGGCGGAGGGCCTGGTCTGTGCTTGTGCCAGGCGGAGGGCCTGAGGCACTAGGCGGGGGGGGGGGGGGGGGGGGGAGGGGAGGGCCTGACTAGTTGGACAGTGTGTCTTCCTGGCGGGGTGCCTAGCATGGGCGGGGAGCCTGACTGTGCTGGGCGTCCCTCCTCCTCCTTAGGCGTGGGGCCTAGTGCTGAAACCATCCGATTTTCCAAAGCTCTTGACTTCTAGTCCTTTGCATCCTTCAAGCTTGGCACGCGTTGGAAAGTGTCTTGGCTCGATTTTTCCCGCATCAAAGGGAGCAAAATTCAACTGAAATAGTAAATATAAAACTGGTGGTAATCCTGAATAAAAGCTGGCTCACCCTGACAGCTGAAGTCGTCTTCGCTCCTTCACAACGGGGCGAACTCAATCCTGGAGCGAACCTGCCGAAACAAAATCGATAGACAAGAAACAAACAACACACAAGGGTGAGTAAAAAAGACTCAATAAGTGGGGCGGACTAACCACCTCAAAGAATAGGATAGCTAGCCAGGGTGAAAAGAAATTGATAAACCAGATTCCTCTTATTTGAATTATATAAAAAGGCAGAGCCAGATAATAAATGGAAACACGTATGGAACCATAAACTCATAAACAACTAGGGACATAAGATAGGCAGAACATATAGGTATTCCAAACATATCACCAATCAGAAATACATGAAACATACACGAAACATTGCACTATAATCACACAATAAACATCAACCGGTGCAATGAAATGGAATAAATGCAGTATGATGCAATGGTGTCACATGTGCCCGTAATCCTGTCCCAAAGCGGAATACTCCTGCATTCGAGGGAAATACAATATAGTAACCAGCTGGAGCGGAATACTCCTACTCCAGGGGCGGAATACTCCTACACCCGATATAATATAAACCATAGGCGGAATACTCCTGCACTCTCATAGGTCGGAATACTTTTTCACCCAATATGATATAAACCACAGGCGGAATACTACTGCACTCTCCTGGGGCGGAATACTCCTGCACCCAATATGATATAAAGCAGAGGCGGAATACTCCTGCACTCTTCTGGGGTGGAATACTCCTGCACCCAATATGATATAAACCAGAGAATATAATGCATATGAATGCAATATAATGCAATAATAACCCTTCACCAGCGCGGGACTCTCATCGACAGCCGGAAAGTATATGCCAACTCACAGCCAGAGTACAATGCTCAAATCCTCAATACAATACCAACAACAGGACACAACATATAATATACAATGTAAATCCAAAGCTAAGGCGTAATGAGTACGCCTATCGACAACTACACACGTAAGGAACACATGGTAGATTATCCACAAGGCCAAGGGCCTCCAAAGAAATGGATACAAATACTTACCTTATTTCAAATTGCTACTCAACAACCGCTTTATCCTTTGGATTTACTACCAAACGATCCTACTTATTCAATAAGCAGAAAATATATCAAATTAGGCTTAACACTTCATTCCCTACATCTTAGGGCAATCCCGTTAGAAACCTAATACCCTATTCGCATATGCAATATGAAGGCTATGCCTATGTACAGGGTTCAAAGTCACATAACCAAACCCTAAATAATTACATTTATGGGTTGCCCATAATTCCCTGAGTATAAATATATAATCAATTTCATTATCGGGGTCCAATTAACCCTTGAAACTATCAATTGAACTTATTAAAATGATATCTAATATCCCAATTTTTACCGTTAAAATATATTCAAGCACACGTAATAAATTGAAATAATGAATTAACACCATTACCTGGATTTTTTGGGTAAAAATTCTACTTTTTCCTGCTCCTTTTCCTCTTTTTTTTTTTTTTTTTTAATTTTTCTGCCATTTTCTCTTCTCAGCGTTATCTCTGTTTCTCCTTTGTTTCTATTTCTGTTTCTGTTCTCATTTTTTTCCTTTTAAACTAAGGGGCCACCGCCTCCTTTTTTTTTTTTCTTTCTTTTCATTTTTCCTTTTTTTTTTTGTTTTGTTTTCTTTTAATTTACTATTGTAACGAAAATTAAAATACAACCCTACGAAACTCCGAATAATCTCAAATTTCTCAGGTGAGTTATACCAAATTTATGTGATGTACTTGCTAAGGCAGATCTCAAATCGGATTCCCGAAACTCAAGATGCGAATTAAATAGAAAAAAGTCAAATTATTATTTTTGGAATTTTAGCGGAAACTATCCGAATGGTCTCGAAATTCACTTCCCAAAGTTCACACAAGTCACATATAATCATACAAACCCAACGACACTTTCAGATTTTGAATCGGAGGTCATTCACCAAAATTGAGCTCAAAAATCTCTTTTTAAAATTTATCGAAATTTACCGAAAACGGAAATTGAAACCTTCTTCCGATACCTATCAAACGAAGTCCAATTTAGTTCAAATTTTACAAACAGGTCCTAATGGACCTTACAAAGATTTTAAAATTATCAGCACGCCAATCGGAGTCTTAACTTCTGAAACGACTACCTAAGGTCGTTTCATTTAATTATTCTCTTTTCATCCTATTTGTTGAATTCTTATTTCAAAAATTACTAGTTCTTATGATTTCGCTGTCACTATTGCAAGTTTTCCCATAACTGAAAAAGATTGATTACGTAATTTTTTGCGAAGATAAGAAAATATCATAGTTTATCTTTTCTGCCATGGGGTTTGAGTTTTTTTTTTTTTTTTTTTGGTTATACTTTAAAACTGAGATCTCAGTATCTTTTATAGGATTTACTGCCGAAAAGTAAAAAACTTTAGAGTTTTATCATGGGTTCTAATAAACTTGAAAAATGAGAGATTCAAATATTTCTTTATGGGATTTACTACTAAAAAAATGAGAAATCTCAATATATTTTCATGGGATTTCTTATTGTAAAATAAAAAATTTGAGTAGTTTGTCGTGGATTTTAATAAATTAAAAAAAAAAAAACCCAAGTTTTTTTTATGGGATTTTCTTCTGTTAAATGAAATATCCCAGTATATTTCTCTGGGATTAAAGCCGTCAATTTGGGCTTTGGCCCGCTGGTTGGCCTGACCTAATCCTCAATTTATTTGTTTGGGCTAAGATTTTTCGAGCCCAATGAAGACTGAGGCTTTCTAGCCGACCCAAATAGGTCCGCTAGCCTGTGAGGCTTGACCGAGGTTGGGTTGGGACAGCTCGCGGGCTTTATGATAAAAATAAAATATATTATTTAATTCAAAATTTTAAATATTTAAATGAATAACAAGAAATTACAAAGTAGGAAAGGAATTTAAACTCACTACATTTAAGTTTTTATACACAAATATTTCTTAAACCGCAAAACTATCTACAAGATACAATTCTACCACTCAAAAGTTAGTAATGCTACACCAAGGAATTTTATAAATAGAAACTACAGTAAAGTATCGCGCCCCAACCTGCGATAATACATCAAAGAATCTTACAAATGTATTGTTGGATTCGTTAATTGTGAACATAAAACTTGGTTAATATATAATATTTGTATAACTTCAAGGCCCGTGAAGCTGGGTTGTGCTCATCATTTGGTGGCCCATCTAAATATCGGCCCCCGCCCCAGCCCGTCCGACTTCAAGGCCCGTGAGACTTGGGCTGGGCCGGCCCAAATTGACAGCTCTACCTGGGATTTACAACCGAAAAATTTTAATTTTTTTTTTGGGATTTCGTACTGAAAAGCAAAAATTTGAGTAGTTTGTCATGAGTTTTAGTAAACTTGAAATGAGAAATTTCAGTATTTTTTCATGGGATTTACTTCTGAAATTTGAGATATCCAGTATTTTTTCCTGGAATTTACAAGTAAATAATAAAAGTTTCAGTATTTTTTCATGGGATTTTTCAACTCAAAAATAAAATCCCAATATCAAATTCTAAAACTTTGAGAAAAAGAATCGAAGTTTGAGAAAAAAATATTGATAGGTTCTTTTCCTCACGTCTTGGTCTCTCTTTAGCTAGATTCGTTTTCATAATTATAAGTTTTATAATTATGCTATGTTACATTAAATTTGTGCATGACAGTTCAAGTGTTATAGGTATATATACAATCTATACTTAAAATAGTTATGATAATCTATACTATGTTTAATAAACTCTTGAATTAACAAAGATTATTATTTTGTCAAGAAGTAAGTTATTGTTGCATTTGCCAAAAAGAACTTACTGTTGCATCCGGCACAAGATTTGATATATGACGGAGAAGAAGGGATGGGTATTCTTGCCTTAATAAATATAGAATGGATAGAATTCAATTATTTTTAATGTAGTGGTTGGGCCTCATTGAACAATATAAAAAGAGGCTACTAATCAAAATTTTCTTCCCTTTTTGTATTTTGCCCATCTTTCATTTCTCTTTTATTTATTTGTATCGGGCCAGGCCCATCATATATATAAAATATGAGTAGGTAGTTTATAACTAACTCTTCATTTTCTTTCTTTCTAAAGAATTAGAACAGGGGCACCGACCTCTCTTTTTCTCTCTAGATTGTTTCATCATTTTACGTGATTCCACTTGTTTAAATTAATACAAATGTTGACATGGTATCAGAGCAGGAAACTCCTAATTATTTTCACCGCATTTTTTTGCTCCGGCGTGGTCTGTTTAGTGAGTTTTACGGCGGAACCCTAACTGTCATTCTAGGGTTTGGTGGTTTTTGGCTATGTTCCTTTTATCTCCAACGAAGATCACCTCGTTATTCGTAGATCTAGTGACGGTAGCAATTCCTCTACGACGATTAGATCCAGTTTATCTCTGACGGCTTTTCATATTTCTCTGGTGACATCTGAACTCCGATATTTTTTTTTCATATTTTATACTGCTTATTTGTTTCTGGTTATCTGTTTCCTATCGGAACCCTAAGTTCTCCACATCTCTGGCAAAGAATCTAAAGAAAATGAAACCCTAATTTTACGAACATGCTGAATAACAATGCCACCTCTGCTTCAAGTAACAATAGGAATGATCCATTGTCCGGTCCTAATCACCGTCCATACATTCATCCCTCGGATAATCCTGGTATTTCTTTGACTAGTACAGTTTTCTCTTGTACTGGTTATGTTGAGTGGCGAAGGAGCATGTTAATCGCTCTTTCAACCAAGAATAAAATTGTTTTTATTCGGGGTATTTGTAAGAGACCTGCTGAGGACTCTTCTCAATTTCGTCAGTGGGAGAGATGCAATAATCTTGTCATATCCTGGATTTACAAAACTCTCTCCCCTAATATTGCACGAAGTGTTCTTTACAGAGAGTTAGCCAAGGATGTTTGGGATGAACTCGAGGATAGATATGGCCGCCCTGATGGCATTAGGGTTTATCATGTTAGGAAAGAATTGGCTACTCTACATAAAGGTTCCTTAGATATTCCAGCCTATATGCCAAGATAATGAGAATATGGATGAATTGAGTATCGTTACCACTCACCAATACACATCTCATTGCACTTGTGGAGGAGCTTACATTGGTTTCAAAAAGGCAGAGGAGGATCAAAGGATATATCAATTTTTGATGGGCCTCAATGATACTTATTCCAATGCAAGGACCAACATTCTTATGATGAGTCCCCTTCCCACTCTCAACAAAGCTTACTCCTTACTCCTCACTGATAAATCTCAAAAGGAACCACAGTCAGCTTCTCTTATGCTTTTTGAGTCTGCTTTTATAGCACCTGATTCTTCCAGACCTAGTTCCCAAAGGAGTGGTAGGGGAACAATCCAGATCTGGACAACAAAGAGGTTCTAATTCTAGACCTCAATCTAATCAGAGGAGAGCTGACTAGTTCTGTAACTAGTACAAGAAATCTAGGCACACTATTGATTATTGTAATAAGAGGAAAGCCGAGGCACCGCAACAATCTCACCATGGCACTTCCTATGACAATTCCTATTCTCACGACTTCAGTATCAACATTCAACAACAATAGGAGAGCTGCTGCTTGTGTCCAAGATGATGATCATTCTGATCATATTGGTCCTCATCCAGATTATTCCTCCATTCTTCTTCTCCTAGTTTTATTCCTGGACTTTCTCAGGAGCAATGCTATCATCTACTTCATCTACTCTATCACAACAACATATCTGATCAGGGAAACTCATCTACTACCCCTCTTCATGTTTCTGCCAACTTTACAGGTAATCTAGTTGTCATTCTAGTGTTAGGACTGAGTGCTCTAGTTCTGTATGTTTGTTGTCTAGACTAAATAAAACAGTCTGGATCCTGGATTTTGGGGCCACAGATCATATGACATCCCACAAAGACTCCCTGATTAACATTACCCCTCTAGTTATTCCATATTTTGTAAGCCTACCAAATGGATACAAAGTTAAACTAACATGTACAAGCCAATTACCACTATCACTCGACATTATTCTTGATCATGTTCTCTTAGTGCCACTTTTCAGTTTAACCTTCTTTTAGAAAACAAATTACTTTCTCAATTACATTCCACCATTACATTTATACCTACTACTTGTCTCTTACAGGGGCATTCAATAAGGAAGCCACTGGAATTTGGTAAAACCTCTCATGGCTGTACATCTTGCACCTACCATTGTTGTTTCCTTTCCCTGTAAGATAGATGTTCTTCTTAATGCATCCATTTCATCACATATTGTAAATACTCCTCATTCTAATGAAATGGATGTTGTTTGGCATGCTAGATTAGCGCATATTCCCTTTGTTAGACTGAAATCAATATCTGCTATTTCTTCTGCTATTTCTGCAAAATAGGACTTTGTTTGTGCTGTTTGTCCTATGGTTAGACATATAAAACTCCCATTCCAGATAGTGTTACTCATTCCAAAGCTCCTTTGGACTTACTCCACGTAGATATTTGGGGACCCTATAGTACTCTCACTCGCAATGATTTTAAGTACTTTTTAACAATAGTTGATGACTACAATAGAACTACTTGGACCCATTTGTTGAGCACTAAAGGGAGTGCATTCTCCATTCTCCAATCTTTCTTAGCAATGGTGCAGACTCAATTCAACTGCAAGATAAAGATTATAAGATCTGATAATGCCCTTGAACTGGGGTCCAGTGCTTCTCATTCTTCTTTCTTTGCATCTCAGGGCTTATCCATGTGTCCTCACACCCCTCAACAAAATGGGGTAGTAGAAAGGAAACATAGACATTTGTTAGAAACTGCTAGGGCTTTGCTTTGTCATTCCAAAGTTTCTCTCAAGTACTGGGGAGAATGTATTTTAACTGCTACCTACCTTATAAATAGATTTCCATCTACTCTCTTAAAGGGTAAATCTCCTTATGAAACACTCTTTGGTTCTGCACCATCTTATCACCTTCTCAGGGTGTTTGGGTGTCAATGTTATGCTACCAGACTTCAGCCTCACATGAAAAATCCTCCTCTAGATCTATTCCCTTTGTTTTCATGGGGTATCCTTTTGGCAAGAAATGATACAAACTACTCAACTTGGAAATTCAGAAATTTTTCACCCCTAGACATGTGACCTTTTATGAATTTATTTTCCCTTTTTCTATACCTCAGTCTCCTCTTCTTAATGTCATTCATCCTATGCTCCTTCTTCCCCTGATTTTTCCCAGATGCTTTACTCTTCCCCTTTCTCTCTATATGTTCCTCAGTTTTCTTCCTTCTATCCTCTTCCTTAATCTCCCTCTCATGTTCTTTCTCCTCAACCATCACCTGTTCCACAAAGAAAATCTATTAGACTATAATCCAGGCCAACATACCTTACATATTATGTCTGCACACTTCAGTCCAGTCTTCTTCCAGTCCTGATAATAGACCCATACAGACTGAGCCTCACTCCTATCACCAGGCAACACTCATTCCTCAGTGGTAGGAGGCTATGCGGAAGGAATATGAGACCCTAGAGGCCAGTCACACCTGGTCTTTTGTTCCTTTGCCTAAAGGCAAGAAGGCTATTGGATGTAAGTGGGTCTACAAAGTTAAGCTTAGGGGTGATGGTTCAGTGGAAAGATACAAGGCTAGACTAGTTGTCAGAAGTGAAAATCAGGTCCAAGGGCTTGACTATACTGAAAATTTCTCTCCTGTGGTCGAGATGACCACTTTCAAGTGTCTTATAGCTGGCCTCTTTACCAACTTGATGTCAATAATGCTTTCTTGCACGGATATCTCCATGAAAAAGTCTATATGAAGCTTCCTCAAGGCTTCCATGTTCCAGTTTCAACTACCTAACTACCTCTACCCAACCTTATGTTTGCAAGCTCCAAAAGTTCTTGTATGGCCTCAAGCAGGCCTCAAGGCAATGGTATGAAAAGCTCTCACAGTCTCTTAAATCCAAGAGTTTTGCACCATCCCTGAATGGCTACTCTTTCTTTATTAAGCACACAACTCATTCTACTGTCATCATAGCTATTTATATAGATGACATTATCCAGACTGGTAATGATGAATCAGAAATGCAATCTCTCAATTTGTTCTTGGATCAACAGTTTATAATCAAGGATTTAGGCATCTTGAATTACCTTTTGGGCATCCAAGTCACTACCTTCCCTAATGGTATGCTCCTTCATCAGCAAAAAATTGTTCCGAACCTTCTTGAAGCCTGTGGTTATTCTAATGTGACTCATTTGACTTGCCGTTTGGACTTGAATATAAACCTCAGGTAGATGCTGGTATTCTCTTGCCTGATCCTGAGAGGTATAAGAGTCTCATTGGGAAGTTTAACTTCCTTACTCATGCTAGACCTAATTTGGGATTTGTTGTCTAGCATGTCAGTCCGTTTCTCAGGGTTCCCAGACCTCTCACATGCAGGCAACATTACACTTGCGCAGATATCTTAAAATAACTTCAGATTATGGGATTTTTCTTAATTCCTCTCCAGATTTTTCAATCAGGGGCTTTTCTGACAGTGATTGGGCTTCCTGATCTGATTTAAGGAAGTATGTTACTGGTTTCTTTGTTACACTTGGTCGCCTTCGTGTTTCCTGGAAATCCAAAAAGCAGGATGTTGTTGCTCTGTCTTCAACAGAGGCAAAGTACAGGGCTCTTGGCAAGCTTGTAGCTGAGCTCAGTTGGCTTGTAAGGTTATTCTCTAATTTGGGTGCGCAAGATCTCACTCCTATTTTTTTTTTCTTTGATATAAACTCAGCATTGCATATTTCTAGAAACCCTATTTTTCATGAGAGGACCAAGCATATCGAGATTGATTGCCACTTTTTGCATGAGAAGCTTACTGTAAGCATTATCAGCCTTCACTCTATACGAAACTCTGATCAACCGGCTGATGTCTTGACTAACCCTCTTACTGGATTGCTTATCACCATTTTCTTCCCAAGTTGGGTGTGTACCCCACCTCTAACTTGCATAGTAAGATTTGTACTAGTATATTTGGACTTAGTTTAGTTTAGTTGTTCAGTTTTACATGTCGGGATTGTATGTATTTTTCTATTTTTCCTATCTTTCATTTATTTGTACCGGGCCCCATCATTTATATATAAAGTAGGAATAGATAGTTTGTAACTAACTCTTCATTTTCTCTCTTTCTAATGAATGAGAATAGGGGCACCGACCTTTCTTTTCTTTCTCTAGATTGTTTCATCATTTTTACCTAGTTCCCACTTTTTTTAAATCAATACAAATGTTTACAAACTCGTCCAGTTTAAAATCACAATTCATTTATTTGTTTGTTTTTTATAAATCTTTAAACAAAATAATACTGGGAATCGCAGGGTTTGCAAGCATTGTGTTACACACGTAGAATCCTAAAGTTGCATTGGGGGGGGGGAGGGGGTGAATAGTGACATTATTCGATTTTTAAATTTCAAACGTGAACCTGTTCAAACACACAAATACGTAAAACAACACAAATAGTTTTAGGTAGAAAAATCTCCTTGCTCAAGGGAGCAAAAAAACCCAAGACTGGGATTTAAAACTCCACTAACGCACGAGCAAATCAACTTACACCTTATAACCTAGGACTAAACTCTAGCCCCAAATTCACACAAACTACACTCTAGTTTATAAGAACTCACACTCTAAAGTCTCATAAAAAACAACCTAAAACAAGTGCTTCACAAAGCTGAATAAGGTTATATCAATCAGTGGATGTTGGTCATCCGCAACTCCAATCCGTTCCATTCAAAGTGCAACTTGTTCAGTGTTTTTGTAAAAATGTCCGCTATCTTTTCCTCTGTGCTGCAAAAATTCATTGTGATTAGACCCTTTTCAACATTGTATCTCAAGAAATGATGTCTAATGTCTATATGTTTGGTTTTTCTATGCTGCACTGGATTTTTTGTGATGTTCACTGCACTGGTGTTGTCACAAAAAATTAAGAACTAGCCACTTTTTACTCCATAGTCCTCCAATTGCTGCTTGATCCACAAAGTTGAGAACAACATGAGGATGCTGCCACATATTCGGCCTCAGCTGTGGACAATGCTACTGAATACTGCTTCTTAGTACCCAAAGACAGACAAGGACCCAGAAAGTGGGCCATTCCAGATATGCTTTTCCTATCCACCAGGTTTCCTGCATAATCTGCATCAGCAAAACCTATTAGCTCAAAGTTTCCACCTCTAGGATACCACAATCCAAGATCTTGTGTACCCTTCAGGTATCTCAAAATTCTCTTCACAGCTGTCAAATGTGATTCCTTTTGTCTTGCTTGAAATCTTGCACATAGACCTACATTGAACACAATATCTAGTCTATTGGCTGTAAGACACAGTAGTGACCCAATGATTCCTCTGTAGTTCTTCTCTTCAATAGGTGCACCTGTTGCATCTAAATCCAACTTCGTTCCTGGAGCAATAGATGTATCAATTGTCTTGGCTCCATCTATTTTGAACTTTTTCAGCAACTCCCTTATGTATTTTTGTTGATGGGTAAAATTTTCCTTTGGGCCTTGTTTGATTTGGAGTCCAAGGAAGAAATTAAGTTCTACCATCATCCTCATCTCAAATTCACTTCCCATGAGTTTTTCAAATTCCTTGCATAAGTGATCACAAGTAGCACCAAAAATGATATCATCAACATATACCTGTATGATCAAAATATCCTTACCTTTCATTTTCAGAAAAAGAGTGTTATCTATCCTTCCTCTAGTGAACCCGTTTCCTAAAAGAAACTTAGACAACCTTTCATTCCAAGCTCTGGAAGCTTGTTTCAACCCATACAATGCCTTATCTAACTTGTATACGTGATCTGGAAACTTTGGATCTTCAAATCTTGGAGGCTGAATCACATATACTTCTTCATTCAAATATCCATTTAGAAACACACTTTTGACATCCATCTGATATAGAGTGAACTCCATATAGGTGGCAAAGGCAATCAACATTCTAATAGCCTCCATTCTAGCAACTGGTGCAAACGTTTACTCATAGTCAATTCCTTCTTCTTGACTATATCCCTGAACCACTAGTGGTGCCTTGTTCCGACTGACAGTTCCATATTCTTCAAGCTTGTTTCTGAAAACCCACTTTGTACCAATTACACTTTTTTCACTTGGTCGAGGAACCAGGCGCCAAACTTTGCTTCTTTCAAACTGGTTCAATTCTTCCTGCATGGCAACCACCATGCCCGCATCTTTCAAGGATTCTTGAACATTTCTAGGTTCAATAGTGGATAGAAAGGCATAGAATGCACAAAAGTTCTTAAGTGCACTTCTAATCATAATTCCTGAGTTTAGATCTAACACTAGATTGTCTAGAGGATGAGAGCTTTGATGCTTCCAAGGCTTAGGCTGTATTCTATAGGAATTTCCTTTATTTTGTTGTGTTGATACATCTCCTAAGTTCCAGTTTCAGTTTCTCCAGAGGACACTGTTCCCCCTGTCAGTGTTCCCTCTTGCTCTCCTTCTGCATTGATTTGATCATTTTCAGCATCTCTTTCTCCTGCTTGTACCTCTCTTGCTAGTCTAATTTCCTGATCTTCATCCTGCACACCTTTCTCAGCCAAGTTGTTAGATTCATCAAACACAACATGAACATTTTCCTCTACACACATAGTTCTTTTATTATATATCTTAAAAGCTTTACTATACGAGCCTTTTCAAATGAGGAAAGATGCAGTCTCTATTGTCGCAACCATTCAAGAACCTACCTTCAACCACTATTATCAAACAATGCCACCATTTTTTCCCTATCCTCATATACCACCCTCAGTCCACTCGATATATATTCCACATCCCAGTACCAAATCATCCACCTTACCAACAAAACACTCAACCCGACTATCGAAATGCACTACCATACCCTCCTGAGCCTCATCCTGATGCAAACTAAAGACTGAAAAGAAACTACACTCCACTAGCCGAATCTCATACTCAAGTGTTTGAGAGACTGAAAATTGTCGGGCTTATTGTTCCGGTACCTCAATTGTTCTAGCAAGCACTATGCATATAAAGAGAAAAATTGACAAAGCGAGAAAATATGGGTCAAACTCAGAAACACACATGACTCACCTTAATACCTTTAGACACTAGTGCCCGAGGATTACTTTGTTACACCTGTCTGCACAGTAACACCACCTGCAATACATGACTATGATCCAAAGCAATTTTCAAATTGCTCCCAGCATTTCAAAGGCCCAGTGAAAGATAATACTGGAAAAACAGAGGTGTAGCCAATATTGGTGCACAACAACCAAAACAAACAAGTCGATTCAACTTCCAAAGGCGAAGAAAAGACGCAACGACAAAGCCATCATTATTGACAAAGCCCCTCGAATATTTTGAAAACATGTCTTTATCCACTAGCAAATATAAAACAAGACGATGAAATTGGGGTGATATGAATTCTCATGGCAACAACTCCAATAGGACGCAACAATCTGAGAGTACACATGATATAGGCAACCTACATCGAGTTTAATAACTCAGCAATAAGATATTATCCAATAGGGAAAGTTGTTGATAGAACTATAGTGCGGCAATTGGTTGACAAGTATGAAAGACACTTAGTATCTCTTCAAGGACATATAGCCTTCGTGACAGACAAATTTGCAAGGAAGGATGACAAATGCACTCAAGGTCCTGGTATTCGACAAAAGCAAACATCCCTTTCTGTCACACAATACAAACAATTCCCTACACAACATCTTTACCACTTTTCATTGACATTCAACTCCTCACCTTCCGCTTAAACAAGCGTCGGTCGTTTGGCCAGCTTTCAGGGTGAGCCAGCTTTTTTTCCGGATAGCCACCAGTTTATTGGTTGTTATTTCAGTTGTATTTTGCTCCCTTCAGGAGGTATCTGTCTTCTTTTGTACTCTTAGATGTCTAATCTGGATAGCCCTAAACCTAGTATGTTAGATAGTTAGCTGTAATTTCTTTTGTATAGCTTAGAGGTATCAGTATGTCTGTGGTTTTTTTTCTAAGGATTGTTCTTATTTATAAATTGAATTATATATATTTTCCTAGTTTAACTGGTAAGGGTTCGCCCGATGGGTCTAGGGGAGGATGTCGGGTGCCCGCACGGTCTTGCCGGATTTCGGGTCGTGTCACAGACATATACACACACCCACAAAAAATAATTCCACAACAGCACCCCCACACCCTTTCTTGTCCCTCACTCCCACATACACCATACAAGACCAGTACAGACACACACCCCTGGGTCTTCTTCTTCAATAACACCTCCATATACATAGATACACAGACACGCTAGAATTAGAGGACACCCATTTCAATTTCTAGGTTCCATAAAAAAGAACAGTACACGGCTATAACCCATCTCTTCTCTCCATACAAACAATAGCTACCATCGACTCCCTCTGTTTTACATACAATAACGATATACATATTACCCGATCACCTTTCTTCCCCTCATCCTTTCTCAATTTCACACACACACACACCATGACAAAAGCAAAAAATAGAGTACCCTTTGACAGATCAAAAACATCAGTGGAGAGGGGAAGTCGTAGATCGGGAAACGATGGGGATGGCTGTCGGTGTTTGTCTTTGACCGGAAACTTTATCTGGTTCTCCGTCGTTCTTGTCTAATCTGTGATTGGAAATTCAAAAGGGGGTGGTGGAGGTCTTCTACTAGTCTTTGCTTATGCGTCTGGTCGCTGCTCCATTTTGTGTGTACCTCGTTGCTATCACTGTTTGGTCATCGAAATTGGTTTTTCCGGTTCACTTGTTCCGTCTACTGTGTTTCATGTTATTTTGGTGTTACTATGACGTTCGTTGTTGATTCTGCTGTGTATTTGTTCTCTTAAGCCCTTGAGTTGACAGGTCTTTTGAAGTTCAGATGACAGCTTGTTAATATATTAAACTGTGAAATTTGAGAAGATACTACATAGTACACGCAGGCCTATGAAAATGTTTTAATTTGAGACCTACACAATGATTTGACGGAAATACAGATGGATTCTATACCAATTAAGGCCAAGGAAAATAATTATTTATTTGATGCCTATTGACTGATTCGAACGGATACTACAGTCCCATTCCCGCGTCCCTAAAACAAAAGGCGACGATGACGTGTATGAGCTTCAAATTGCAAAACGAGCCGACGATGGAGTGGTGGGGTCGGTACTTGGCATGGCAACACGACCGGCCGGCATGTTTGCAGCCGTACCGACGTCTCTAACCTTTAATCGATTCATACAAACCTGAGCCTACATTTTTATAAAATCCTTTCCCCCCTTAATTTTATTATTATTATTGATATTTTATATTATTATTATTATTATTCATACTAACTTATTTGCTCTCTATTTTGTGCGAGGTGAAAAATGGATGAAAGACGACCTATTTTTGAAGGATAACGACTAGAAGAAAATCCTTTATTTATTATTATTTATTACTAGTATTTATTATTCTTTATTATTATTATTATTATTTCACTTTATTAAATTGTCGTACTAACTTATTTTTATTTTTGCAAGGTACCTTTGGAAGAAGTCAATTCGTGGATTTAAAACCTTTTTTCATTTAACCTTAATTAATCATATGCATATTATCATATCAATTTAATTACTTGTCTATTTTAGTTAGCTATTTTATTTGCTTATTTACTTAGAATCCCAATTGTTTAGTCCGGCCGGTAAACCATATTTGGTGGAGCCTGAGAGGTGCCTAACCCCTTCCTCTCGGGTTAACTTGAACTCTTACCTAGATTTCTGGTTCATACACTAAGTTTCGGAGTTAATTGTAAAATTAGCTAGAAACAAAATAGGTGCCCTAATACGCCTAGTTAAAAAAATATGTTAGGTGGAGACTCAAACTCTTTACCCGTGAGTTACCCAATAAGTCGAGCCCTATTTTAAACTTTAACTGGGTTGGGTAAAAATAGGATGCGACAGAATGGCGACTCCGCTGGGGATTCTAAGGTTCTAACCATATCGGACTTCTAATTGGGATTCTTCACATTTATTTTCTTCTTATTTATCGAAACTAAAATTTCTTCTATTTTTCCTTTTGCAGGTTCGAAGCTTAACTTTCTATTTCATTGGCATTTTCTTTTAATATATTGGCATTTTCTTTTGTCTATCATTTTTCATCATATCCACCACTTTGAAAAAGTTCACTCGTACGCTATATTTAAAAGATGGTTGCATCGGTTTGACGGCCGTTCTTACTCCTACAAAACACACTTTTGAAAAAGTTTTGGGAATAGGTCGAGTCCGTGGTACAACCGACGGTTTCAAAATTTTTCACTTCCAAACAGCCCATTTGGGAGAACCTTGTCTAAGCCTCACTCTTAGAAAACTCCATTAGGAGCATTCTTTGCATTCCATATTTTAAAATATTTTTCACATCATCGTTTCAAATTATCTTGCTTGATTATCTCATTTTCGGAACTAACTTGTTTCTTTTGCTTTCCCTTTATTCTTCCTTTTTATTAAACTTATTTTATTTTAAACTGATTTTATTTCAACTTGTGCATTTTGCTCATACACCCGCCACTCCTGGCAACTTCAAAATCGTGCGTTGAAAACATGGTGGTTACAACCACCTCTTCCATCACACAAAAATTCCTTTAAGGGGAACAACTTAGAATTTCTTTGGTCCGAGACGTGCTCGCTCCTGAGCCGTCCGTGTGGGAGGATAATAAAATCCGGTCTAGCTAACTCCATTCCTTAATAGCGGCGCTAGGAATCATGCATCATGACATATCATTAGTCGACTTGTTCTCAAGTCTAATAGGCCAACTTATTCAAACAATCCGAACGGGTTTTTAACCCCCCAAAGAGCGTTGAAAGTGATTTATTTGCATTTTTGCTTAAAAGATTGAACGTGCAAATGTGGACCATTTATTGGCATTGTTCTGCATTCAGTGCTATTCAAAGGTACAAAGGTTACCCAATGGGTGTTAAAAGCCCAAATTGAATCAGAAATAATTGTTTATTCATGAACAGTCGGAATTATTCTGTATCCAATGCCATTCAAAGGCACCAAGGTTAGCTAATAGGCGTCAAAGCCCAAATTGGATCAGAAATGATTGTTTATTCATAAACAGTCAGAATTATTCTGTATCCAATGCCATTCAAAGGCACCAAGGTTACCTAATAGGCGTCAAAGCCCAAATTTGATAAAAAATGATTGTTTATTTATAAACAGTCGGAATTATTCTGTATCCAATGCAATTTAAAGGCACCAAGGTTACCTAATAGGCGTCAAAGCCCAAACTGAATTAGAAATAATTGTTTATTCATAAGCAGTCAGAATTATTCTGTATTAAATGTCATTCAAAGGAACGAAGGTTATCTAAGAGGCATTAAAAGCCCAAATTGAATCACAGACGACCGTTTATTCCCAAAGAATTGGAATCATTCTGTATTTAATGCTATTCAAAGTCTTAAATGATAACCGAAGAGGCATTAAAAGCCCATTTCAAAGCAGAAATGACCGCTCGATAGATGCGATGACACATAACACACGTTTATTCTTTAAGAATTATATAAAGACTTGACATCCTATGTCAGAAGTCCATTAGCAACTTCCGTCTAAAGGGTTCTCAACTCACAACGACACATCTCTTCATATTCTCTGTTGCATCATTTTTCAAAAAGCTTGTGCCACCCCTTGATCATTTTGCTCACAATAAAGCAAATCTTAGGGTCTTTTCTTCTTCCTTTTTCCTATCATCCTTCACCTTTTCCAAAAGAACATGGCTACTAGAACATTAGACATAGTTGTTGAAATCCCTCAGTTGCTCAGAGATTGGAGGGGAAACCTAAGCATAAATCAAAAGGACCAAGTAAAAATGGTGTTGGGGAATATGATTTCACTAATGGAGCACACGGTAATGGAAGGGATGATAGAAGAAGCAGTACACTATTGGGATGCAGACCGAGCAGTTGTTCACTTTGGGAGTGTAGAGTTGACAACATTACTGGAAGAAATAGGTGGGTTAACTCAATTACCATTTGAAAGCGAAGAAGTCTTGATGCCTAAGAACATTACACCCGAGGAATTATTCGGAATGGTAGGGTTTAAACCTGAATTATGCACAGACAACATAAGGCAGTCGAGAATTTCTCTAACTTCCTCTACATTAAATTTGTTTATAGAGAGGCATTTTGAGAATCCGAAGACTATTTCAACATTAACCAGGCAGATTGGCAAGAGCGGAGGATACTTGCTTTTGTCACCAGTTTTTTAGGGACTGTCGTGTTTCCACAACACAAAGGATGGGTTGATATTTGCACGGTCTCAATTGCTGATGCCTTACTAAAAAACATTAAAAAAAATACACCTTGGTACCGATGATTGTTGTAGAAAAGTACCGAACTTTAGAAAGATGCAAGAAGGGTGCTAGCTTTTTTTAGGGTTGAAATTTATTATTACAAATTTGGCTGATGGAGCATTTGTAAAAGATGGATAGCACAGAGCAAACTTTCCGTTCTACACCAAGATAAAACTACATCTTGACTCATACTGCTCGCATGGACAACGTTCTTGAGAAATGGGACCAACCAACAACTGCCAACGGTTGGCACCACATGTTCTGTCAACTGACACCTGAAAACATACAATGGATGTTTGATTACTTTCCCAGCACAACAGTAATCACACGATCCGAAAGAGACTCATTTCTTATCTTAGTGGGCTTTAGAGGAGTTTACCCATACACTCCTTTAAGGACACTTAGACAAGCAGGGAGAAAGCAGACTATACCCCTAATTGCAGACATCAGAAGTTTCAAAGCAGATATTCTCGAAGGAGTGATCCCGTTTAAAGACAAGATAATAAAATTTTGGAAAGAAAGGCAACGAATGGGAATCAAGACTATTGGACGAGACAGGTTTGACGCTGGTTGTGATGAAAATTATCTAGACTAGCTTAAGAAAGACATAGCAAGAGCAGTTCAACCAAGAGCAACAACAAAGAGGAAAAAAATGCTGATGAGTTAGAATCTGAGTACAAAAGGTTACGCAAACAATTGGCAAAGGCATAAGGGAAAATAACAAAGAAGCAAAGTTTGGTCGAAGCAAAGAACGAAGAAAAAGGAAAATGGCGCAGTAAGGCAGAGCTCCTGACAAAATGCATAGAGTCTATCCGCGTATGGGCTAGCGAGGGGATGAACTCTATGGCAAACAAAGAAATAGAGGAGAAAGGAAGAAATGCTTGGGAAATATTGAAGAACTTCACATTTGACATATCCCGGCTCTTAACTGATGCAGACAACATCATCTTCCAAGGATATTCATCAGAGGCGAGCTTGTCCGAGGAAGACTCGTCCGAAGAAGAAGAAAGAGGATCTTCTGGGGAAGGATCAGCATGAAAGTTGTTCGCCTGACCATGATCTAATCTCCTAACAATGTTACCCACCTTTTGTATTACTTCAATATCAGCCAGTGTAACAAAAGTTGAATAAATGCAATATTATCTTTAGACTCCGCATTTTGTTAGCAAACGAAATGACGCATGTGGCACAAAGCACTTTTAAAAATCATCATGCGTAAAACGGTCCTTTATATTATAGAATTCATTTCTTACTTGATATGTGTGCATTGCATGAATGGGTCTGTTGCTCTAGGTCTTTAAAGAAATTCTTTCTCTAAATTCAATCTCCTACCGAGGCACCTCCTCTCCTTACTCTATGATCAAATCCTAGTATCTAAAATCTTTCGCATGTCCAAACTGTCTCTAAATTCACCCACCAAACTCAAATGTTTATTACCCAAAAGGTTGGCTCGAGTTGAATACCAAGGCAAAAGATATGGTTAACTAAGTGCACTTGTCAGAGATTTTCCGAAATAAGGAATTTTTTCACAACAATTCTTACCAACTTTCTCCTCTCTCTACAAACTACTAATAAGGCTATCCAGTCTGGAAATACTAGTCTTTTCAAAAGAGGAAAGATGAAGTCTCTTTTGTCACAACCATTCAAGACCCTACCTTCAACCACTATTATCAAACAGCGCCACCATTTTATCCCTACCATCATATACCACCTAAATATCCCCCTCAACCCACTCGAAATATATTCCACATCCCAGCCCCAAATCATCCACCATACCAGCAAAACACTCAACCCAACTATTGAAATGCACCACCATACCCTACTGGGCCTCATCCAGATGCAAACCAAAGACCGAAAATAAACTACACTCCACTAGCCGAATCTCATACTCAAGTGTTTGAGAGATTGAAAATTGTCGGGGCTTATTGTTCCGGTACCTCAATTGTTCCAGCAAGCACTATGCATATAAAGAAAAAATTGACAAAGCGAGAAAATATGGGTCAAACTCAGAAACACACATGACTCACCTTAATACCTTTAGACACCAGTGCCCGAGGATTATTTTGCTACACCTGTCTGCACAGTCACACCACCTGCAATACATGACTGTGATCCAAAGCACTTTCCAACTCGCTCCCAGCATTTCAAAGGGCTAGTGAGATAATACTGGAAAAACAGAGGTGTAGCCAATACTTGTGCACAACAACCAAAACAAGCAAGTCGATTCAACTTCAAAAGGAGAAGCAAAGACGCAACGACAAAGCCATCATTATTGACAAAACCCCTCGAATATTTTGAAGACATGTCTTTATCCACTAGAAAAAATAAAAAAAGACGATGAAATTGGGGTGGTATGATTTCTCATGAGAACAACTCCAATAGGACACAACAATCTGAGAGTACACATGATATGGGCAACCTACATCGAGTTCAATGACTCAGCAATAAGATATTATCCAATAAGGAAAGTTGTTGCAAGAACTATATTTGCAATTGGTTGGCAAGTATGAAAGACACTAAGTATCTCTTCAAGGACACATAGCCATCGTGACAGACAAATTTGCAAGGAAGAATGACAAATGCACTCAAGGTCCTGGTATTTGATAAAAGCCAACATCCCTTTCTGTTACACAACACAACCTATTCCCTACACAACATCTTTACCACCTTTCATTGACATTCAACTCCTCACCTCCCACTTAAACAAGCGTCAGTCGTTTGGCTAAAATCTTTGCCTTGCCAGCTACATAAAGCACTTAGGCAATCTGTTGTGATATCTATACGATCTATCACAATCTCCAAATTCAAGCGCTAATCCGTCATCCACGGTCTAGGCTTATTCTCAAGCTTACGTGTCATTTTTGCTTCAAGTCTTTGCTAATATGCCCACACTATTTTGTGTATTTCACCACTTTGTTACCGTTGCTTCACGTTTGGACACCGAAATTGGTCAAGAATCTGCATTCGAAAAAAGCCGAAGTGGCAAGCCGAGCTGAAAACATTTTCTCCTACAACAAAGTCCTTTGAACCATGAACATATGACAGCAAGAGCATTAAGACAATCCCAATACCGTACAACCTGCATTATAATCACACGAGAATCACAACAAAGAAATCTGATCACTATACGACCGAGCCCACAAACCTCACACCGTACCTAACTTACACAATAAATGACCTTCTCTCCGTCAAGACTTCCAACCACAACCCTATCAGGCTCAACACAATCAAGGATAGACCCAAAAGAAACAAATCCTACGCCTTTGCTCCTTTAGCCCAATCAAAGGACATTACAACCAGCAAACAAACTACTCCATAGAGACTCACTCATAAATTCGATCCAACAAAGATCCGCACCCATCACTCAAACATTCCATACCATGATACCACAAGACATCCAATATCGAAACACAAAGTTCAGAGTCTTATTGACCAAAACAAGCTCAATTACGGACAACTTCCAAATCCGGTGAAATCCAAATATCAAACCCCAGTCTGAGTATGCAAATATCCACATACTCATAGTCATCAATACACCCAATCATCACACTAAAGGACGAATGCAGGATTCTAGCCAATATATTTGGTGTTCAGTGCAATGCAACCACCTTCTCTCGGCGATCTGTCCTAAACAATAAACTGGGGCAAAATTTTTGAGGATCCCCTTCAAAAATTCCAAAAGACGCAAGCTTGACACTGGGGCAGAAATTTTGAGGTTCCCTAAAAAATTTCAAGGAAGTCCTTACAACATCAACATGATAGACTCCTTAGCACATCGCATGACGTAACAATAGCCTTCTACTTGTTGCACTTTACTTTACTCTCCATGCGTCGAGTGAGGGTACATAGCCCGATGTCGATTTGTCATTTTAATTTAGCGGAGGGTACACAGTCTGATGCGTCGACTGAGGGTACATAGCCGGATGTCGATTCTGTCATTTTAATTTAGGGAAGGGTATACAGCCTGATGCATCGACTGAAGAAACAAAACCCGATGTCGAAGGGTAAATTAGCGGAGGGTACACAGCTCGATGCGTCGACTGAGGGTACACAGCTCGATGCGTCGACTGAGGGTACACAGCTCGATGACGATCTTATTATTTAAATTAGCGGAGGGTACACAGCCCGATGCGTCAACTTAGGGTACACAGCCCAATGTCGATCTTGTCATTTAAATTAGCGGAGGGTACACAGCCCGATACACCGACTGAGGGTACACAGCCCGATATCGATCTTTTCATTTAAATTTTGTGGAGGGTACAAAGCCCGACGCATCAACTGAGGGTACACAGCCCGATGTCAATTCTTGTCATTTAAATTTTGCGGAGGGTACACGGCCCAATGCACCGACTGAGAGTACACAGCCCGTTGTCGAATTTAGAACTTAACACAGCGAAGGGTAGACAGCCCGGCGAAAGGACAGCATGACAAAGGGCAGACAGACCGGAGGGTAGACAGCCGAGGGAAAGAATAGCATGACAAAGGGTGCGCTACGAAAATGAAAGAATGATAGGCAACCCTGCATGAAAAGACACACAGCTATATACAAAAAGAGTATACGGCCTGATGTGACAAGCACACATTTAAATGACGAAAAGCAATGGACATGCAATCCGACGTTGCACTGACAAGATGATCCAACAATAGCCCGGCACGACAAAGTAATTACCTCCTGACGAGAAGGACTTAGCAAATGGACATCCCCCAGAGGAGAGGCACACATTCCCTAGCACTGACCACCTGAAATCGGACCAGACAAAGGAGGGCTCCGCTCAATAGGGAACTTTACTTTATCTTTATCTCTATCTGCACTTATCTTGATTTTGTTGCAGGGTACTCCCCAATATCTCGGCAAACCCCCTGGGCATACTTTCACATCTGCTCCTAAAATCACTACCAATTGTGCAACCACAAAACCGCAATTACATATAAAGCATCATCCTAGAAGACCCAATTCGAGAAGCCTAATCCCACAAACAATGGCTCTGCTTCCTATTTTGACGAGTTCCAAAACGCTCAAAGCTACGATCTTATACTCGCACCAGTGACCTACCTAATCTTTCCTCGCCGATTGGAAACCAGCTCTGTATTCCTTCCTATTCATGCCTGCCTATTTGAATCGTGCGCATTTGTCGTGCTTTACTCCTCGATGTTACTCATATCATTCAAGACAATGTCGAAGCCAAGATGACTCATCTATCGAGTTATAGTTGAAAATATGCCTGTGTAAACTCCTCTTTATGGATGTGTCTCTTCATAACTAGGATGATTACAAGTCTATTTCACCACACTCGATCTATCGATGTTATCTCATCTTTTGACAATGCCTTTGTTTGCACTTGCGAACTACATATTTTGTCGAATTCTGACACGTCTGAAGCCAATCACCTCATACTCCCACAAGTAATTTGCCTAATCCTTCATCACGAATTAGGATATCATTTTACATTTTTTTCCAATTAATGCCTACTTTGCCTATTCAAGTCTATCTCCGTTAATCGTGCGTGTCTTCGTGCTTAATAGTGCCCATCTATTTGAGTCATGCACATTTATAAAATTCGAACCCCAAATTCTTTCCAGTTCAATCAAGGCAATATTGGAGGCGAGTTTACTCATTTATCGAGAAGAACTGGAAACTATGTACGTATAAACTCTTTTCTATGAGTGTGTAGTTCGTCACATCTTCATAACTAGGATGATTATAAGTCTCTTTACCCGCGCTCGATCTACTGATGTTAGCCCATCCTCGCTGGTGCCTTTGCCTCATTCTTCGTTTATCTCGCCTAAAGGCAAAGCATGAACGAATCTAAACTTTACATAGTTGGATAAGTTTAGTCTTTACATCCAAAATCGTGCGCCATAAACATCTCACATAGGTAACATACCATTCTAGAACTACACACGGCCTGATTCTCGTGAAATCCGAAATATGTAGGCAACTCAGAGACCGGGCTTCGGCCAAAAATACCCAAAAAACTCCCATTTTCCCTTTTCAATCATTTTGCCCACCAGTCGTGACAAAATTGGCTACTCCGTCAATTATCTTTGCCCAAAGACACTTTCATCATCCCCGGGCAAAGAGGGCAGCTGTTGATACCCAATTTTGTCCCTCCTTTTTGTAAAATTGGCTATAATTTAACTTAAATGTGCAATTTGACTATTTGTGCAAAATGTGCATTAGAAAGCATGCATTTACGTGCGTTATCCCCTACGTATATATTACATACCTAAATGTAACCATATTATATAATTTTACATTATTTAGGCTATTTGTCAAAACTGTGACTATTTGTGCAATTTAGTACATTTATAATATTCGTGGCTATATCATATAATTGCATCATTTAGGCTACATGTCAAATTTATATCGATTTGCGATTATTTGTGCAAATTAGTAATTATCTGTGATTATCTATATTTAAATAATTTTATTTGAGTATTATTTAATGATTATTTGTGTATTTTATACAATATGTATATCTATATTTTATTTTTGCACCTTTAAGGTGAATATTGGCCAATTTAAAAGAAAATATCCAAATTTCTTTTATTAATTCTGCCACATTTCAAAATTTCCACCAAAATTCTTTATTTATTTACATTTATCTTTATTGACTTTTTCAATTTAATTCTATTTTTTCTTTGAACCTAGACCCAATATCTAACCAAGTACATCCTCATTATTTGAATTTTGAAATAGCACTTTCTAAATCTTCTTCTTGATTTTTTGCTATTTTTTCCTAATAACTCTCAATCCCCAAAATCTCTCCTAATCTTCCCATAATCCTTTCCTAATCTTCTCCTAAAAAATTTCCAATCCCCCTAATCTCACTAATCACCCAACAACTATTTTTCAATCCTATATACACCAATCCGCCATTACAAAAAACAACATCAGCATACCCATACGCCTACTCCCTCATCTTCTCCTTCATTACACACTTCATCATCAATTATTCAAATCAGCATACAACCACACACATACACACCATCATGATCAGACATTGCACACACGCATTAACCTATAGCAAAAACTACACAACTGACCCCACATCAGAACTACGGACTCAATTGTCCTCTTCCCCATTTTTTAAACATACAGACATATACACACACCCACAAAAACCAATTCCACATACAGCACCCCCACACCCCTTCTTGTCCCTCACTCCCACAAACACCATACAAGATAAGTACAGACACACACCCTTGTGTCTTCTTCTTCAACAACAGCTCCATATACCTAGATACACAGACACGCCAGAATCATAGGACACCCATTTCAATTTCTAGGTTCCATAAAGAAGAACAGTATATGGCTATAACCCCTCTCTTTTCTTCATACCAACAGCAACTATCATCGACTCCCTCTGTTTTACATACAAAAATGATATACATAGTACCCGATCACCTTTCTTCCCCTCATCCTCTCTCAATTTCACACACACACACACCATCACAAAAGCAAAAAACAGAGTACCCTTTGACAGACCGAAAACATTAGTGGAGAGGGAAGTCTTAGATCGGGGAAACGATGGAGATGGTTGTCGGTGTTTGTCTTTGACCGAAAACTTCATCTGGTTCTCCGTCGTTCTTGTCTGATCTGTGATTGGAAATTGAAAAGGGGGTGGCAGAGGTCTTCTACTAGTCTTTGCTTATGCGCCTGGTCGCCGCTCCATTTTGCGTGTACCTCGCTGCTATCACTCTGAAACTTGAGCAGATACTACATAGTACACGCAGGCCTATGAAAATATTTTAATTTGAGGCCTACACAATGATTTGACAGGAATACAACGAATTGACGGATTCTATACCAACTACGGCCAAGGAAAATAATTATTTATTTGAGGCCTATTGACTGATTCTAATGGATACTAAAGTCCCATTCCCGCGTCCCTAAAACAAAAGGTGATGATGACGTGTATGAGCTTCAAATTGCAAAATGAACCGGCGATGAAGAGGTGGGACCGGTACTTGGCATGGCAATACGACCGGCCGCCGTGTTTGCAGCCGTACCGACGTCTCTAACCTCTAGCCGATTCATACAAACCTGAGCCTACATTTTTATAAAATCCTTTTCCCCCTTAATTTTATTATTATTGTTGATATTTTATATTATTATTAATACTAACTTCTTTTCTCTCTATTTTGTGCGAGGTAAAAAATGGATGAAGGACGGCATATTTTTGAAGGATAACAACTAGAAGAAAATCCTTTATTTATTATTATTTATTACAAGTATTTATTATTCTTTATTATTATTATTCTTTCACTTTATTAAATTGTCGTACTAACTTATTTTTATTTTTGCAAGGTACCTTTGGAAGAAGTCAATTCGTGGATTTAAAACCTTTTTTCATTTAACCTCAATAAATCATATGCATATTATCGTATCCATTTAATTACTTGTCTATTTTTTATTTGCTTATTTACTTAGAATCCCAATTGTTTAATCCGGTTGGTAGACCGCATTTGGTGGAGCCTGAGAGGTGCCTAACCCCTTCCTCTCGGGTTAACTTGAACCCTTACCTAGTTTTCTGGTTCGTTGACTAAGTTTCGGAGTTAATTGTAAAATTAGCTAGAAACAAAATAGGTGCCATAATATGCCTAGTTAAAAAAGTATGTTAGGTCGCGACTCCAACTCTTTACCCATGAGTTAACCAATAAGTCGAGCCCTATTTCGAACTTTAAGTGGTTCGGATAAAAATAGGATGCGACACATATGTGCTAGGATCTTTAGGAACAGTTATACTTGCAGCTCCTTCACCAATTGTAGTAGTAGGCACAGAGGTCCCTGAGTAGTTATCTACCACAACTGATAATCTTCAGCAAACATAAAATTTTCTATTCTTGCCTTCTACCCTCCATAATACTGACCATTGAACTGAGAAGGTCTAGTAATGGATTGTCCCTCAAATATGCCAGTTGGTGCACTCATGATTTAGATCCTTCAAAGATGTTAATCTTTATGAATGAAGACCTGCTCTAATACCACTTGTTTTACACATTGCACCCTAAAGTGACACTAGAGGGAGCAGAGGTGAATATTGACTCTGTTCAATTTTTAAATTTCAAATGCAAACTTGGTTCAAACACACAAACACGTAAAAAAAACACAAATAGTTTTATGTTGAAAAATCTCTTTGCTCAAGGGAGCAAAAAACCACGACCCAAGACTGGGATTTAAAACTCCACTAACACATGAGCAAATTCAGGTTATACCTCATAATCTAGGACTAAACTCTAGCCCCAAGTTCACACAAACTACACTATAGTTTAAGAGAACTCACACTCTAAAGTCTCAAAAAAACAACCTAAAATAAGTGCTTCACAAAGCTGAATAAGGTTACAGATAAAACAAACTTGCACAATAACTAATTAAAGCAACTAGCTAATGTGCCTTCACTCTCTAGACGTAAAGCTTGTTCGCAGATCTGGAAGATGTTTTGTGCCTTTTCTTATTGAGTGAATGATTGGACCAGGACTCCTTAGCTTGCTTTTATACCTTGGCTTGCTAGGGTTTCTCTTACTCACTAACGTGCGTAAAAAAAATCCCTCTATGATTCACTTTGTTATCTATGTCAATCACTGAGTATAGACAACTCCTCCTTAAATAAAACTCTGATTCGCTACAACATCTCTAAGCGCTCCAACTACCTGTTGTTCCACCTGAGTATACTGCTTGTGTCACTTATCAGTGCTGACCAGACAATCATCAAAATCATGCTAACACATTGTACAACTAGTAGAGGGAACAACTAAACTAGGAATTACTAGTAAACAGTATTGTCAACTACTTTTGTTACAGCATGAGGAACTTGTATGGCAGCTTCAACATTAGCGGGAGTAGTACAAAAGAATGAGTTTACTTGTTATTGGACTGCTTGTATTATTTCAGTCTCATAAAATTATTGAAGTTCTATTATTTTGGCAAATTGAAAGCAAGTTTATATTTTCTCTCATGAAGAAGTAAAGTTTTAAATTATACTGTAGTAGCAGTAAATTTAATTGACTAGTTACTTTTAATTTTTAAAAAAGATAGTAGTTTTTTATTATTTAAAAATTAAGGCCCGATACTTTATTTGCATCTCATAATAATAACTTAAGACTATTCATTTTTTTATACTTGTACAATATACTAGAGTTTTTTTGTTTCTATAAGCATTTTTACTCATTTTCATCTTCTCAACAATTTTATTTTCTTTTAATAATTTTTGATAATTATAATATTTTATTAATATAAAAAATTAAGATCCATGGGACTTACACCTTATGTATCGGGCTTAAACCTCGCCCTCATCCTCGCCCCATGATAAGTAAAACACTTCGCCTTTTGCCCCGCCTTTTAAATGATTGGTTACAATGTAGTTTTGACATGTGAATTAAGTTCTAATCTACTGGCGTATTAGGGCTTCTCCTAGTATCCACTTGCACTCATTAGATATATATTCTTTCCACTTCATCTCGTCATTAGGAATTAATGAAGTCAAATTATTTATGGTTACCTCTCTCTGTTTTGATAATCACTTGGTATCAAAAAGTAATAGATGTAGCGTCCTCTATCCAAAAACATTTTTTTTCTCAATGCTCGAACTCTTAACCTATCATTAAAGCCGTATTGAGAAATCTCAACCTTCCATCAGTGTCCTTGGTGGTCTTATGGTTACCTGAGACTTTGCTCCTTGACCTCCCCTAAGTTTTCAATTAAAAAAATAACCTTAAGTTTTAAAAATTGGCTAGATGACCTCCTCTTTTTTAATCAGGATTACGACTTAATTACACCAAAAAAATGTCTACACGTCCAAATCCCCCAAGTTCTAAATATTACACTTTGGCCCATTATCAAAAAAGAAAAATTTCCTCCCTCCTCCAAAATTTGCCGCCCTATTCCCTCCCCCCTCCCCCCCCCCCCCCGCTCGTTCCAGCCGCCTCCATTGCCCTCTTCTTCAGCTGAACCTCGTTTCAGGGCCCAAATCCAACCATTTTATTCCATAGCTATTAGAAATCCAATTTCCATCTTCAGTTTGCTCTCATTTCTTGATTTATGGTTGTGGAAAACTTTTAAAATTTCAATTTCAAAAGGTTCTAATTTTTCTATCGTGGTGGGTGCAATTACTTCGAATTGAGTTGATATCAACTTCATCGTACTATACGAAGTGTGTAATTGAGCTGGTAAGCTGCTTTATCATATCCGCCATTATTTTTGTTCCATTAGAACAACTATGCTTTAGTTCCATTAGAACTCTGTTTTTGTTCATCGACCTGTTTCATTATATTATTGACTTTTTCATATATCAATAAATAGAAGTGTTATGGGGTGCTATGCAGTAGTGGGTGCTGATTACAATGGGCAATGGGTAGAGACACCTAAGTGCTGGTCTTGGCGTTCCGATACTAGTTCAACAGTACCTATTGCATTGAAATTTGAGGGTACATTTGACGAGTTGATTGACAACGTCATTAAACGCGGAGGATTAACTTGTGATCGCGGCAATGTATCCATTAGTTATATGCTTAGTGCTCCGCCTCCTAGGGGGAAAATAGCTCATTCGTTCATTAGGAATGACAGTGATTTGCGCATATACCTCCTAGATATATATGGTAATGGTAGTAGGCCTATTCTTTATATTTCGCAGGTCGAGAGGTCCGCTGCAACTTCAAATGTTGTTGCGACATCTCCCATAGCAGCTGTTGATCAAATGGTTGAGTCCAGCAATATTAATGGAGATGGTACTGGCAAATCACTCTTGTACAAGAATGGTGAGAAGGCTACGAGCCACTTTCCTAGTGCATTCGTGGGAGATAAAAGAACATGTACATATAAGACATTTATCAAAAGGGGCAGGAAAAGAGTTCAACACATTCCATCCATCGGTGTATCATTTACCTCCAAGAAGAGAAGGAATAAATGTTCAAATTATAAGCGACCCGGCCATAAAAAACAACTTGCCCTCTGGCTCAAAATAGACAGTGATTTATTATTTATTGCTTTTTCCCTAATGAGCGTAATAATTTATTTTTCTGAACATTTGTAATAACTTGTGAACTGAATAAGTTATGTATCTTTGCTTCCAATATACCCGTGTTTAGTCTTGTTGTTTATTAGAATTAGATATGTTTAGACCCGTTTCTGCTGCGCTTGAGGTTCTTAACTCTCGATTTTAACAAGTTGACAAAATATCTTAACTAGCTTTATTGATATTTGTAGTAATTACTGTTGGTTGTAGACTTTTTGAACATAGACCAACTCAGCATAGACTGAAGACATCATTTCCAACAGTTAGCTTGCTAGTAGATTCTGTGGTTGATAATCGGCCAGTTGAAACGCGTGCCAGGTTCTTTAAAGGGTGCACTGCCCAAAGTATGAACTATCCCATCTGATACAATGGCTCAAATAACTCCTGTCTTTTGACCTTCTTCCCCTATAGAGTATAACTAGAGCCATCATTTCCTAATTTTTTTAACACCCATCAACAAGTTAAAATTTCCGGGCTTATTGTTCCGGTACCTCAATTGTTCCAGCAAGCACTATGCATATAAAGAGAAAATTGACAAAGCGAGAAAATATGGGTCAAACTCAGAAACACACATGACTCACCTTAATACCTTTAGACACCAGTGCCCGAGGATTAGTTTGTTACACCTGTCTGCACAGTCACACCACCTGCAATACATGAGTGTGATGCAAAGCACTTTCCAACTCGCTCCCAGTCATTCCACCTGCAATAAATTTTGCGGAGGGTACACAACCCAATGCACCAACTGAGAGTACACAGCCCGATGTCGAATTTAGAACTTAACGCAGCGAAGGGTAGACAGCCCGGCGAAAGGACAACATTACAAAGGGCAGACAGACCGGAGGGTAGACAGCCGAGGAAAGAATATATATAAAAATTTTGGCAGAGTTTCCCCTGAAACTGGATGATCCGCAAAAACAGAACCAGCACTATACTATACATGGGAATGGATACCCGGATAAATTGATATCCAAAACAATAATATGCTTACCCGGCTACAATAACACGTTCTCTGGCTCAACACAGGGAACGTCGCAAGCGACTACCAATCGCCCAAGCTCACTAGTGCCGGACGAAGAAGAAATTGAAATGGATCGAGGATAGAAATAATTAGAGCTTCAGGAAGTTCATCTTCTTATTTGCTTGGCTACCAAAGCTAGACTACTTCCGAGTCAAGCGAGCCAAAGAATCGCAATTGAAGAGATAGACATTAAAAAAGCTTTATGGAAAAACATCCATACCAATTTAACCTCCAATAAGAAGGAAACTCCCACAATTTACCAGAATACCCTTTTATAACTACGACAAGCTCATAGAATAACATGACTCTACTAGAATCTCGAACCAAGAGAAGACACATAGATCGAGCATTACTTGCCATCCACTTTACACCGAAAGAAACGACGACACTTCCTGATGGTGACGAATAAGAATCCCATCATCCTACCAACACTGATTTCCGATGAGATAGGTAAAATGACTTGACATAATAATACAAGGTGGCATAACAGGATGCCAAGCAGACCATACCGACACTCTCTCCCAAATTTCTCACATTTAAACCAGATCAACTAGTAGGGTCTCACAAATGCTAGGAATAAATCATACCAGAAGCTCGCCCCTCTACCGCAACCGATTCTTAATAGAAATAATAAGGAAACCATGAAAATATGATATGACAAACCATTTCTAGATCGATCGGAAAGATAAATCTTACTTACAGATAAGGGAAGAAGAAACACACAGGTCTACTACATCGGGTGCCTCACCATCCTGCGAGACTAACTAGCAGTTCATAGAACTGTCTCTGCAGCTGAGCTAAGCAACTACTCTGATAACCACCTTCTGAAGAACCACTGCCACCATGCTCTCGACCTCTACCAGATGGTGGCATTTCTCTGGCTGATTAAGATCTAAATGAAATCCCTTACAACTGAGCAGGTGCCTGATGATGAGAGAAAGGACGACTGCCTATTTGTCGAAGTAAAGGAAAACTCCTCCAAAGATGACAGGCTCACGACAATGACAACACCTTTTCGGTGATAATGGAAGCTGGACAAATTCTTAATAGCTATAAAGAGAAAGTTGAGTCTAATCTTGATGAACTACTCATGCACTCTGAGAATCATGCTCTACAAGCTGAGATAACCTGGCAAGTAACCTCCCAAAATAATCAGAACTCTTACCTCCAAAGGAGGTATGGTGCCCACCAGGGCCGTGGGATCTCTTGCTCTCCCACTCTAACTCTTCCCTCTCTAACTTATGGTATGCCTAATACCTTTTAAAAATATCAACAACGACATCAAATGAAGTCTCATCCTAAAGTTTTCAAGCCATCTGGGATCTCAAGGAAAAAGAAAGGTCATCAATAAATCTTTGAATCTCTCGAAAGGCTCATGGACTAGTTCTAATGCATATTCAGCCATTCTATAGAATTCAATCTCATATTCTGAAGCACCAACAGGCTAACCTACAAGCTACTCTGTCCAATCCACTCAAACTGGCAACACTTTTCATCCCGCTCGCTATTCGAAAGGAACTTTTCCACGAATATAGAAGAAAAATCGAACCAAGTCAGCTAATAAGAGTGCGGTCCACCGATCCAGAGCTGAACCTTGAAACTGGAAAGCAGAATAATCAACACCATACCGCTCGATATAATCAAGAGCCTGAAGGATACAAATACCCTGACATTATTTTTTTTTAAAAAAAATCACGGGGTTTATCTGATGTATTGCTTAAGAATATCGGAAGGTTCAACCGTATAAAATAATGCAACCTCTTCGGACACTTGGACCGAGCCATTACTCAGACTAATCAACCTGCCAGAATAACTAGAGGCACAACACATGCTGTCTGTGGAATATATTTTACTGCGTCAATATTAAGAAATGAAATAGGAACTCTCTAAGTCTGAACATCTGTATATGCGTGATAAGCTGCCTAGCGAATAATAGATTCTTGCGGTATCTACATTGCCAAGATTCTCGTAAAGCATCGTAGAGAGCCAAGGGAACCACAAGGCCCTGCTCCCTTTCCCATCGCGAGCTCGTACGGCTGGGACCTCCATAACTAGTTCGTCAGCATGATCAAAACTCTCGGGGCTTCATCAGTGCTAGCCCCAGGCTAGACTGTTTCGTCTTGAACTCATACCGTTTGCTGATTTGTCGCACGAAAGTACACAATTACCACGAAGAAATTAACGAATTAACGAAAATACTTTTGAATCCTAGACCGACGCACGATCAGAAATGAAGGAAGTGAAGCTTCCTAAATGCCATCATAGCCTCTCGTAGATAAGTACGGACGTCTACGTACCCATCAGCGAGACTCTACTAGACACTGTTTTAGTCTGGATAGACTCTAAATCTGGCTCTGATACCAACTGATACGACCCGAAATCCGGTTAGGTCGTGCGGGCAACCGACATCCTCCCCTAGACCCGTCGGGCGAACCCTTACCAATTAAATTAGGAAAATAAATATAACAATTCATAGATAAGGACAAGACTTAAAACAAAAACACAGACATACTGATACCTCTAAGTTGTACAGAAGAAATTACAGCTGACTACCCAACATACTAGGTTTAGGGCTATCCAGACTAGACATCTAAGAGTATGAAAGAAGACAGATACCTCCTGAAGGGAGCAAAATGCAACTGAAATAATAATCACAAAACTGGTGGCCATCCTAATTAAAAGTTGGCTCACCCTGACAGCTGAAGTCGTCTTCGCTCCTTCACAACGTGGAGAACTCAATCCTGGAGCGAACTTGCCGAAACGAAATAGATAGACAAAAACAAACAATAAGCAAGGTGAGTCAAAAGGACTCAATAAGTGGGGCAGACTAGCCACCTCAAAGAATAGGATGGCTAGCCAGGGAGAAAAGAAATAGATAGACCAAATTCCTTTTATTTAAATTATAAAAAGGCAGAGCCAGATAACAACCGAAAACACATAAGAAACTTATAAATTCAACCAAGGATGCGTGCCAAAAACATATAAAAAAAATGCACATATAAGCAGAACAGTAGTCATGTACCGTAAGTCTACACAATGAAATGAAGTGAGCTGAAATGAAATGAAATGAAATATGATGCGAAGGGTCACATGTGCCCGTAATCCCATCCCGAAGCAGAATACTCCTACATTCGAGGGGAATCCAATCTGATAACCAATTGGAGCGGAATACTCCTGCTCCTGGAGCGGAATACTCCTGCACCCGATATAATATAAACCAGAGGCGGAATACTCCTGCACTGTCCTGGGGTGGAATACTCTTGCACCCGATATAATGTAAAGTTGAGGCGGAATACTCCTGCACTCAATATCTGACATAAGAGCGGAATACTCCTGCTCCCAATATGATATCCAATGTAATGCATATGAATGACATATAATGCATATGAATGCAATGTGATGCAATAATAACCCTTCACCGGCGCGGGACTCTCATTGACAGTCGGGAAGTAGATGCCAACTTACAGCCAGGGTACAATGCTCAGATCCTCAATGCAATACAAACAATATGACATAACATATAATATACAATGCAAATCCAAAGCTAAGGCATAATGAGTACGCCTATCGGCAGCTACACACGTAAGGAATACGTGGTAGAAAATCCACGAGGCCAGGTGCCTCCAAAGAAGTGGATATAAACACTTACCTTGTTACAAAGTTAGTACAATTACTCAACAACCGCTTTGTCCTTTGAATTCATTGCCAAACGATCCTACTCTATTCAATAAGCAGAAAAATATATCAAATTAGGCTAAAGACTTCATTCCTCACATCTTAGGGCAATCCAGGTAGGAACCTGATACCCTATTCGCATACGCAATACGCAGGCCAGGCCTATGTACAGGGTTTATGGTCACATAACCAAACCCCAAATAAATTACATTTATATGTTGCCCATAACTCACTGAGTACGAATATATAATCAATTCCATTATCGGGGTCCACTTGACCCTTTAAACTATTAATTGAACTTATTAAAACGATGTATAATATTCCAAATTTTACCGTTAAAACATATTCAAACACACGTAATAAACTCAAATAATATATTAGGATCATTACCTGAATATTTCAGGGTGAAAATTCCACTTCGACCCCTTTTTTTATTTTCTGGCATTTTTCCACTGCGTGTTTTCTGTTTCGCTTCTCTGTTTCTCGTTGTTTCATTTTCTGTAACGCTAAGGGATATATCCCTTAGCACACCGCCCAAGGTCACTTTCATTTTTTTTCCTTTTTTTTTTCCTTGTTTTGTCTTTTCTCCTTTTTTTTTCCCCTTTAAAATTCGCTGCTACGGCAAAAATTAAAACGGTACCTTACGATATTCAAAATAATTCCAAATTTTGCATACAAGTTATAAAAAATATATGTTACATACTCGCTAAGGCGGATCTCAAATCGAATTCCCGAAACTCAATATACAAATTAAATGAAAAAATGTCAAATTATTTAACTTTCGGCATTTTAGCGGAAACTAGCCGAACAACACCGAAATTCACTTTCGAAAATTCACAAAAATCATAAATAATCATACGAACCTAACGACGCTTTCGGATTTCGAATCACAGTTCATTCGCCAAAACCGAGCTCGAAAATCTCTTTTTAATATTTATCGACAATAAAAACTGACACCTTTTTCCGATGCCTACCAAACAAGTTCTGATTTAGCTCAAATTTTACAGACATGTCCTAATGGACCTTACAAATATTTTAAAATTATCGACACGCTAATCGGAGTCCTAACTTCCAAAACGACTGACTGATGTCGTTTCAATATGTCTGTCATTTGGAGTTGTCTTGTGTTTTTAAGGTTAGATTTATTTTGTTCTCAAAATAATTCTACGCCATTTATATCGATTCAGTCAATAAGGTTCGCCCGACAGGTCTAGGAGAGGTGGTCGGGTACCCACACGATCTAGCCGAGAATTCAGGTCGTGTCAAGTAATTCAGCCCGATTCAAAATCACAATACATTGGTAATTTGTTTGTTTGTCTTTTACAAGTTTTTTTTTTAAAAGGTTGAAGTTCACAAAACAATACAGGAATGGGAGGGTCCGCAGGCACTGTACAACTAGTAGAAGGAACAACAAAATTTTGAACTACTCCCTCCGTTCCAAAATGATTGTCATAGTTCGGATTTCGGGGGCAAACGAGTTTAACTTTGACCGTAATATTTTCATATGTCTTTTGAATATTTTGAATTATTAATTATTGTGACTTATAGTACTTTTTATGTAGTTTCTAAATATATAAACATCGTTACAAAAAACTTAAAGATTATATATTTAAATTCACGGTCAAAATAAATTCGTTTGACTCTCGAAATACGAACTGTGACAACCATTTTGGAACAGAGGGAGTAGTAAACTAGTGGTGTCAACTACATTTCTTACAGCATGAGGAACTTGTATGGCATCCTCAGAATTAGTGGGAGTCGTCCAAAAACATGAGTTGTTTGACATCACTACTGGCCTGAATTTAGTAAACGTCTGTCCCTCTTGGTATGTTTGAAAGATTGTTCGGGCAAAAACTGGAGGAGATTCAAAAACTACAGATTCTCGTATGCAGGGTCCATTGACGATCCAAAAACTGACAGTGCATCTGCTAACTAATTTTATTCCCTATACGTCTGAGTAATCATTGGATTACTGAGTTATTTTTTAAAATTCGTTTAGTAAGCAAAACAAATTAAAAGGTCTCTTTTTTATTAGTATGTCTTTAGAAAAACTTCTTCTATGTTTTGACAAACTTTCTTATGGATTAAATTGGGTTCATATGCAATCCAAATTGATATTACTTCCTCCGTTCCGATTTATGTAGTAGCGTTTTTTTTTTTAGTCTGTTCCAAAAAGAATGACATCATTCTAAATTTGATAACAATCTAACTTCAAAATTACAGTTTTGACATTAATGAAATGATTTACAACCACACAAACATCTATGTCTCATTTTAGACCACAAGTTTCGAAAGTCTTTCTTTATTTCTGAAATTCCGTGCCGAGTCAAACTATGACACATAAAGTGAAACAGGGGAGTAACCTTTTAGCTGATTGTCTTTGGTTGTTTTCAAATTGACCTGCTAACGAATATATGAGCCGCTGAAATGTTTAAGTTTGACCAACGACAGATTATATTGTTATGGGCTTAAAATTTTGATACAGGCGGCCTAATCAAATGGGCTGATTTGCAAAAATATGGCACAGGAACCATGTCTTTTTGTCCGCGCTAACAGATGGTTTGTAAAAATACCCGTTAAAGTTTAAAGAAAACAATCCAGATGGAAATACTCCGTTAAGTTTTTAGGTCGGTGTCAAGACTTGCCTTATATTTCTCCGCTTTTCAACACTTATCCCTTCAAGTATTGGCAAAAGGCAATACTTGTCGCACTTTGTCGTAAGTCTTGGCAAAAGGTAAGACTTGCCTTTGAACCCTGCTCGATTTGTCAACACTTGAACGACAAGTGTTGGCAAAAGACAACACTTACCGCAGTTCGTCGTAAGTCTTGACAATTGCCAAGTCTTGCCCCTTCCTGTCTTCCCTGCATTCTCGCCATATAACTTGAAGTATTGGCAAAACAACACTTGCCTTTGAAGTATAGCCAATTGTCAAGACTTACAATTTTTTTTGCCTTGAAATCTTGGCTCCGGATTAAATAAGGGTATTTTGCTAAAACATTCCTTAGCTCGGACAATTTTATAAAACCACTCCTCATCGAAGGCATGAGGTGAAATTTTTTGAATCAAATGTGGCCTAAAGACAAGATTAGTGAAAGGCCTTATATATAATATTTAACAAATTTCATATATATTGTATGGTTCTTTTCACAAATAGCACTTCAAAATAAAAAATAACAAAAGAAAGGCTCCAATTTTTTACCACACGTGTATAGCACATTACCTTTTCTAAAAAATAAAAAAATGGCCTTTGTCTCAACATAAAAACACCCTAATTGCTACTTTGGCCCTCACCTGACATTGTTTCTGCCAACTGCCAGTCTCCCGCTGCTGCCAGCCGGTGGTCAAAGAATGATTGAATTTTTATTGAAATTTTTTTAATTCTTTACCGGAGTTACTTTTATTTCTCACCGATTTTTTTTCTTTTTGGCCATTTTTTTATATCATTGTTTTTGACAAGTTTATGCTTACATATCTACCAAAAAGTTAAATGAACTGTACATATATATATATACGTAAAGAAATGCACATATAAGGAAAAAAGTACAAAAAATATAGAGAAATTTAAAATTTATATAAATATCTATAATAATATATAAATCTGAAATTTATATATAGTTATATATATATACACACACAAAAAAATTGTAGTGTTTCCTGCCAAAGCTACATAAACAAGAAAATCACTCGATCTATACGCATTTCTACAAGCAAATACTGGATCTAAATATAAAATAAAAAAGAGTTTTTTACATAAATGGTTAGGTTATAAAACTTAATTACATCATCCTAGCAGCCTTTTAAATATTCAAAAGAATAGCATACTAAAAATACCAAATATAGCAGAAACTTAAAGACATATCTATTCATCCATGAATTTTGCCCAAAAAAAAAAAGAGGAAAAAAAGGGTCAATAATACACTTAAAAAAATATAGCAGAAACTTAAAGACATATCTATTCATCCATGAATTTTGCCCAAAAAAAAAAGAGGAAAAAAAGGGTCAATAACACACTTAAAAAAAAAAAAGGAAACTTCCGTCCATGATTTGCGTGTATTCCTAGAATCTTGGTCCACTATGAAAGCTGCAGTTTTTGAAGGAGTTACACTTATGCAAAGATTCCTTTCCTTTCCCAAAATACTCAAAACAATAGACAATGAATTACGCTATTATATATATATATATATATATATATATATATATATTCTTAAATGTATATTCTATTATAGACAATAAAATTGTGTTTATGTACATCTAATGAATAATTATATTAGGAATATACATGGTGTATATATCTTGTATAACAAAGATATATTCTACAAAATTCATGTTTTTTAATCTAAGTATATATACCTAAAATATACCCAGTATAATTAAGATGTATTGTAGGTATTTTTATTATTTAAGTGTATATATCTAACTTTATACATAGTATTTTAAGTTTATGTTTGTTATTTAAGTATATCTAAAATATACTTGGTATAATAAAGATATATTACAAGTTTATGTTTGTTAAGTATGTCTAAAATATATCTAGTATGATAAAATATTGATTAAAGATACTTGTTTCATAAATATACCAATTCCAAATAATCATGAAAAACACATATAAAATACGTAGTATATTACTAATTTAAAATACATGTTATAAAAGCATATATGGATTGGACTGTACGGGCGTAACCGCTATATCCCTCTTGCATCGTTACATGTGTGTGGTATATGTTTCTTTCTTTTTCTTTAGACGAATGGGACTATGGAGCAGCTAGGCTTAAATAAAAGAGATTGAAAGTAGGTAAATATTATCTTAAGAAAGATAGTGTAAATACTCAAACAATTTTGGTGCCGTGACTATAAAATAAGAGATAGGTAGATGAGCAGAAGATTGGCTTTTAAAAGGAAGATGAAATAAGCTGAGAGATAATTAAGGAATATCTTAATATATCCCTAAATTAGTGGTAACTGCATTTTACCTTGATGCGATTTGAATTGTTAAGTTGCCATTTTTGTAAAAAGATCTGCCATTTTTAAAAAATTTCTCTAACAGTGCTATTTTTATAAATATGGTCCCTTCAATTGCGTTATAGTGTAATTTTCCCAATAAAGAATCCAACAAAGACCTACTAGATCTTGCCGAAATTTTTGAAAGAAGAGAAAAAAAAGGAGGGAACACGATAATAGACCCGGATGGCCTTTTACTTGAGCTTTGGCCCAGTGGAGACGACGACTGGAATCGGAGACGATGTAGGAGACACGATAAAAGGGGCGGGAAAGAAGGCGACAACATACGGGGGAATGGGAGCTTGGATTTATTTTTTTTGAAGGGAAACAGAAAAGGCAAAGGTTGGAGGCTAAGATTTTATATGAGAATTGCTAGGGTTTCAATATTTTTTTCAAAACATGGTATTTATGGACCCATTTTTGGTTCCCTATCTCTTAGTGTAAATTTTCCTACTTTTATTTGATGTCATTTTCCAACTTTTCGAGATATAAAATATCTAGTTATTTTTTAATCATGCTCTTCTAAATTTTATTTTCAAGTGAAGAGGTTAAGAGTAAATAAGATTATCAAAAGTGTCCATCAGTCAATACCTAGAAGAGGTCAAGCCTTGGAAACAGCCACTAATGCTTGCATTAGGTTAGGATGCGTACATCACACCCCTTGGGATGGGACCCTTCCACAGACTCTGCGTGAACACGAGATGCTTTGTGTACCGGACTGCCCAGTCAATACCTAGAAGCAAGTCCAGTTAAAAGACACCATTTTGTGCATAAATAGAATGTATAAGTGACTTTTTATATTTATTTGGTGGGTTGAGCAACTATCTTTTTTCCAAAGAAAATTACATTAGGCTTGCAAATACTTTTATGTCCATAGACTTCATGGTCTATGCAAATATTATTGAACCATCTGCACTCATTCCTCAAGTGATAGTAATTTGGAGATCGCCTGACTTTTTTTCCTACTTACATTTTTCTACCAGTCTGATACAGAACATGACACTCGAGTTACAACTTACAATGTAGTTTTGATATGTGAAGTTCTAATCTACTGGCCAATTTGGGTAATATCTGTGTTACTTTCTAAGTTGTATGCTCGCATATATAGGAGTATCTTAACAGCTCATCTACATTGGTTGATTAATAGGGCTTCTCCTAGTATAAATTTACTATCATTAAATATCACTAGTATAGCAAAAAATTTCATCTCATGTACCCCTTATCCTTGGTTATGTCATTTTGTCCCCACTAAGCAATGTTTTAGCAAAATGGCTTCCTACCCATTTTTAAATATCAAAAAGTCTATTTTGCCCCTGACCAATATTAGCCCTAATCCTATGTCCTAGCCGCCCCTTTTCTTTTTCTTCTCTCTCTCTCTCTCTCTCTCTCTCTCTCCCTTCGAATTAGGGTTAGTTTCCTTCTTCTTTCTTTTTTCTTTGTTTAGTTTACTGTGAATTTGTCTTTTCTCTTTGTTGATATTCATTATTTATCTAATTTTTTTTTCCGTGAATGTTTAAATTTTGCTATTAATCAATAGTGTTTATATTTGTTATATTAATTTATTTTAATTAGGTATTTAATGTAATTTTTATTATAGTATTGTCATTGCACTTTGATTTGCTTTAACGGTCGAAATTATTGCCCACAGGGCAACAGTTGACCTATTTATATTAATTATAATTTAATTATTAGTAAAGTGTTGGCTGTGTAGTTTATTATCCTTTTTACTTTCAAAAGTGTTGCCCACAGGACAACAGTTGACATAAAACTCAAGCATAGTCTTCATTTTTCTAGAAAATGTTGCCCTGTGGGCAACCGTTGATATCAGAACATCAAGTATGAGTTGTGTTTTTGTATGGAAAGTGCTACCTATCAAGCTGCACTTTCCTTACTGCTTAGTAGTAGATATTTTCCTTTTTATTCTTGTTTTTATTTTTTGGATGTTGATATTACATTTTTTCTGGTATAGGAGAAGTTGTTGGTGCAATCCATAGATGAGGTGGAAGAGTTTATAAATCAACCAGCTGTTTCTGAGGATATCGTTGCTAGTAAAAAACAAAAATATGGATTTGATTATGATTATGATTATGATATGCCATCATTCCGCCTTTTGGACAACTCAGAAGATGTTGTGGTTGTTACACCATCTAGTAATATGGAGATCGAGACATTTTGTACGGCAGACGATTTAGAAAAAAGTACTATTTAGATTCTATGTAATTTTGTAATAGTATAACAGACTTTTGACCTTGTTCTTGTTTTATTTTACATTCAAATTTGGGTTCTGTTGCACTATATTAATGTTATTAATTATATATTTAAGCGCTATTTCATGTATTCCATATTTTTTTTCTTTTACCTAGACTTCTCATCTTGTTGGATGTGAGGGAGGGGGGACTTGTTATTTGTCTAAGGGTTCGGTGAAGTGTTGTCCAGGGAATTACTGAATGTTGTTTGCCTTAGGAAATTTAGTGAGTTGTTGATGTTTATGTGATGCCTGGGAGGCAATACTCCAAGGTTATTGTGTGAGATAAGTTGTGGGAGGGTGAAGGCAACATGCTGCCTGTGAGGCTGCCTATGCAGCATCATTTCAAGTGTATTAACTTTGGAAATTTGGATATGGGGTGGATGCCAAGTGCTGCCTGTTAAAGGTTCTAGTTTTTGAGGGGTTTAGGTCAAGTGCTGCTTGTCAGGCATCCAGTTAAGGGATTTAGGTTGTGAGCGATGTAGGCCAAGTATTTCCTAGGCAGCAACTCAATGGAATTGGGTGTGGGGTGTTGGTAAGTATTTGGGGGTCAACTGTTGCCCATTTGCCAACACTTGTATCTAAACACACTGCAACATTTATAGGGAATTTCGCTTGGTGAATTTTGTGAGAGTTTGGGGGTGAAGTGCTGCCTAGACAGCAGCATTTCAAGTGTATTAGCTTTGGGATTTTGGGTAAGGGGTCGATGCCAAGTGCTGTTGCATGTTAAAAGATCTAGTTTGTGAGGGGTGTAGGTCAAGTAGTGCTTATCAGGAATCCTGTTAAGGGATGTAGTTTATAGGGGATGTAGGCCAAGTGTTGCCTAGGCATCAAGTCAATGAGAATTGGGTGTCGAGTGTTGGTAAGGATTTAGGGTCAACTGTTACCCATTTGCCAACACTTGTATCTAAACACAATGGTAAAGTGATGCGTTGGCATCAGTTCATGGGATCTTGGAGAAGGTTTTGATGAGTTAAACATAAACTGCTGCCATCCGGACAACACTTTGGGGCAGTTAATCCAGTCTAAGTCGGGTTTGGGATAAGTGTTGCCTATCTGCCCATACATTAAGGCATTTGAACTGCAGCGAGAATGAGTGGGAAACCTATTCTTATTTTGCAAGTTTTGTGGATTGAATGTGTTCACGTAACTTTAACGAAAATGAGAAATAGTTGTGCTTACAGCAAAACGAAAAGTATTTGTTGAAAAATTTAATGCAATATCATAAGAAAATAACATATTCATGCCACAGCTCCAGCTCTGTTTCTATATCTTCTTGCATGTGGATGTTGGACCAGAGTGTGGAGACAACTTGTTCTATTGTGTCCAATTCTTTTGCATCTCGAGCATCTGATCCTACTCTTAAAGAATTCTGCTCTTGAAATATATCTTTTTGTTTGTCTCCTACCGAGCTGAATTTTTGTATTCGGTGGGTGTACAGTGAATTACTTTATACTTTGTGGAACATCCCACGAGCTGTCACTTCCCACTGGAAGAATTTCTCCCTGATAAGTTTGCATCCAAGTGTTTCTTTGAACCAGTGTGCACCGTAAGTCGACTTGTTCAAGTTTCTTTTCTCTATTGCTGCAATGGCGTGGATGCATGGTATTTCGTCCATCTGAAACTGTAAGCAACCGCAGGACCTCTCCTTTAAATCTACAGTTAATTCATCTTTTCCATCTTTAACAGTAAAACTTGTGTCATTGCTTGGATTTACCTGCAAGCAAAAGATAATATCAAGTAAACAAAAAAGTGAAATGTTACATGAGTGTTTGTTTGCAGAGCTAATAGTCATTAGTTTTGTTGAACAAGAGCTATTTATTATCAGCCTAAAGGCAGTAGGAATCATGTTGGTGAGCTCTTCTTCGGCCCAACGTGTGAGGTCATGAAATGTGGCTCGTGCATCATTTCTCCTTTCATAAAACCAACTTTGGAGCTTGTTTTGGATGTAATCTATCAATCCCAATATAGGCAGCTTCCTGGCCTTCATACACTCTACATTATTCAATTTTTTCTTTATTTAGTGGTGTACGTAGGCATTGGAGGTTGACTGGCAACAAGAAGCCACAACTTGTAAGGCAATTTAGTACACACGTAAAGTGCTGCCTGTTGTGCACCAAATGTAGAGATCCCTATATATTTTTGTTTTGCACCAAACCTTCAAGTGTTGCCCACAAGTCAACACTTGAAAAGATACTTACTATGCATTCAAAACTGCTGCCTATTAGGCAGCACATGTAGAGCTACTCTACATGTAGCGTGGCCCTGTGGGCAACACTTACAAGGCACCACTTTAGGCGATGAAAAGTGCTGCATATTAGGCAACACATGTAGAGTTCATGTAACAGCAATTGTTTGCAGTTCAACTGCAAGTGCTGCCCACAAGTCAGCGAGTGCATTACAAACACATTACATTGCAACAGATCTTAAAAAACTTTTTCTGTTAGCACCAATTAACATACATCATCTACAAGTTATTTCAAGTTAATTTAGGCAAAGCAATGCAGTTGCGACTAAATAAGAGTAATTGCAATTTTTATTCGTAAATTCTTCAGCAAATACAGATTCAAAGTAATATAATTCTTTTTTGCAGCAACTGAAAATCAATGTGACGTTATCTAGCAGTAGTTTTCAATCATTATCATCAAAATTCACAAATCACAGTAGCTAATCTGTGATTATACAAAAACTAAATAAATTCCACGAATTTATGATGAAATTATGCAAAATTTAAAAACTACGTAAAATTAATGAAATATTGAAGAACTTACCTTTGAATCTTCTTTTTTCTGGAAATTTGAGTTCTTAGGTTAATCAGTTGGAAGAGTAAAGGGACGAAGGTCTGGAAATAAGTTGCAGAGTTAATGGAGGGAAGGTCTGGTTTATATGCTGTGTTTATATGATTTGTTCAAGGGTAATTTAGTCCAAAAAGATTCATTTAACTTAAAGAAGGTCATTCTTGCTAAATCACTCTTAGTGGAGTCAATTCTGCAAACCATTGCCTTAAGTGTCATAGTTTTGTCATTTACCCCTAGTATAGTACCCGCGCTGATGCGCAGAATTGCACCTGTTCATTCATATGTGCAAGCCACATTTACTGGTAAATTAGCTTGTGTACATTCCATAGCATATATGTTTCATCTGGATCCATTGCACTTTCTTTTTTTCTTTTCTTTTTTGTTAAATCGATTCACATCTACCAAAATATATGTAATAATTTATTGAGTAAATCACGAAAAACATCTTGAGCTCTATAGAAACACAAAATATTTTAGAAAGAATAAAATATAAAGATTAAATAAACATACATTAATTAATAATTGGAATTTTACCGGGACTAAGCTTCTAATTATTGCTCATCATCCATGAAAAACTATTAGCTTGCCCATTTTCTCCGTAAATTTCAAATTGCTAGTTTTTCCTTTGAAGACATTGAATAAATTTTTTGCGCTGTCCGCCTCTTCTAAAATTCAAATTATCAATAGTAACTTGCAATACTAAAGTAGAAATCCACTTGTCACATGTATTGGTGGCTAACGGCCCGGTCCGGTCCGGGATCGGCATCGGCAACCGGTTCCGGTCCTGTCCGGGCAAAAAAATTTGAAAACCGTTTCAAAACCGGTCTAACCGGTCCGGTCTCATCCAGTTAAAAATATTTGAGTCGGGTCGGGACCGGCACCGGCGGCCGTTAAGCTGGTCGGTCCGGTTCGGTCAAGTTTAACGGTTTTATATTTTTATTTTTAGTTTTTTTTAGGCAAATAAAGTTGAAAATTAAAAAACTTAACAATTTATTAATGAAAGTAAACATCATTTGTAATAATTATGTAAATTATATTTTTTAATGAAACAAAACAATTATGTAAATTATATTTTTAAATTTATTAATGTAAAGTAAATAACTAAACACTAAACAAACGTTGATTGAAAAAGAAATACACACAATTGATTGGAAATTTGAGAAATGCATAATTGAAATGACAAAAACAAACTAGAAATTGAAAATTATAAAGATACTAAATAAACTAGAAATCCGAAAATACATAATTTAAATGACATAGATATTCCCTTAACCATCTCTTCAAATTTTCAATCATGCGGATTAAAGCCATTTATTCTATCCCATTCGGTCTTATGAAGTTTTTCTAAGTGCTTCCTAAACTTTCCCGTCCATTCACCGTTCACAGCAGTGTAAATTTGTCACTTTTTGTTACAGATGCTACATTTAGCTTTCTGAGTTTCAGTATCTTTCATAATAATTTGTGACACTACAGAATGGCATCTTCGTTCTGCAAGTCTTGTTTCACTAGGACCGGGAGCAGCGAGAGCGTAAATATTTGGCCAGGGAGCCATTTTCGTATCTGTTAGTTGAGTTTTAGCCCGTGTCTAAAAATTATTTGAGGAGTAGCCACTATTTTTATTAAAAGAGGTGAATGGATATTTATGCCCTTCACTCTTTCAATATCTAAGTTTACCCTAAACCCAACTCTGCATTATCATCTCTTCTGCATAAAGAATAACCACCATAAAAGGGCAATTTCAAAGCTTTTCAACAACCATTAGAAGAAGGAAACACCACTTATTTGAGAAGATAAAGCTTGGTGTGTATACCAAATTGAAGATTCAATTCAGGATCTTATCATCATTTATCAACTTGCAAAATTGAAAAACTCAGTACTTTTTTGTCATGGGTTTTGATTTGTAAAACGGAAAAATTCAGTACAATATTTCAAATAGTCATAGGTGAATTTGAACTTGAAAATTTAAATTTTAGTTTTTTGTTTTGGCTTTGAATATGAAAAAGTTGAAAGCTCATGAAAAGTCACTGAGATTTAAACTTGAAAAAGCTGAAAGCTCAGTATTTTTTCCTGAGATTTAAACTTGAAAAAGTTGAAAGCTCAATATTTTTTCCTAGAATTTAAATTTGAAAATTTTTGAAATCTCAGTATTTTTTGGGATTTAAAGTTAATAATTAAAATCTTAGTATTTTCTCCTGGAATTTGAACTTAAAAATCAATATCTCAGAACTTTTGTCAAGTTGAAATATTTATATTTTTTTCTGGATTTGTACTTGAAAAGTGAAGATTTCAGTTTAAAATACTGAAATTTGGATCGAGAAAAATAGGAAGTTTGAAAAAAAAAAAACTGAAATTTGCTTCTTTCTTCATGTTCACGTCCAGCTGCAGATCATGGGAAAAAACTTCTGCAAGCATTTTTCTATTTTGTAAGCGTGTTATTGTCCCACTTATTAGAAGATGGCTATAATTCAATTAATTTTGGAATGGTGGGCAATCCCTATTGAATTGTATAAAAAATAGCTACTGATCAAAAGGACTCAGCAAGAGCTTGATTTTCAGCCATTATAATTGTTTGGACTTTGGAAAATTTTTAGAAAATAGCTTTTTAGAGTAATTTGAGAGATAAATTGATAGAAAGTGATGAATTGTGTGATATAATGATGAAATAATAGGGTATATATAGATAAAAATAGGTTGGGGGTATGGGGGGTCGTTTAGGGAGGTGGTAGCCAAATATAGCCGTTTTTTACCGTTTGCCAATGGCTATATTTGAAAGAGAGCCATTGGCCCATTCAAACTGTCGGTCCGGTTCCGGCAGCCGGCCCAAACGTATTTTTTTGTTTTCTTTTTGTTTTTCATTTATGTTTTATTTAAAGTGATGGATAATTTGAAAAATATAACGACAAAATATTATCAAGTTTTTACTTGTACATATGTTTGGAATGTTTAGTTTATTTCAATGTTTAAAGTTTATACTTAGAATTAAAAAACTTGTAGTAATTTTTCAAACTTTGAAGTAATGAAATTTTTGAAGTAATGATTCAAAGTTCAAACTTTTGAATTAATTTGTTAAGTTCAAAGTTCAAACTTTGAATTAATTTTATAAAAATCAAATTTAAACTAATTTACAAACTAGTAATTAATTGTAGTATTTTTGCGCAAACTATAAATAAAAAATAAAAAATATGAAGACAATAGTTGTGATTGAATTCCAAGACTTGGAGAAATTTTATTGATTTGTTTAAGACATAAGTAGTGCAACACATACTACAATAGCTAAACTTTCAAACTTGTAATTTAAAAATTCTTATTTAGAAATTACATTCTTTTAAACATATTAGCTAGTTTCTTGATGATAGTCGTTATTAGCGCTAACATCATGATAATATTGAGAATCATCTATGTGGGTGAACTGACTAGAACTACCAGCAATTTTTTTACCCCTATTTCCCCTACGAACACGTGCCCGCCCCCACTATTAGTTCTAATTGAACCTCTTTGAGACATAATAATAACAAATAAAATAAATATATGACCAAAATAATTATAAAAGAGTAGAAAGTAGGAACGAACAACCAAATATAACCGTATAATTGAGGTGAAGTTGAAACTTGCGCCTTCACTTCAATTAATTAGTTGAATAATTGATAATCCAAAATTTGCAAAAATAGACAAATTGATATTTCAACCAAATAGCGCCTCCAATTGACCCAATACATGATATTTGAAAACTTCACGAAATAGCCAAATATAACTTTGATAGCAACTCCAATTAAAACTAAATAGCCAAAGTAGAATAATAGCAATATTATAGAAAATTTGAGAGAATTGGAAGATTTGTGTGAAAAATATGATGAAATAATGGGGGTATTTATAAGAAAAAAATAGTTAGGGGTGGTTATGGTGTGGTAGAGGGGTGAAAATAGCCGTTTTTGGCCGTTGGATAACGGCTAGGGGGTCAAAAGAGCCGTTGCCAACGGCTAAAAATCTAACTTTTTCTATTTTTTTTTGACCGGTCCGGTCCGACTCGGTCCGGCCGGTTCCGGTCCATTTTCTTACCGGTCCATCCGTCTTTTTTACACACCGTCTCAGAACCGGGGTCGGGGGGATCATTAGGGGTATTGGTCCGGTCTGAGCCGGTTTGCGGCCCAAATCCGGCCCGATCCGGTCGCGACCGGCTCGTTTTCCACCCTTAGTCACATGCATAAAGATGGATGTCCCTTTTTAAACTTTTTTTCTGTATAAATAAAATAACTTTCAAATAGATCAACAAAATATAAAAGCATGCTCATTAAAGAAAATTAACCTTAATCAGCATTACCCAATTCTTCACTCATGAACCAAAGCTCTTTCCGGCTATTGTTTCGTCTTTTTTATCTTCCGTCTATAGAAGCAACATATAGTAGATGATAATTAAGTTAAATTAATTAGTCATCATTCTCTATCTACAAAACCGGTTCTATGAAAGCCAACAAAAAAAAAAAAAAAAAAAAAAAAAAAAGCAATACATGATGAAATTAAGCACCTCATCCGGCAAACTAAGCATGGTATACATTAGGGCTGGCTAACGGCCCGGCCCGGTCCGGGACCGGTACCGGATTTCGGTTCCGGTCCGGAACCGGGCCAAAAAAAATTCAAAACCGGAGTGGTACCGGTCTACCGGTCCGGTCCGTGCCGGTTATATAAATTGGTGCCGGATCGGAACCGGTTCCGGCGACCGTTAAGCCGGTCGGTACCGGTCCTGTCCGGCCGGTTAAACGGTTTTTTTAAATTTTCTTTTTGTTTTTTTTTAGGCAAATAAAGTTAAAATTTGAAAAACTTAACAATTTATTTAAAGTGGTGGAAACTTTGAAAAATATTACAACAAAATATTATTTAGTTTTTACTTGTACATATTAAAGTTTAAACTTAGAATTAAAAAACTTGTAGTATTTTTTATACTTTGAACTTTGAAGTAATGAAATTTTTGAAGTGATGATTCAAATTTCAAACTTTTGAATTAATTTGTTAAGTTCAATGTTCAAACTTTGAATTAATTTTAGTAAATTCAAATTTTGAATTAATTTGTTAAGTTCAAAATTCAAACTTTGAAATAATTTACAAACTAGTAATTAATTGTAGTATTTTTTGCGCAAACTATAAATTAAAAATAAAAAGTATGAAGACAATAGTTGTGATTGAATTCCAAGACTTGGAGCAATTTTATTGAATTGTTTAATATATAAGTAGTGCAAATTACATCTAAACTTCAAACTTGTAAATTCAAAATTCTTATTTAGAAAATTACATTCTTTTAAACATATTAGCTAGTTTCTTGAGGATAGTTGTAGGCTTTTCTTTTGGAACTGGCCGTTGTTGATCTTGTTCATCATCTCCTTCTGGTTCTTCGTCTTCTTCTTCTTCTTCATTGCCGGTTTGACTCCCTTCACTTGTTCTGTCGCTCAAAATTTGATCGAGATATGCTTTGCCCTTTTTCTTAGTAAGTTCTGGTAGACCAAAGTTTCTTCGCTCTGCTCTGATCCAATCCCTGAATAAAACTCCTGTCTCCATTGCCTCCTCCCTCAACGAATATCTGTGATCTCCAATTTGAAATCTTCCTTGGCTAAAAGCGCTTTCCGATGCAACTGATGAAGCTTGAATTGTTAATATATCCCGGGCCATTTTTGCAAGAATTGGAAATTGCGATTCTTGATTCTTCCAATAATCCAATAAATTCGCAGTTCCAAAGTTGTTAAGTTTCTTTGGATATTGAATTAAATACACTTGGAACTCGCTGTATTCCTCCCCGTACTCGTCCTGTTCTGAAAGCAACTTTTCGTCAAGTCCCCCAAAAGTGCTCATTCCTGCATGTGAAGAACTTTGCCCGGCGGATAGTATTGGTTCCGTTGGTGTAGCAGTGTCTGCCCAAGCTCTATACTTTGCAAAAACAGCCACGGTATCTGCATAAACTTTAGCAATAGCCTCGTCTACACTTGGATACCCATTAGTAGCAATTTCATCTGGAGTAATTTCTAAATTTGCATATACTTCTCTAACAAGTCGTTCAGTTAACTTAATTTTAAAAGCAGGATGCAACACAGAAGCAATGTAAAAAAGAGGAGGAATTGGAAAAAAATATTTTCTAAACTTTTCAATCATTAACTCTACAGCCGGTAAGTAAACTTCATATTGTTTATACATTTTCAATAATTCCGATATTCCAGCTATATAATATAACATGGTAGGAGTAGTTGGATAATATTGACCGCAAAATTCTAAAGTAGCTTGATAAAATTTTTGTAAAAACTGAAGAAGATGTTGAACAAGTTGCCAATCTTGATCTTGAAGGTGATAGATTTGCATAAAATGTTTATTATACATTTGAGAAATAGGCAGTCTATATTCATAAGCAACTTTCAATGCCTCATATAAAGTGTTCCACCTAGTACAAACTTCCTTTGGGACTCTCCTAACTGGCATTCCTAATTCTACACATTTTCTTTCCCATTCTCGTCTTCTTTCTTGGTTTTTATTTCTAAAAATATAAGTAATAGCTATCTGCACCTTTGCGATAATTTCGTTAAACAAGACAAGACCATCTCTTAGTACTAAGTTGTAAATATGACATGCACACCTAACATGAAAAAATTCAGGAAAAAGAGGGTTCAAAATAGGTATCAAGCTCCTAAGTGCATCTGTGTTGTTTGTAGCATTATCTACCGTAATACTAAAAACTTTGTTAGATATAAAGTACGTACGACAAATTGATGAAACTTTGTTACAAATATAATTTCCCGTGTGTGGTTCATCAACAATTTTATAAGCAATAATACGTTTTTGAAAAACCCAATCAGGATCTATCCAATGAACAGTAACAGTAATATAATCACATCCATTAGTAGAACGACCCAAATCCGTAGTAAGACATACTCTAGTGTCAAAGTTATCAAACATATATCGCAAATAATCCTGATATTCGTTCTTAAATTTAATAATATCATTTTTAACAGTAGTTCTTGGAAAACCTTTAAAAGAGGGATTATATATAGACTGAACATAACGAACAAAACCAGTAGAAGAAGGAAAACTATAAGGTAAACCCTCGAGGGCAACTAGTTTAGCAATAGCTTCCCTATCCTTTTGTTTATCATAAGTAAGAAGCCCTCCTGTTGTTTGGTTAATTCTTGTTTAGGTATCCGAAGATTCATCATGCGCTACTCCCCCATGTTCGGTCCCTAAATATATACCACCCGCCCGCGTTGCCCATTCTTTAGGATGTTTCTTTTGTAAGTGCTGCCTAAGTTTACCCGTCCCACCCTCATTACCCCCAGTTCTAAAAACCCACACCTTATCACAAAGCCCGCAGGAGGCCGTCTGCGCTGCAACGTTCTTTGATGCAAAATCCCACACATCAGATCTATCCTTACGTTTAGCCGGTATTCTAGTAGGAGGTTCAGGAGGCAAGTCTGACTGAACTTCGGGTGGACTAGCTTGAAATTCAGGTGTTTCTTCTAAATTAACCCCGCTTTGATTCCTATATTGTGTTTCTAACATTTCGTGATCAAGTATGTTACCAGCGCTAACATTGTGATAATATTGAGAATCATCTATGTGGGTGAACTGATTAGAACTACCAGCAATTTCTTTACCCCTATTTCCCCTACGACCACGTGCCCGCCCCCCACTACTAGTTCCAATTGAACCTCGTTGAGACATAATAATAGCAAATAAAATAAATATATATGACAAAAAAATAATAAAAGAGTATAAGTAGGAACGACCAACCAAATATAACCGTATAATTGAGGTGAAGTTGAAACTTGAGCCTCCACTTCAATTAATTAGTTGAATACTTGATAATCGAAAAATTGCAAAAATAGCCAAATTGATATTTCAACCACGTAGCGCTTCCAATTGACCCAATACTTGATATTTGTAAACTTCACCAAGTAGCCAAATATAACTTTGATAGAAACTCCAAATAGAACTTGATAAAGTAGCCAAATTATAAATTTTTAACAAATAGTCAAAGTAGAATAATAGCAATATTGTAGAAAATTTGAGAGAATTAGAGAGAATTGGAAGATTTGTGTGAAGAATATGATGAAATAATGGGGTATTTATAGAAAAAAAATAGTTAGGGGTGGTTATGGGGTGGTAGAGGGGTGTAATTGGCCATTTTTGGCCGTTGGACAACGGCTAAGGGGTCAAAAGAGCCGTTGTCCAACGGCTAGAAACGGCTAGATCCACCAGATTTTCTTTTTTTTTTTTTAATTTTTTGGACCGGTCCGGTCCGGCCGGTTCCGGCCCAAAATTATACCGGTTCATCCGGTTTTTTTTCGTGGCACCGGTTCGGTACCGGGACCGGGGCCCGTTAGGGACCAACGGTCCGGTTTCAACCGGTCCGAGCCGGTTTCCGGCCCGAATCCGGTCCGGTCCGGTCAAAACCGGACCGTTAGCCACCCTTAGTATACATTATGACTTTTGACCGCTGCCATTTTGAAGCAAAAATATATCTGTACACAAATAGAAAATAATATAAATAAATATTAGTCCAAATTGTAGAACCATATGAACATATGTATGGGAATAAAAAATAAACGGCCTATATTAAACAATGAAGAAAGAAGAATAATTAGAACTCCAATAACTTTGTGGAAGAATCTATCTATCTATATATATATATATAGTGAATGTTGGGAGGGAGATACAAAACTTATCTTTAAATCTACAATAAATTTGAACGGTGTAAAAGATGAAAATATTATTTAAATTTTGAAAATGAAAGTTGTTATGGCTGAGTATTTATCTCCTGTTCAATTGGTGAAATCGATAATGATCCTAACTCCTAAGTGCAATTATCTCAATTTGAAAATGCACCAAATTTTTCTTTATCTTCTTATACTAAAGATAATAATCTTTTTAAACTAAATTCTAAATCCACTATAATCGGCAATCGCAATATCCTAATGATCTTTTAATAGTTTAATATGTTGAAGTCACTAACTTTTTGTCAATACATAGGTGCTTTCTCAAAGAATAGTGGATGTTATCTTTAAAAAAAAATTACAGATTTGGAGAAATACCTGTTATTAATTTTTTTTAAAAATAATTTATCTTTAAAGTTAGATACAAACTAACCACACTTAATTTAAAATGTATGATATAAATAAATATAGGTAGGTCCGGAAATAGTTACTATCTCAGTTCAAATGGAAAAACATCACATCTTAAAAATATGGATAAAATACAGTAAGTTTCCTTCCACAAGGTCACTCCCACATATTTATTCAAAAATCGTATCTCTTGAAAATAGTTATAGATCAATTCAAATTGGAAAATATCATCCTTTTGAACTCAAACAGAATATACTTTATCTTTAATTTGTTTTAATTTATGTAGGATTTATCTAAATACATCTATTGCTATTTCAAATTCAAAAATAAATATATCTTTCAATTGAAAAGAAAATATTAACTAATCAGTTCAAAATTTTAGTTGCATTTCCATTGCTCCTTACCGAATTAGATACAATTTTCACCACTTTCAATATAACTCTTTATTCAAAATCATTTTCAATATAGCTCTAATCAAGTGAAGATATACGTGAAGGAATATAAACACAGCGGAAGCAATTTTAGGATTAAGAACTCACATGTAATCTAGACAAACTAGCAGGCTATTAAGTTTTACATAAATATAAAACGAAATACCTCTTGAAGCGTGACTTCAACCTTGAAACAAATCCTCAATCACGAGCAGGATCATCTATGGGGTCGTACTCCAGTTCCATGATCTTCTGTCGTGTGCCCGAACAATACCCAGACAGATAATATTTGAGTAGAACAAATATTTCAGAGAGAGAAAACTATTTAGGGTTTTTGTGTGTTCTTCCTTTTGGCCAAGAATCCCTTTTATATATTTTTAAGGTAAAACTCTTTTCCAAAACCGTATAGGATTCTTTTCCACCAAGAAACCCCTCTCCTAGTCCTAATTAGATTCGGTCATAACAGAGACCACATAATTAATTAATGAGGCTTCCAATTATGAAATTAATTCTTTTCTCTAGAATTAACCTTTCCATAATAAATTACAAATTATTTCCACTAGAAATTCGTAATTGCACTCCTCAGTTGAATTTCGAATTCTTCCATCAAATCTTATTTAACTCCCCAAGTTAAGATTACAGACACCAATCAATAATATCAAATTACTGACAATTTAATATATTGACTAAATGAATATCCTTTAGACTTTCGCTTAACTTATTCCATGTGCCGGATATAAAATCAACTAGCCAGATTTACACAAAGAAACATATAAGCTTTCATAAAGGGGTGTCATCAATCTCTATACCGAGACGTGGATTCTATCAACTAGCTATCACTTCGCAAATGCATATTATCATTATCCAGCTTATCAGGAATTATTTGACCCAAATATCCTGGACCTCACCTATTGATAAATCAAGACAATGAATAATATACACCACTAATAATAGCTATATCAAGATTAAGAGTATAAGTACATTTGATGAGCTAGAGAGTTTGTTTCATATAGTCAGTATAAAAACACTTATCTCTACTTGGTCCATTCAGTACACCCAAAGCGTAATAGCACAAGAAGTTGGAACTATACCGTTCCTATAATCAAGATAAATTATATATAATCTTGTACTACAATCATACCGATGGCTTTGTCCAATTTATATCTTAGATTGTGAACATCACTTTTTTTTATTTATAAGAACCGATGACTTAATCTTCCGTGTATAAGCTTGGCTCTACACACTAAATCAACTACTATATAAATAATAGGACACACATAACACAATTGATCTAAATAACTTCATTATATTTTATAAATGAATACCAATTGTTCAACTAGGAATAATCCAACTAAAACCGCATGGTTATTTGTATATTCCAACAATCTCCCACTTATACTTATAACCATGTCATTTTTATAATACATACTATATCTAAACACATGATTAATAGTATATATCCCATCAAACTCCCACTTAGACTTTTAACCATGCATCTAAAACTTTCACAGGCATTCCTTTTACATGAATACTCAAAGGATCTAGCCAAGTTGTTTTCTGATGCAATCATTATCACACAGCGCTTTTCAATACTAACCGGTCAGTTTTAACCTCTGCAGGGACCCTGTCATGAAACTATCCCAAGAGTGTACGCTGAACTATTTTTATTTTTTTCTTCCACTACGACGAAGTACTACTACTAAGTCACACTACCATGTTCTTTTGGTGAAACCACACAACAATTAGAGTCTTAAGTCTCAATATTCTTTTCTTACCTTTTGGTATAAGAATACGAACAACTTCATCTTGAAGTGTATATTAACGACTTTTCAAAAAATCACTCCCACTACTTTGGAGTAGTGGATAATCCAAGCATCTTTTGTATATTGACATTTCTCCGACTACTTAAATGCAATGGAACATCAATTCCGACATGTGGATTGGATTTCTTGAACTTTAGGATTTTTTGGTGATTCACTTGTTATTTCTTTGTACAGTTCCAGTAAATAAAATTTACTTCTAGGAGCATTGTTAATTAAATAGTCATATTTTAGAAATCTGGTATTTATACTAAACAAATACCTTCTTTTCATTATGAAAGGTAAATAAACTTCTTTCGTCCCCTTTGTATAGCCAATAAACATATGCACATTCATCCTTGATTCCAACTAACCAGTTTTTCCTTTAAAAGGTACTAACATAGAAGGACTACATTTAGAATATAATTTAAAGTTTCTAAGGCATATTCCCAAAACGAAAGAAAATAACAAATTTGAACAACTCCATATTGATCTAACCATCTCCATAAGAGACTTAATTCTTCTTTCTGGTACACCATTATGTTATAGCATCCCAGGTGTAGACGTAATTTCTTATTCTGATAAGTAATTAATGAACTTTACAAAGAGGTATCACCACCACGATCAGATCGCAATGACTTAATATATTTTCCATGACGCTTTTCCTTTTCAGTCTTAAACTCCTTCATTTCACAAAACATTAAGACTTATAATGCATCAAATAAATATTTCATATTTTTAGTAGTCATTTATGAATGTCATAAAAATACTCAAAACACCTCTTGCATGTATGTTCATCAGACTATACTAATCAGAACGAGTTAATTCTAACTTATCACTAGCTTTATTTCCTTTTAAGGTGAAGTATCACTTAGTCATATTTTCTTTTAACTAGAATTCATAGGGTTGGTAGTGCCTCCACTTTCAATGAACCTTAAAGATCCATCCATAACCAACCACAATATTCTATTAAAATACACATGACCTTGATACAAGAGCAACAGATAAGTGTTATTCAATTTCAAAGACTATTTTCTCTTATGGGGCAGATCGATATCGTTAAATTCAGAAGATATATCAAATGAAAAGGCCTTACAACATTTTACCACAAGAGATAAACATTTATCAACCTCAATAACACCAAAGTTATTGGTAAAATAAATTGTATATCCATCTCTTATTAAGTTAGTAACTGAAATCAAATTTCTTTCTATTTTAACATATATATATATAATGCATCCTTTAAATTAATGTCTTGTCACCACCAAAATAAATCCTAGAACATTTAGTTTAGTGAGAGAATAGCACTTAGGGAATTGAAATAAAGACATATCTAATTAGTGAGGCAAAAAAATTTAAATAGATCAACTCAGGTCATGTAGCATTGAATAATCAAATTCAAAACACATCACACATATATTTTCATGCATCTTAAATAGCCAAATTTATTGGGAAAGTAACTATTCATGCACCATATACATGCAATGTCAGATTTCACTCATTAAATTAAATAATATCAAACTCAGTTAGAGAGTCAACTATCAATTTAATTCAAGTAAATATCAATTATTGAATAGCCCTACTCTCAGTTACTCAACATGCAATTCTCAGTTGGAGAGATATACACAAGTCATCAACAACTAGTGATTAAACCTGATATACCAATAATGAATTTATCCGTTGGGGATCAGAGGAAGACCTATTGTCAACACGTAAACATATCATTTATATTAGTATTCAATCATGGATACCACATGGACTTTTAAGCCAAGTATACTCAACAATAAATTTATCCGTAAGGGAGTAAGTGAAACGACCTCGGTTAGTCGTTTTGGAAGTTAGGACTCCGATTGGCGTGCCGATAATTTTAAAATATTTGTAATGTCCATTAGGACCTGTCTGTAAAATTTGAGCTAAATCAGACCTCATTTGGTAGGCATTGGAAGAAGGTTTCAGTTTTTATTGTCGATAAATATTAAAAAGAGATTTTTGAGCTCGGTTTTGGCGAATGAGCTCCGATTCGAAATCCGAAAGTGCCGTTAGGTTATGATTATTTATGGATTTTGTAAACTTTCGAAAGTGAATTTTGATGTCGTCGGCTAGTTTCCGCTAAAATGCCGAAAGTTAAATAATTTGACTTTTCTATTTAAATTCGCATCTTGAGTTTCGGGAACCCGATTTGAGATCCGCCTTCGTGAGTATGTTACATATATTTTGTATAACTTGTATGCAAAAGTTGGAATTATTTCGAATATCGTAGGGTACCGTTTTAATTTTTACCGTAACAGCGAATTTTTTTAAAAAAAAAAGAAAAAAAAAAGAGAAAAAGACAAAAACTTAAAATGTAATGGCGGTGGGCATATATGACTATATATTCTACTTGGCATATGCTAAGTACGAAACAGTAACAAAAACGATTCAGAAGCAGAGAAAAATGAAATGGCGTAGAAATGGAAAACAATGCCAGAAAATGAGAAAAGGAGCCGGAAAAAAGTAGAATTTTCACCTTGAAATATTCAGGTAATGATCCTAATATATTATTTGAGTTATTACGTGTGTTTGAATATGTTTTAATGGTAAAACTTGGAATATTATACATCGTTTTAATAAGTTTAATTGATAATTTAAAGGGTCAAATGGACCCCGATAACGAAATTGATTATATATTCGTACTCAGTGAGTTATGGGCAACATATAACTGTAAATTATTTGTGGTTTGGTTATGTGACCTTAAATCCTGTACATAGGCCTGGCCTGCGTATTGCGTATGCGAATAGGGTATCAGGATCCTAACCAGATTGCCCTAAAATGTGAGGAATGAAGCCTTTAGCCTAATTTGACATATTTTTCTGCTTATTGAATAGAGTGAGATCGTTTGACAATGAAACCAAAGGACAAGCGGTGATTGAATGGATGTACTAACTTTGTAACAAGGCAAGTGTTTATATCCATTTCTTTGGAGGCACCTGGCCTCGTGGATTTTCTGCCACGTGTTCCTTACGTGTGTAGCCGCCGATAGGCGTACTCATTACGCCTTAGCTTTGGATTTACATTGTATATTATATGTTATGTCCTGTTGTTGGTATTGCATTAAGGATCTGAGCATTGTACCATGGCTGTGAGTTGGCATCTACTTCCCAGCTGTCGATGAAAGTTCCGCGCCGGTGAAGGGTTATTATTGCATCACATTGCATTCATATGCATTATATGTCATACATATGCATTACATTGCATATCATATCAGGTCAATCAGAGATCGTGAATTTTTTATCGCAAAGCTATGACCAAATTCGAAAGATAATTTTTTAGGTGTTCTTGTGAATTAATGATGTCCGTTTCCATTCTCTTTATAATTATCCTATGAGCACAAGGTATACATGTGTTACTTCTTTGACTAAGATACACAAAACTTCATCCTATATCAAATTGTCTTGTTCAATTAATACACATGAGAGCCCAAGATACTATTTTCTCCTATTGAGTGAAAACCTCAATATCTTATCTCATGAATTAATTTAGTGTTTCTAGTTATCAAGAAATTAATCTCCTTTTCAAGTAGATAAAATTTCACCACTAACATACACTTACCAAGAGACAATTTATACATGGTACATTGAGAAAATTCAACGATTCAAATAAATAGAGCACTTTGACGAATCCTATTTACTAATCGTAATTCTCAATCCATGGGTTTGACATAATCTCATATGTATAGAACTTTAAGAATTTTCAATGATACGTAAGCATTTATCCGTCATTAACTCTTAATCCATATACAATATCATCTCACAGGGATAAAGTAACAAGAATTTTCAAGAATCTCAAATAAATAAACCACTTTAATGGTAACCATTTATTAATCACAAATTCTTAATCCATGTATGATATCATCTTACATGTATAAAATCTTAAAAATTTTCAATGATTCTCAATAAATATTCTATGTAACTGGTAAACATTTATCAATCATAAATTCTTAATCCATATACGATATCATATCACATGTATAATACCTATATGCCATTAAGAATTTTCAAATCTTCCAAATAAATAAACCATTTTGATTACGACCATTTATTTATCATAATATTCTTAACACATATATATTAAGAATTTTCAATGATTCCAAATAAATAAATCAATTTTGTTGTAGCTATTTATTAAACAAAATTCTTAATTCATATAATTTTATATGCCCAAATTGAAGATGATGCCAAGACTTTCTTTTCGTAAGAGTGGTGCCTATCTGCTCATTACTTATAATTACTTTACAGTAGTTACAAACAAATATAGATACAACCAAAAGCAAGTTTTATGATGGAAACTCGTGTTAAGTAGTAACCTGGCCAAAGTGCACACTATAAATTCAATTTCAATTTACCAACACACGTTGTAATTTCTGGTCAAATACAAAAGGGATAGGAAATACCACTTTGTCTCCTAGCAGCTTGCCCTAAGATGCCGCCCAAGACATCAAAAAAAATTTGGTGACTTCAATTTACTCACATAAGTGTAAATTAACGAGACTGACCAAGTCTTGGCAATCATTGGATGAAACAATAACCATCAATAAGTTGAATTTATTATTACTTAAATCTATCCAATCAAACTTTGCATCTTTTGCAAGAACTTGCAACTTAGAGTCCCAGCAGGTGTGATTTATTTCCCTTTTCTTTCCGTTGCCAACTTTACAAATACAGTGAACTCAAGAAACAATCCACATCTAAAAGTTGTAACCAGGCGTCAGAACCAAAATCACAATCCATTCGACTACTCCTTTATTCAATTTGACCAGTAAGATTATCGTTCAATCGTCTGTTATATATCTGCACTTACGATAATGACCAAAACAAAAATAGATGAAGTAGAAAAATTTCAAGCCAACAGTATACACTGCATGTCCTTAAGAAACCTAATCCCTCACAGTTACCCAAGGTTTGTGGATTAATTTCTCCCAGGATAGAATTGAATTATCCTCACTGTGTTAGCGGTAATTCAAATCACAGTGAACAGCGAACTCAAATAATGGTAGCAAATCACACTGACTCAGAACTTATTTTGTTTTGAAAAAAAATGCAAAAGTAATGAGAGAGAGAGAGTATGAAAATTTTTGGATGAACAAGATGAGGCAAAATGCCTCTCTATTTATAGCCACAAGATTTGGAGTGAAAAGGCATGAAGGTATCTTTTCATTTTGCTGAAGTGGTTGTTCATGAAAGGCAGCCTTCAAGGTGGTTGTTCAATGAAAAGGTGTCTTTTCATTTTGGTGAAATGGCTGTTCATGAAAGGCAGCCTTCAAAGTGGCTGTTCAATGAAAAAGTACCCTTTCATTCATGTTACAGCTTTTGGGAACTTTGGAATATTTGCATAAATATTCCACTCTTTATTTCCGTTACGAAAACGGCCCCAAATCAAATAAATAGAGAGGCATTTTGCCTCATTTTGTTCATCCAAAAATTTTCATACTCTCTCTCTCTCTCTCATTACTTTTGCATTTGTTTTCAAAACAAAGTAAGTTCTGAGTCACTGTGATTTGTTACCATTATTTGAGTTCGCTGTTCACTGTGATTTGAATTACCGCTATCACAGTGAGGATAATTCCATTCTATCATGGGAGAAATTAATCCACAAACCTTGGGTAACTGTGAGAGGATTAGATTTCTTAAGGACAGGCAGTGTATACTGTTGGCTTGGAATTTTTCTACTTCATCTATTTCTGTTTTGGTCATTATCGAAAGTGCAGACATATAACAATCTTAAGAAATCTAATTTGTATTTTGATCTGCTAATCGATAATAGGCTGTTTGTGGAGACTAAATCTGAAAAGATTTTCTACTCCAAACTGCTGTGGAGACTAAAATCTGAAAAGATTTTCTACTCCAAATTTAATATTCCGTTTTTGAAGATTTAAATACTTCAACGGATTATTAAAATTATTGTGTGTTTAACCCGTTCAGAAGATTAAAAACTTCCGGATTATTTATATTATTATTTGCAGTTTGAAGATATAAAAAATTTACCATACATTAAATCAGTTTGAAGATATAAAATCTTCACAGTACATTAAATCAGATTGTTTGAATCTGACTGTGTTATTTTATTTTTACAGAATAATGACGAACATAGAAAATAACAACGGTGTTTCTGGTACACCAAATGCTTCTATTGGTGCAAGCTCCAGCCGCCCTGTATCTGCACCGGCTCCTGCGCCAGCACCGGCTGAAAAGCCGGGAAAGTTTGACGGGATTGACTTCAAAAGGTGGCAGCAAAAGATGTTCTTTTATCTGACCACACTGAGTTTGCAACGATTCATTAAGGAGGATGTTCTTGTCCCGGCAGACGACACTCTTGAAAATGAACGTTTCGTTGTTATTGAGGCATGGAAGCATTCTGATTTTCTATGTAAAAACTACATTCTGAATGGACTGGAGGACGACTTATACAATGTCTACAGTACCGCTGCAACTTCGAAGGAGCTTTGGCTTGCTCTTGAAAAGAAGTACAAAACTGAAGATGCTGGGATGAAGAAATTTGTAGCCGCCAAATTTCTGGACTTTAAGATGGTGGACAGTAAAACTGTCATAAGTCAAATCCAAGAGTTGCAAGTGATCATTCATGATCTCATTGCTGAAGGTATGATCCAAATTAATGCTTATATTAGAAGTATTAATTATCCTATTAATAATAAATTTCTCATTGAAGGATTGGTCATCAATGAGGCGTTTCAAGTGGCTGCGGTAATTGAAAAGTTACCACCTTTGTGGAAAGACTTTAAGAATTACTTAAAACACAAGCGCAAGGAGATGTCACTCGAAGATCTCATTGTTCTTTTGAGGATCGAGGAAGACAACAAGATTGCGGAGAAGAAGGTTGCTCGTGGAAGTTCAACAGTAATGGGAGCAAATATCGTTGAGACAAATGATGCACCAAAGAACAACAAAAGGAAGAAACCTTCTGGACCAAACAATCAGCCGAAAAAGAAGAAATTCAAGGGCAATTGCCGCAACTGTGGCAAATATGGACACAAGGCTGTAGACTGTCGTGCCCCAAAGAATGCCAAAAATAATAAAGGTCAAGCAAACATGGTAGAAGATACTATTTCCCAAGGAGTGCAAGAGATATATCTTTGTGCAATGATTTCTGAGTGTAACTTGGTAGGAAATCTGAAAGAATGGTGGATTGATTCTGGAGCCACCCACCATGTTTGTGCAAATAAAGATGTGTTTACTAGCTATGCTCCCGCTGGACCTAATGAGACACTCTTCATGAGAAATTCTGCAACAGCAAAGATTGAAGGTTATGGCAAGATAGGCCTAAAAATGACCTCGGGCAAGGTTGTGACTCTGAACAATGTTCTTCACGTTCCAGAAATACGTAAGAACTTAGTGTCAGCTTCACTTCTCGTCAAGAACAGGTTTAAGTGTGTTTTTGTTGCTGACAAGGTTGTATTAACTAAGAATGATAGTTTTGTAGGAAAAGGTTACCTATGTGAGGGCCTTTTCAAGCTGAATGTAATGACTGTTTCTATCAATAATAAAGTTCAAGCTTCTTCTTACTTACTTGAGTCAAATGAATTATGGCATGCATGTTTGGGATATGTTAATTATGAAACCTTGCGGAAAATGATAAATATGGAAGTATTGCCTAAATTTGAATGTAATAAATCAAAATGTCAAATATGTGTTGAGTCTAAATTTGCGAAACATCCTTACAAATCACTTGAAAGGAATTCCAAACCTTTAGACTTAATTCATACCGATATTTGTGATATGAAGTCAATACCATCTCGCGGTGGAAAGAAGTATTTCATAACTTTTATTGATGATAGCACTCGTTACTGCTACGTTTATTTACTTAGTAGTAAAGACGAGGCTGTAGATGCATTCAAGCAATATAAAATGAAGTTGAAACACAACTTAACAAAAGAATAAAAATGATAAGAAGTGATAGGGGCGGTGAATACGAATCTCCTTTTGAACAAATATGTTTGGAATATGGCATTATTCACCAAAATACTGCCCTTTACACGCCATAATCTAATGAGATTGCGGAAAGGAAAAATAGAACTTTAAAAGAGATGATGAATGCCTTGTTGTTAAGTTCGAGTTTACCCCAAAACTTATGGGGGAAAGTTATTCTTACAGCTAGTCGAATACTTAATCGTGTACCCCACAGCAAAACACAATCCATTCCATATGAAAAGTGGAAGGGAAGAAAGCCAAGCTTGAATAAGCTCAAAGTGTGGGGGGTGTTTGGCAAAGGTACAAGTTCCTAAACCTAAAAGGGAAAACATAGGACCAAAAACCGTTGATTGTGTTTTCATAGGATATGCCAAGAATAATAAGGCATATCGTTTTCTGGTTTACAAATCAGAAAATCCTGACATTCATATTAATACGGTTATGGAATCAGATAATGTTGAATTCTTTGAAAACATATATCCGTATAAAAGTGAATATGAATCGTCAAGTGTCAGCACGAAACGGCCAAGAGAAGGTACATAAGAAAGTATGCCAAATAATGATAATCCAAGACGTAGTAAACGTCAAAGTACGTCTACTTCTTTTGGACCAGATTTTATGACTTTCCTATTGGAAAATGAGCCTCAAACTTATAAAGAAGCAATGGCTTCTTCAGAGTCTCCATATTAGAAAGAGGCAGTCAATAGTGAGATTGAATCCATTTTAAGCAACCACACATGGGAGTTGGTTGATTTTCCTCCTGGGAACAAACCTTTAGGTTACAAATGGATTTTCAAAAGGAAAATGAAAGCTGATGGTACTATTGACAAATACAAGGCTAGACTGGTCGTTAAAGGTTATAGATAAAAAAAAGGGCCTTGATTATTTTGATACATACTCTCCGGTAAGCAGAATTACATCCATACAGATGCTAATAGCTTTGGCTGCCGTGTATGATCTTCAAATCCATCAAATGGATGTAAAGACAGCCTTCTTAAATGGAGATTTGGAGGAAGAAATCTACATGGAACAACCTGAAGGGTTCGTGGTTCCTGGGAAAGAAAAGAAGGTATGTCGACTTGTTAAGTCTCTTTATGGACTAAAACAAGCACCTAAACAATGGCATGCGAAATTTGACAGTACAATGTTGTCAAATGGCTTCCAAATTAATGAGTGTGATAAATGTGTGTACATTAAGAACACTCCAAATCATATAGTCATTGTTTGTCTATATGTGGATGACATGTTAATAATGAGTAAAGATATTGCTGACATCAATGCTACAAAGCGTATGCTAACTAGCAAGTTTGATATAAAAGACTTGGGAGTTGCGGATTTAATCTTGGGTATTAAAATTCAAAAAACTCCTCAAGGTTTGGCATTATCTCAAACTCATTACATCAGAAATATCCTGGAAAAATTCAAGTATTTAGACTTCAAAACTTCAAAGACTCCAATTGATGTTAATCTTGCCTTTACAAAGAATAAAGGACAAAACACGTCTCAACGAGACTACGCTAGAGTGTTGGGAAGTCTAATGTACATCATGAATTGTACACGACCAGATATAGCTTGTGCTATAAGTAAACTGAGTCAATACACAAGTAATCCTGGACAAAACCACTGGATGGCTATGAAACGAGTTTTGGGTTATTTGGAGTACACCCAAGACTATGCTTTGCACTATGATAAGTATCCCGCAGTTATAGAAGGATATTGTGATGCAAATTGGATCACCGGCTCAAAAGAATCAAAATCCACAAGTGGATATATTTTCACAATAGGTGGAGGAGCGGTAACTTGGAAATTATCCAAACAAACCTTGCTTGCTCGCTCTACAATAGAGGCAGAGTTCATAGCTTTGGACAAAGCCGGTGAAGAAGCTGAATGGCTCCAAAACTTCTTGGAAGACATTCCATTTTGGCCTAGGCCGTTGACACCTATATGTATACATTGCGATAGTCAATCGGCAATATCGAGGGCTGGGAGCCTTATATATAATGGTAAAAATCGTCATATACGGTGAAGACATAAAACCATTCGACAACTTATCTCTAGAGGAATTATCACAATTGACTATGTTAAGTCAAAGGATAATGTATCGGATCCACTTATTAAAGGTTTGACTAGAGATGATGTTGAGAGATCATCAAGAGGAATGGGACTATGGCCGAGGACAAGTCGTCATGGCGGTAACTCTACCTTGAAGACTGGAGATCCCAAGATCTAGGTTCAAGGAGCTCAAACAAAATTATGAACGACCGCTCCAACATTGTCAAACAACTTAACCCATCCTCTTAATAAGACAATGTTTAGTACCAAGGATAAAACGTTAAAGACATATTTTAATGATTATCTAAGTTTGATACGGGGTTTGTCAAACAGTGTAGATCTACGGGATTACACGTTTAGAAATCACCTATGTGAGTGTGAAGTGGAATCCGCTTCAAGGAGAATTCTGTAAGGCCAATTCTCTACGCACTCATGAACCAGGCGATGTTCATGGCTGAAACGAACACAACAATGAGAACAAAAAATGGTCAAGGATTAATGGTGCGACATATGTTGTCTATGTATACGCCAAAGTTCGACGGTTCAAAGATATCAAATCTACCGATTGACCGAGTATCATCCGATATATGTTCACTACGGAAAGTTCAAAGGGAAACCCACTTATCCAGATGCAATTAATTCTTACTTGCAAGTCACACAGTTTTCTGCATGTTTTCTTCATATAGCCATTCCCCATTCATGTGGGGGATTGTTGGGTTTGGAAAGAAGGCAAAGTGGTGTGAATGGGAAATGAAGGGAATATTTATTAAAGATTAATATTTATATTTTGGCAACTTACTTTTGTTTTGAAAACAAATGCAAAAAGTAATGAGAGAGAGAGTATGAAATTTTGGATTAACAAAATGAGGCAAAATGCCTCTATATTTATAGCCACAAGATTTGGAGTGAAAAGCCATGAAGGTGTCTTTTGGTGAAATGACTGTTCATGAAAGGCAGCCTTCAAGGTGGCTGTTCAATGAAAAGGTACCTTTTCATTGGTGAAGTAGCTGTTCATGAAAGGCAGCCTTTAAGGTGGCTGTTCAATAAAAAGCACCATTTCATTTGAATTAGAAACGTTGGCAGCCATATGCCTTTGGAATATTTGCATAACTAGTCCAGTTTTTATTCCGTTACAAAAACGGCCCCAAATCAAATATTAATATAATATATTAATATTTAATAAATATTCCCTTCATTTCTCATTCACACCACTTTACCTCCTTTCCAAACCCAACAATCCCCCACATGAATGGGAAATGGCTATATGAAGAAAAACATGCAGAAAACTGTGTGATTTGCAAGTAAGAATTAATTGCATCAGGATAAGTGGGTTTCCCTTTGAACTTTCCGTAGTGAACATATATCGGATGATACTCGGTCAATCGGTAGATTTGATATCTTTGAACCGTCGAACTTTGGCGTATACATAGACAACATATGTCGCACCATTAATCCTTGACCATTTTTTGTTCTCATTGTTGTGTTCGTTTCAGCCATGAACATCGCCTGGTTCATGAGTGCGTAGAGAATTGGCCTTACAGAATTCTCCTTGAAGCGGATTCCACTTCACACTCACATAGGTGATTTCTAAACGTGTAATCCCGTAGATCTACACTGTTTGACAAACCCCGTATCAAACTTAGATAATCATTAAAATATGTCTTTAACGTTTTATCCTTGGTACTAAACATTGTCTTATTAAGAGGATGGGTTAAGTTGTTTGACAATGTTGGAGCGGTCGTTCACAACTTTGTTTGAGCTCCTTGAACCTAGATCTTGGGATCTCCAGTCTTCTAGGTAGAGTTACCGCCATGACGACTTGTCCTCGGCCATAGTCCCATTCCTCTTGATGATCTCTCAACATCATCTCTAGTTAAACCTTTAATAAGTGGATCCGATACGTTATCCTTTGACTTAACATAGTCAATTGTGATAATTCCTCTAGAGATAAGTTGTCGAATGGTTTTATGTCTTCGTCGTATATGGCGATTTTTACCATTATACATAAGGCTCCCAGCCCTCGATATTGCCGATTGACTATCGCAATGTATACATATAGGTGTCAACGGCCTAGGCCAAAATGGAATGTCTTCCAAGAAGTTTCGGAGCCATTCAGCTTCTTCACCGTTTAATATAGCATCACCATCAATAGCTTGGAATGGTTGCATCAGTTGTGGCCACAACCTTTTAATATTTAGTATATTTCTCAACCATTTCCGTATTGCTATTTACTTGATGCCTTAATTATAGAACCTTCAATCATTATACAAATCCAAATCAATATGGATTTTTTTTTTAATTATCATTGGTTGCTTCATCGCTTCAAATCCAACTCAATATGGATTTCATAATTATACTTGGCTGGTTCACCGTTTAAATCCAACTTGATATAGATTTTATCATTAGTATTAATAGTTGATTTACCGTTTAATAGACCAATATTTTAATACATCTGTTCATACACAGTCAGGTCTATACAATAAAAGGTAATATTTCAACCAACATACTATTTTCATGAAAAGTCACAACCTTTCAAGTGGCACAATTTCATGAAATAATACAACCTTTCTAAAAGAGCACAAGGCCAACCACCATATTGGTAGTTTCATCAACTAGTCAGTCCAAAATATACTAGTTATTAATTCACTAACTACTATGTCAATATCCACAAAGGATTCATGGGGTTAAATCGTCAAGTTCTTCTAAGTAATATAGACATTAAGTTGACTTTTATCATACATAAGATAAACGCCCCCACATTTCAAATATTTCAATAATCTTTTCATAACTCGTATGAAAATTTAAAATTATATAATCACATCAAACAGTGATTTGTATGCACATAATTTATATGGGAGAGAACCAACCGCTTCCACGCCACTGCCACATCCAAAAATCATATTTGCTCATAACTGAAGAGTAATTAACCATGTGGCCATGACTTTACGAACTCATCTCACAGAGTGATATAGAGTGGCAACATTTCATGTCTCTTCATATTTTTACTTGTTTGCTTCTCCAGTATGAGTACACTATGGAGTCAATTCTTACAATCAGAACAACCACTCCATCCAAAGAAACCTCTATATAAGATTTCAACTGCCAATAGTGAATGGCTTATTATATTCTCCTTGAAGAAGTTGAATCACTCTTTCGAGTTAACAGCGACAGTAAGATCTTTTTCACTCAAGTTTTTCATTCATGCCAAAGTCCCGTGGACTACATCATTGGCATATTGGAGGGAATTAATTCTATCATCAATATTGACAATGTAAGGTATTAGAATTGAGAAACAATAATTCAAGACCCATGACCAATAGAAACCTTTACTGCAAAAGTTTCAATCAGGGAATGTTTCTCAAACCTGCCTTAACATTTTCTTAGCAAACATAAAGTAGGCCAAGCCATTTTGGTTGTATTCAACCTTCAAAGTGAGGTTACGTACTTTACTTTTTTCGGAAACAATGTAACTTTTCTCAATTCATGCACACTGGACTGCCGATCTATAATGGCATTTTTCCATTTGTGCGTATGATACATGGTTGAAACGTAATTCATCCAATTTCCGTGTGTTCAAGAAACACGACTATTTCTCCAATCTCCCATCTGACATCAGAAAAATAATTCACAACATCTCTTTGTGTCATATTCATTAAAACGGTGAAGTTTTTAATCTTCGAACCGATTTAATACCCCGGCGAAGTTTTTAATCTTCGAAACCGATTCAATATATAACGGTGAAGTTTTTAATCTTCAAACCGCAAATAACAATATAAATATTTTAATAATCCGGAAGTTTTTAATCTTCTGAACGAATTAAACACACAATAATTTTAATGATCCGTTGAAGTATTTAAATCTTCAAAACGGAATATTAAATTTGGAGTAGAAAATCTTTTCAGATTTTAGTCTCCACTAACAGTCTATTATCGATTAGCAGACCAGAATACAAATTAGATTTCTTAAGATTGGTAGTGTATACTGTTGGCTTGGAATTTTTCTACTTCATCTATTTCTGTTTTGGTCATTATTGAAAGTGCAGACATATAACAATCTCAATATTAATATAAATATTAATCTTTAATAAATATTCCCTTCATTTCCCATTCACACCACTTTACCTTCTTTCCAAACCCAACATCATCTTCTAGCCATGGTTTAAACAATTCAGAAGAACAGTGTAATCATTCATAATCTTAGATATGTAAATTCTAGATTAACCATCTAGCAGCAACCAGGAAACTCGTTTCTGTGAAACCCTAATTATCTAGTTAGACGTGAGCAGGCTCTGATATCAATTGAAGGAATATAAACACAGCAGAAGCAATTTCAGGATCAAGAACTCACATGTGATCAAGAACTCACATGTAATCTAGACAAAATAGCAGGCTATTAAGTTTTACATAAATATAAAACGGAATACCTCTTGAAGCCTGACTTCAACCTTGAAACAAATTCTAAATCACAAGAGGGATCATCTACGGGGTCGTACTCCAAAACTATTTAGAATTTTTGTGTGTTCTTCCTTTTGGCCAAGAATCTCCTTTATATAGTTTTAAGGTAAAACCCTTTTCCAAAACCGTATAGGATTCTTTTCCACCAAGATTTTGTTTTATATAGTCAGTATAAACACACTTATTTCTACTTGGTCCGTTCAATACACACAAAGCGTACTAGCACAAGAAGTTGGAACTATACCGTTCTCATAATCAAGATAAATTATAAATAATTTTGTATTATAATCATATCGATGGCTTTGTCCAATTTCCATCTTAGATTGTGAACATCACTTTATTATTTATAAGAACCGATAACTTAATCTTCCGTGTATAAGCTTGGCTCTACACACTAAATCAACTACTATATAAATAATAGGACACACATGACACAATTGATCTAAATAAATAATACTTCATTAAATTTAATAAATGAATACCAATTGTTCAACTAGGAATAATCCAACTAAAACCACATGGTTATTAGTATATTCCAACAATACGTACATAAAATAGATAAAGTAATCTTCATATTTTAATATCTTTAAATGAAATATGATCTTATAAATTGAAAAATACTTATGTGGTTATTGTAATAAATCAGTAACTTAACTAAAGTAACAATAATATTGTACCGTTCTAGTTCTATATGTGTTTCTTTTAATTTATCTTTTCTTTCTTATCCTTCTATTCAAATTCAAAAAACTTATATATTTCAAATAAAAATCAAAAAATATTTACTATTTTCCCATTTTAATTTTAAAAATATCATTTAAGGTAAGGCATTAGGTTTATCTTTCAAAAACTACTTAAATCTTTTCCTTTAGCTTAAAAATGCTTATTTTTTAATTTAATTTAAATATTTTCAATTTAAAATTTTCATATTTCAATTTAAGACAATGGATACATGTTTTGTCGTAATTTTTATCCTAACTACTTTGCTAACTAAACTAACTACTATCTTCCTTATATATATAGCACCCGCGCGATGCGCGGTCAATATTCAAGAAAAGTAATGCAAGCAAATTAAATCTAATTTAGTTTATTATTTGTGTACAAATCAATAATTTTCAAATTAAATAAACGTTTTATCTATTTGAATATTTTTTCTTTTAATAAAATCTCTTCTATGTACACATAGTAAATTGAGTGAAGAATTCTTTGAACTTGACTGATAATCCTTAGTTCGTTGTATATCTACCTTCCATCTTCTTCATAATCCACTAATTCTGTGTAAATATTTGAAAATGCAACTGAATCCTCAATATTCTAGTTCTTACATTAGACTCCGCATATGTATTTAAAAAAATGAACGAAAAAAAAAATTGATAATCAAAAAGAGGAGAATTTGTTTTACTATCAGGAATATGAATATTAATTCCTCTACATCCTCACATATTCAAATCTATTCCATTTCTAATCCACACCTAAATAATTAAATTATTTCTCAATTATTCCTTTTGAAAAATTTGCTAATTACGTAATAATTAGTAAGAAACAATAAAAATATTGATAGCTTCAATAATCATAGAGTCTCCAAAACTTTTGGAGGAAAAAAATGTCCTTTTTTCTTACATATTATCGGCAAAGAGGCACTATGACACCATGATTTGATCAAATAACTTGCTTATATTATTGTATATATACCAAAATCACAACAATCGACTTTAGAATTGATTGCCTTTTTTTTCTTTTGTGATATCATTAATTGAATAATGCTTATTTTTTATCTACTTATTCGTCATATTGCACACAACTATCAGTACTTCAACAATAATAAGATGCACCATGAAGATAATATATAAACATTTGTAAGCACATATACATGAAGACATAAAGTAAAAATTATGTGCCTATAGTATCTTTTTAATGTCTATTTACATTCCCAAATTAACTGTAGAAGCTTGAATAAATCAGCTTATGAACTGTTTTGCTCCATCAATATTTGTCTTATCTCTCCTAATCATGCACAAAATGTGTTAATAATATATAGATTGCATTAAGTTTTGCTAGTTAATGTGAGAATTTATAATTTAACCCCCTTCTAACATCACTGAAATTGCTTTAAAGGAGAGCAATAAAGAAAGATGTGGCTAGTTTTCACATCTCCTTATAGTTTTAACAATTTTTGTCAAGTTTGAAAGACTTGATTGGAAGTGAATCAATAATCTACCAAACTATAATTGATGTAAATCTAATACTCCCTTGTACTTTTGTCAATATTTTTCAAATTTGATTTGCCTTGTCGACAAATATTTTCTAAATCTCCATAGCGTAACCATTATCTAGTAATCACCTTAGCGCAAAAACAATTAAAATAGCATTTGCAATCCATGACCATAATCGCATAATGAATTAAAAAAATCACATAAAACCTAATCAGCAATAAACCATAAAAATAAAAGGAGTTTCACTAATTAATGGTTCGATTGAATCCCAAAATTTTAATCGAACCTAATTTTTGTCATTGTATTATGCGCTTTTTAGCGTTATGTTATTGTCAAGCTTAATTCAGTATTTTAGTGTTAAAAAATACTGAAAAAATACCTTTGTATAGCATGTGTCCTTTGTGTTGGTTTCGTTCATTATGATACTCACAGTATGAGATGAGCATAAATTGCAATATATTTGAATGTGTCTTGCGAGTAAATTTTTTTATACTTCACTCTTAACCATTAATAGTATTGTGTGATTTTCGTTGTCTTCACAATCTTCGCACTTTTAGAAACAATTGTAACATGTCATGATCCCCTAAAGCCCACATGGTAGAGCTAATGCAATTGTTGATTAATTTAGTGAGATAGGTTATCTACGTTTGCAAAAATAGAGAGGACGCTGGCTTCCGGTTCTCTTGCTGCACCATAGATCCGCAAGTAGAATTTATGGCCATATGATCAAAGTAATTACTCATTATTCTACTATGGGTTAAAGGAATCAAAATGTTAACAAATTTACCAAGATACATGAAGAAATTCGTTGGCTTTATCTGCGATTAGCCATTTTGAGACTGATGGTATTAAAATACTATAATTTTGAAGTGGTAATATACCTGCACACAAATAGAAAACAATATGAACATATGTGAATCCAAATTTTATGAATATATGAACATGTGCGAGGCAATCAAAAAGAAAAATACCAAATATAAAAAAAAAAGAATAAAGAACAATAATAAGTAGCAAAACTCAAACAGTTTTTTCAAAGAACATTAATAACCCCAACTAAAATTTCAGTTTCAACAATTAAACGTACTTAGGATGCTTTTCTAAACCAGTTTTACAAAGATCATCTCAAATACATGTTTTCCATATATAACTTCAAGTTAATATGAATGTGACCATATCTATAAACATGCTAGGAAACCATCACTCTACCGATTATAAACACATTTAAAAGAAATCAATACGAATAAAACTTTTAAGAAATGAAAATGTACTTTAAGGATTTGAAATTTTTTTGAGTATCTGTATTGGCGAAAAAATATTTCTTTAACCTCAATAAAAATTCTAATTGATTAGTTAGTCATCTTTACCTGTTGAAATTGGTCGTTTTCGTCCGACAGATTAGATATGATAGAAGTGATGCCATCTAGCAATTGTGATTTTGAAGCGGTAATATATCTGATAAGGACCAAACGAGCCAAGACACTTTCCAACGTATGCCAAGCTTGGAAGATACAAAGGACTTGAAGTCAAGAGCTTTGGAAGTGTTTCGGATGGTCTCAGCTCTAGGCCTCACGCCTAAGGAGGAGGAGGGCCGCCCAGCACAGCCAGGCGCCCCGCCTGGAAAACACGCTGCATGAAAGTGAAATGGTGCACAGGCGGGCCGCCCAGCTAGGCGCCCCTACCCAGGCGGCCGCCCACCTAGGCCTTCAGCCATGCGCCCCGCCTAACCTCAGGCGCCAGGCGCCCCTCCCAGCTCAGGCGCCCCTCCCAGCTGCTGGATTTATGCTTCTTTTACTGTTTTGCCCTACGTGGCTTATTTGATAAACCTTATTAGTAAGGGTATTTTGGTCATTGTGTAAACTTGGGAAACACTATAAAAATCCAAGTATAGCTTATTTACACTTACCTTGTTTAGATGAATGATTGAATATTGTGAAGAGTGTTACTCTTTGGGTTTATGAAAACCAACCTTGAGTTTGGGACTTGTTTACATCTAGTGGATTCTAGTTGCACAACAACCTCGCCCCGATCATTCTACTTGCGAGTCCCCGTTGGCTCGAGGGTAGTTGCCTAGTGTAGGTGTTCTTGACATTCTCTCGGGGTGTAACGGAACGAGTTCTCCGTTGCAACTTGAGATTATTGATCGAGTTACGTCTCGTTCTCTATCTTTTACTTTTTCCGCGTTTGATTCTTTTCAGTTTGGTATCAGAGCAAGGCTCGGATTTTGTTTCTGCAAACCCCCGACCCTTGATTCTTCGTGCCTAGGTTAGTTTCTACTTTAGTTTTTCTTGTTGTTGTTATTGAAAGAAGAAAAATACAAAAAAAATTGAAAATTCGAAAATCCAAAAATTTGGTGTAATTTGTTGGTTTGTTGGATTCATGATATGGGTGTTATAGATTCTTGATCGTGGTTGAAATTCCGTTGTTTGGGTACCAAAAACAATTGGATTGGTAAGATTGAAAAATTGAAACCCCAAAATTTCCTTAAACCCTTGCTAAACCTTGTTCTTGATGATTTTGGCTTGATTCTTGGGTTGAATGGATGTTTGATTGATAACTTGATATTGGAGATTGATCTTGACTGAAAAACAAATGATTTGGTACCAATTTTGTGGGACTTGAATATGTATAACACCAAATTTGATGAATCACAATCCTTGTTGAAACCCTTTGATAAACCCTTGTGTTCTTGAGTTTCTTGGCTTTGAATCTTGATTTGATTGCTTGTTTGGTTGTAAATTTGATTGAGGTTTGTTAAGGAAGATCAAAAACAACTTTGGGTATCATTGGATTGTGAAAACAAGTTGAAAACATCGGATTTGTGGATTGGAAATCGGATTGGAGCAAGTTTGAAACGAATTGGGATTGCTTCTGGGCCAGGCGCCCCGCCTAACTGAGACTCTGCATAGGACCCAGGCGCCCCGCCTGATTCCCTGCAACCCTGGGCGCCCCTCCTGAACTTCAGGCGCCCCTCCTGCTTGCTGAAGGTGTTGTTTGGGGTAGTTTTTCCTAGGTTTTCCCATTTGTTTGCTTGCATAACATCTAGCTAGTGCTACTTTAAGTAACCATTCTACTTAATTGGTACTAGTCCTTTATTGCTTTTAGGTAACTCGTGCCTAGATAGGAGAATAGAATTCGAAGAAGACTCGTGGAATCTTTTGATCCAAGTCCTCACTTCAAAGTGCTTAGCGTTCATAGAGTCATATCAACTCCACTCACCCCGGAGTACAATTGGCTTGTGAATAGTTGATTGAGTTGAGGATTGTTGTTCAACTACTTGAAGCTATTAGCATTCAAGTCCGAGTGAAATATCCACCACCACTAAACGAGTGATCCGAGTGAAACACTTGTGAGGGAGTGAGTGAGGTTGTTTTACTAACGTTTGTTGATTTTGTAGGTACAATGGCAACCGATGGAGATGATCCTATAAAAAATTTCATGGCTACCGTTATAGCCAAGTTGGAGGACATAACTTTGAGACTTGAGTCCGTCGAGAGGAATCAAGTTGAGACCGATGAGAGGAGGACCCCGAGTGTCCAAATTGAATCCGGAGAAGGCACAAGTCAAAGCACTCCTATGACTCCCGGATACTTTGTTGAGCTAACCAAGAAGTATGAACAATGCAAAGTGGAAGCTCTACAAGAGCGTGGGTTGGGCAATCCCCGACAAGAGGGCAATCCCCTCAACTTGGGCAATCCCCAAGGAAATGCTCCACTTCGAAGACCCGTGCGGAATGTCCCACCTCTTGAGCAAATTGATGAAGTTCAAGAAGAGGAGGAGGCCGGGTACGGTGATGCAGCCTATGGGTATGATGTTCCTTATCAACCTAGGAGGCAAATGCATTGGGGTCGAAATGTGGATAGGGGTAGAGGCCGAGGTCGAGGGCCACCCATGGGCTAGGCTAGAGGGAATGCGAGGAGAGAGTATGTTGCTCATGATGACCATTATGGAGGCCAACCAGAGCCTAACTATGGGGTACGTGACAATAACAACAACCTCAATAGTGTTAAGCTCAATCTTCCGTCCTTTAAGGGAACTTGTGATCCGGAGGCATACATGGAATGGGTACTACTCATGGAAAGAGTGTTTGCCACCAATGAGATGACCGAGGAGAGAAAGGGAACTTATGCTATTTCTACCTTTGAGGCATATGTTTCTACTTGGTGGGAGTCTATGAAGAGGTCTAGGAGAAGGATGAATTTGCATTTGAATGTGACTTGGGATGAGTTGAAAGGGCTTATGAGTACCAAGTACATAACTCCAAGGTATCGACAATAGCAACTCAAGAAGCTCTATGATCTAAAACAAGGTGTCAAGATGGTGCATGAGTACCATGATGAATTTGAAAAGACCCGGATGGCATTGGATATGGATACCGAAGGTGAAGAAGAAGCCATGATCCGTTTCAAGAATGACTTGAGCTATGGTATAGCTTCTCAATTGAGGTTGCATCATTATTGTTGAACCCCAAAAATTACCCTTTCTTTAAGAAAAGATATGTTTCGGGTATATTTCAACAAAATGGGATTCCAAAGGGTTTCTTTGGAGTCGCCACCTAATTTAAGGATTATTAGGAACCTAAGTTAACTAAAGAGTGCAATTTTATTTTTTTATTTAAAGGAAATTAAATTAAAATTAGAGATTCTTAGGTAAGCGGTTCTATTAAATTCGAAAGAAGGTCCTTATTACGGGAGCACTTTCGAAAATCCGCTAAAAAGCGGTTAATCCGGCGATTTTCACGAATTTTACTTGAAATTTGGTTTGGGATAAATTTTAAATAAAATAAATAGATAATGAATAATACAAAGGAGATAAAATTGATTATGACAATACTTGAACAAAACTTAAGATTAATTAAATGAATAATGAGATAAGGGTTGATTGATTGATTAAATAAATAAGGGGCTAAACAAATAAATTAATAAATGATTAGATAAAGAATAATAATTGATTAATTAATTAATTAGATAAATAAATAAATAGATAAATAACTTAATTAGATAAGTAAATATTTATATGATTTCAATTAGATAAGGGATGAACAATAATAACTGACTAGTTAAATAAATATAATTGATTAAACAAATAAATAATTAATTAGAATTATTTAATTAAATAAATAAATAAAATAACAAATAAATACCACTTAAATAATTTAATAAATAAATAAATAAGTAAAAAAATAATTATAATTGATTAGGCAGATAAATGATTAATTAAAATTAAATAAATAAATTAATAATAAATGCTACTTAATTAATTTAGTTAATGAATAAATAAATAAATTAACAAATGGATAAATAATTAACCTAAATGTAAATAAAGGATAAATAGGTATAATTTTAATTTTTATTTCTTTTGCACTCGATAATTAACTAAAGATTCCTACTATCTTAAATTAATTGGCGAGTCCCAAAGAGACGGGATATGCAATTTATAAACAATCTTAGACAAACAATAAGATAACAATTTCAATTAAAACGGCTTACCTACCAGGCTTCTAAATCATACAAAGTCCTAATTCAGTTTACGAGGTCCTAAAACACGCTTTCTAAAGGGGACGGGAGAGAAGGAGTTTTAGAAAGTAGAACCCGGGATAGCGAACTCAATGCGAGCCCTGTATTTCACAAGGCTTTTCATTTATTCATTTTTTTGGTTTATATTTTCGGGGATATCAAGTCCCGAAAATGCGGAGCGGTTCAAGTAACCTCCAAATGCACGCCATTCCCATTTGCGAGTTTAGCAACTCAAACTCGTCCCAAGAGAGATTTTTCATGTCAAAGAAGCAGTGAGAAGAAAAATTAGTAACTACTATACAACTGTTCACATAAATAACTTGCAAATCAAAGTGTGAAATCAACAAAACCCCCCAAACTCAGTAATAATAAGGCAAAGAAGTAAAGCACAAAGGCATGTAAAGAAACTGAAACAAGACTTTCCAATTCGGAACATAACCGCGAAAAATATTAATGCTGATCTTTTAACAACCAAGTAAATATATGTTGCAAGGTTTAATTACCCTTTTATTCTTGTTCATGTATACATTATACATGTAACCAGAAAACAAATCTGCACAGTTGGCTTAATGTGATGCAAATACAATAATTTTTCAAGATATTGCTTTTCCTCCATTTTATTCTGCATTCATCCCTATATTCAAATTGTGATGACTTTCTAAATCACCTCAGGCAACAACATTATGCTAACTCATCAATGAGACCAACCAACATCAAAATCCCCAAACCTTGAAGACAGTGAATGCACAACTTTTATCTCATCTAGTCAAAATTAACACATAGTTTATAAACTAAAGACACCTGATTCAGTACTCTATTTTAATAGATCTTTATAGATTAAACACTTCAAGAAAAATGGAATACTTAACAAGCACTTTAATAAGTCAGACATTCATGTTCAGGGGGACTAAACATAGGATGGGGTGCAACCTGCTTAAAGGTCATTTAAAAAAAAACCAAAATCACATTATCTGAGGATTTATAACGATATATCTCAAGACCCAGAACTAAACTCACTTCAAACTCCCACACCAGGACTCAAGAAACCAAAACAACTACACCTTGAACTGAACTGAATAACCATGCAACCACAACCTATCCAAGCACACACATACAACTCACATGCACACGAATCATTCACACAAACATATGCAACACACACTAGCTGTTGCAAGCTCTCATCACCTCTTACTATCGCTTCCAGTCCTGCCTCACTACCCGACTAAGTTGCAGCACAACTACCTTGCCCCTCACGCCTTTAACTCACAAACTAATACCCTGCTAAATTCCCAGAGACCAAAACTATCTTACAAATGAATCTGCAAACAGCCATGCTCCCTAAACTCCTTGGACATACTAGAGCATTTCCCTGAAACCACCTACATACTAACCTGCACAACAGAAACAATACCCTACACTCTTCTCACACTTGGACTATTGCCAGGACAGCTCATAGACGAAACTCACACTTGGCAGCACTTCTGCACATTTTCAGACCCTTACAAAATCACCAATTCCCTCCAAACTCGCTCTGTAACACCTTCACAGACCTCTCCTATGCTGCATCCAACAAACTGCAGCAATACATACACTCCTTCAGCTTACAGAACCACCAGCACACACACCTCACATGTCCTCTCTTATCACTGAACTCCTATACTCTTTACATAACAACTCAAACATTCTCTAACAAACAGAAAACCAAGCTCCCTTCTCCTGCTCCTAACAGACTACTCTGAAACTTCCTAGACAACCAGGGAACCAGAACAGCCCCTACCAGCTTCTCCTTAGCACAACTGCTGCACCACACACCAGACTACTCTTTCTTGATTAGCTTTTAGGATTGCACATACCCATTACCTTCTCTTTGGTGAATCTGCAGCTCCTCTTTACTACACAGAACCAAAAACCATCACCCTAGACTCATGCTACAATGCACATTCTCCTAAAAAAAAAACTTTCAGACCTACAACATCACCTAACTTCCTAGGATCCAAACCAACTACTAAGGCAACCTGCTACCAGAAACAACTCCATTAGACCCCTGCTATTCTCCTTTCAACAGAAACCAAGCATACACTCTACATCTCCCTCAGGAAACCAGAATAAACAAGCCTAGACATACCTTGCACTCTCACTGTCCTGAAACTTTCTACCTAAACTTCCCCTCCCCACACACACAGCCCACACTGCAGTCCCTCACTGCCCACTACACCTGAACTCCTCTCACCAACACCCTTTAATACTGAACCTCCCAGCACCAAAAAAACTTTAAAAAAAAACAATAGCAGAAGGAAGCAGGGAAGTTAGGGGGGAAAACTAAGACCTAAAATGGAAACTGATCCAAAGAGAAGCCGGCTACTAATGCACAGCAGGAGGGACTAAAACAGGCTTAGACAAAACCAAAAGCTTAAGACTAGGTTAAAGCTTCATTTTCAAACCTCATAGATGTCAAGATAAACTTATCCAGTGAGAAGCAAACATACAATCATTTCTTTTGTAAACTTACAATTTCCAAAGATTCAAACTTTAGGCTCGGTAAGCTATACATAGGATTCGTACTAATTGTATCGTTTCAATTTAGAAAGAGAACAGTTATGGGTTAACTCATGGTTTAAAACTTCAAATGAAACTAAAGGCTATTGTCTAAATGAGAAACACACACGTACTTGCTAAAAGAAAACTTGAACGCATTGATTTTCATGCTTTAAATGTAATGAAGCAAACAACAATAATAAATCAAAAGAAAAAGCAAGCATTACCTATTTTAAAGCAGTGAACAGGGGCGAGGGTTCGGGAAAATAGCGGCTCGAACGAGCGACGACCCGAACAAGAAGATGACTCGAGCAAAGCGACGACTTAAACGTCGAAGCGACAACACAAACCAAACTCAGGAGCAAAAACCAGAAACAGAACCCTATGTATTTTTTCTTTTGAAGAAAACTTAAACAAATGTATCCCTCCTATTTTCCCTCTGCCTCCCCTAAGAACTGAACAAATAAACATATATATACCTGCTAGGCTAGGGTTTCGGATTTAATTCAAATACCGAGACTAACCTCCCAACGGCTCTAAGGCCTCCTTTATAATTGTGTGAATTTTTTGATACAAAAATCAACAAGGAAAAATGGAATAATTCAGGTAAATTACCCAAAAGATCCTTTTCCACGCTGATTTCAGTAAAAAATTCCCATTTTGATTCGAATTTAAACGTTGGTTGAGGACAAGCTGGAACCGTACAAGAAGGACAATGCTGGAGGCTTTGTATTCGTCCATGGTACGATCTGATGAGCTGGATTTTGAGTGGGGTAGATTTAGGATTCGCTTTAGGGGATTAGGGCTCGATTTGGGGAAGGGGAAATGGGCGGATCGGGTTAGGGATTTCTGAAGTGGGGAGGGGATATGCGCGTGAAAAGGGTGGTGCGTGTATTTGTATGTAATGTTGCACGAGTAAGACAGATTTGAGGCCATCATTGCGAATTTAGCCTATTTTAGGATAAGTTAAAGTGAAATAGGTGATTGCACGGGTAGGTTGAAATTGATGCTAGGGAACAAATCTAGACATACTTTGAGATTAATTGGAAATTGAAGGGGTTGTGCGGGGTAGGATAGAAATTAGGCTATGCTTTGCAACATTTGGCCTTTTACTCAGAAATGAATCAATTACATTTAATTCTCAAAATTGTCCATTAATTAGATAATTAGACATTTAATTAATATTTTCGGGACAAAATTGGGTGTCAACAATTATCTCACACTTCAAGATATGTTTGAAGCCGCAATTGATGCCGAGAATTGGCTCAAAGGAGAGAAGTTCAAAAAACAACACTCCTACTACCACAAGCAAGCCAAAAGAGTGGTAGACTCCAAGTGCAAACTTTCCAAGTGCAAGTGCTAGCAAAGAAGTGAAAAAGCCTTATGAGAAGACTACACCAAACTTGGAAGGTACTGCTAAAACTCGCTTGAGTAATCCTATTTCTACTTCTACTCAATGTTATAAGTGCAAGGGCTTTGGGCATATTGCTAAAGATTTCTCCACAAAACGAACCATGGTTGTGGTTGGCAATTTGGTGTATGAACAAGAAAGTGAGTCCGAAAATGAAGAAGTAGAGGAGGATGAGGACGTTGAATGTGAGGTAGCCGAAGAGGGTGATGATGGTCCTCACATATTCTTGGTGGTTAGGAGGAGCTTGAGTACCATTCTCATGGAAGAGGAGGTGGAAAATGATCAAAGAGAAAGCATCTTTCATGCTAAATGTCGTGTGATGGGGCAAGTGTGCTCAATGGTTGTTGACTCGGGGAGTTGTGCCAACATAGTGAGCCAATCCTTGATTTCCCAATTGAAGTTACCCACTCGCAAGCATCCAAGCCCATATCGCTTACAATGGCTTAGTGAGTGTGGTGAACTAAAAGTGGTGAAGCAAGTGTTGCTTCAGTTTAGCATTGGGAACTACAAAGATAAGGTCTTGTTCGATGCTGTCCCGATGCAAGCTTGTCATCTATTGTTTGGGAGACCATGGCAATACGATAGGTGTGTTGTGCATGATGGTCGGACCAATTCCTACATGGTCAAGCAAGATGGGAAGAAGTATGTGTTTAAACCTTTGACTCCAAGGCAAGTAAGGGAAGACTACAAGCGGATGAAGGAGTTGAGGGAAGCGGCTAAAGCAAAGTCACCCATTGTACTTGAACCCGAGGCAAACAATCTCATTGTCTTGCCATTACATGATGAAAATGAGAGTCACCCCACTTCAAATGAGAAAGAGAAGATAGAGAGAAGTAAGGGAGTGACCGGTGACAATCCAAGAGAGGATTTGAGGAGTGAAGTGAGTGGATTGTCACCACAAACTACACTTGACCATGAGGTAAAATTGAGAGAGATGAGAGGTGAGGAAGGAAAAATTGAGAGTGAGAGCACCCATTGTTCTAACCCTTCTTTATCTTCTACTTCTTCTTGTAAAAGTTCTTGTGTAGGTACATTTGAAGACAAGCCATTGGAGTCTCAACCATGTGCTTGGAAGGAAAGACAAGATGAAGAAAGTTCTCAATGTGAGCTTCATAAAGGGGGAGTTGCTTATGACACTTCAAGCCTTGTGCGTGATCAAGGAAGTACTACAAATGTAAGTGTTACTTCACCTTTTTATGAGCCTACTAGCTACTTGTCTTGTGATGACTCAACACTAGTTGGTGTCTTTGATGCATCTAGTGAGCATACCACTAGTGACGAGTCTAGTTGTCAACTTGTGTGTGCTTGTGAAACACTAGTTGGAAGGGATGCTATGCCACATCATGATGTGAGCTCATTGTTCATTGAACCCCTTCCTAGTGTAGATTTGATAGTTGACCATGATTGTCACCTTTGCTATGACACACCGCCAACCTTTGACAAATGGGAAGATGAGATAGTTGATCATTCCCTTATTGATGTGCTTCTATTTGGTGGACCAATGTGTTGTGGTAAAGATGGAATTGACCTTGAGGAGTCCCAATTGCATGAATTGGACAAGGTTGTCTATGATGACTCCTCAAGTGAACCTAGTTTTGATAACTTGTCCATGCTTGATCATGATAGTGAGATGCATGTTTTTACCAATCCTTTATTTGAAGGCATACTCATTAGTGGTAATGACTTATATCGGGCTAGGGTGAGTAATTGTATGGAACCCCCATGGTGTGGAGGATTTGATTCCTTAGGCAACCCATTGCTTGAGACTTTGGTTGAGGTAAATGACTCCTTGAGTGACCCTACTATCGCTTGTTGGGGTTACGATGAAAAAGAGGTCATTATCAATACCTTCCTTGAGAGCTTGTCTTTTGAGAAGGGTAGCCTAAGTGATAAAATTGAAGGTGAAGAGGAGTCCCTTGGTGTGAGTAAGTATGCTCTAAAGAAGGGGAGTGGAGTGCTTGATCCTACTTGTAGGTTGGGCTATTTGATTCACTCCACTCCATGTGTTGATCACACCTCGAGGATAGATTGGTGTGTTGATCGTGAGCTTAAGGTTCAAGGGGATTTTGGTAGCTTGATCTTGCATTTCCCATCTCCCCATGACCTATTTGCTCATTATCTTGTTGAGTGCATGATGATCTTTAACCAAGTACTTATTGTCCTCTTTGGAGACTTGATATTTATGATTGTTATTGATGCTTGGTTATATCACAAGAGTGTTTTCTACACTTCTTGCACTAACCTACTTTCAAAGTAGGAAATCTTGTGTTTGCTTGTCGTTGCTTGTAGGTTCTAAGCTCCTTGTTAAAGCAAGGGAGATCTTGGAAGAGACCTATGTCAAAGTGACGATCAAGAGTTACAAGGGAGGAGAGCTTTGGGCACCCCAAAGAGATGATGCCATGGACGTGAATGCCTTGATTTTGAGGACGAAATCTTCTCAAGAAGGGGAGGATGATAAGGACCAAACGAGCCAAGACACTTTCCAACACTTTCCAACGTATGCCAAGCTTGGAAGATACAAAGGACTTGAAGTCAAGAGCTTTGGAAGTATTTCGGATGGTCTCAGCTCTAGGCCTCACGCCTAAGGAGGAGGAGGGCCGCCCAGCACAGCTAGGCGCCCTGCCTAGCCCAGGCGGGACTGGAAAACACGCTGCATGAAAGTGAAATGGTGCACAGGCGGGCCGCCCAGCTAGGCGCCCCTACCCAGGCGGCCGCCCACCTAGGCCTTCAGCCAGGCGCCCCGCCTAACCACAGGCGCCCCTCCCAGCTCCAGCACAAGCCAGGCGCCCCTCCCAGCTCAGGCGCCCTCCCAGCTGCTGGATTTATACTTCTTTTACTGTTTTGCCCTACGTGGCTTATTTGATGAACCTTATTCGTAAGGGTATTTTCGTCATTGTGTAAAATTGGGAAACACTATAAAAACCCAAGCTTATTTTACACTTAGCTTGTTTAGATGAATGATTGAATATTGTGAAGAGTGTTACTCTTTGGGTTTATGAAAACCAACCTTTAGTTTGGGACTTGTTTACATCTAATGGATTCTAGTTGCACAACAATCCCTCTCCGATCATTCTACTTGCGAGTCCCCGTCGGCTCGAGGGTAGTTGCCTAGCGTAGGTGTTCTTGACATTCTCTCGGGGTGTAACGGAACGAGTTCTCCATTGCTACTTGAGATTATTGATCGAGTTATGTCTCGTTCTCTATCTTTTACTTTTTCCGCGTTTGATTCTTATCAATATATGTCCATAAACAGATTGCAATATGTACAAATGTAAGTCAAATTTTTATAAACAAATGTACATTTATATGAGAATCAAAAGAAAGATGCCTATGATAAAGCCTTGTTAATCGAAAAATATATACACTAACCATGAATGAAATAATAAACCTATTTAAAAGAGATCGATTATGAATAAAACTAAATGTATCTGGTAAAATAAAAATACTTCCTTGACCTCATACACATTCTTCTCCTGCCAGTGTCTTCATAATTTTAATCATCGATGTAGGAGTAAGTTGATATGCTTTATCTGGCAAAGGTGATTGTATCGAACAATTGAGATTGTGAAACGATAATACATCTGTCCTCAAATAATTAAAAATATAGATAAATGTTAGTCCAAACTTTACAAATAAATGAATATTTACGTAGGAATCAAATGAAAGAGGGATAAGATTAAAAAAAAAAAAAAAAAAAAGAGAAAATAATATAGCATAACTCAAACACCTTCGTAAAATAGTGAAAACGGTGAGTTTTATGAATTTCTAACTCCCACATTGAGTTTGATGGGATTAAATAGGAAAAAAAGAGGTGGGGATGAAAACGTTATCTTTAAATTTCAAAAGAAGTATCTTATCTTCAAGTCAAATTCAAATGTTTTATTTTCAATTATCTATTTATTTGAAATCAACTTCAGCTTGTACGTAGTCGACGTAGTAATTAACATTTTATCTTTCAAAGATAGATATCAATTTTAAATTCAAATGTAGAAGTGTCTCTATTCTATTAGGATTAATCTACAGATTTGGATTTGATCTTATCCTTATTTATTCATTTATTTTAATTTAGAGATAAGATCTTGCCAAATTGCTTGTTTAAATTTGAAAATATGATATACCCAAGCTAATAAGAATTCTTTATATACTAAATTCAAATTTGATCGGGTGAATTCCCTATTCGTTCACACTATTTGTTCAAATTTGATTCTTTTTGTTGCACATTTAGATAACTCAGCCTAGCCTCAAAAAAAAAAAAAATAATAGAAAAAAAAGAAGAAGAAGTTAAGTTGGTTTTATCTTTCAAAAAAGATTTACCATCTCTTCATTCAAAATTTAAAAGTATTAGTTAAGATAAGGAGATAAAGTAGTAGGTTTATATTTCAAAAATTATTTGCAATCTTTTATTTAATTTTAAAAATTGTATTTATCTTTCTATTTGAATTTGAATTTGAATTTGAATTTAAATTTAAACATTATCTTATGTTTTAAATTTTGTTTCATTATAATTGTTGTCCTAATGTCCTATTCTAAATTTTTTCCTAAGCGTTCTTGTTTAAATATATATATATATATATATATATATATATATATATATATATATATATATATATATATATATATATATATATATATATATATATATATATATTTAAAAAACTTATATATTTCAAATAAAAATAAAAAAATATTTACTATTTTTCCATTTAAATTTTAAAAATATCATTTAAGATAAGGCAGTAGGTTTATCTTTCAAAAACAACTTATTATCTTTTCCATTAGCTTAAAAAGGCTTATTTTTATTTTAATATTTTCAATTTAAAATTTTAATATTTCAATTTAAGACAATGGATTAATTTTTTGTCCTAATTTTTATCCTAACTACTTTGCTAACTAAACTAACTACTATCCTCCTTTTACATATACTAGTTTCTCGACACGTGCAATGCACGTAAAGATCAAGTTTTGTAATATACGGTATTGTATAATAATATTAAAAAATATTGAGTAAGCAATTATACATTACAGAATAAAGTACAAGCTTTTTGTGAAATTTGAATTTAATTAAATGTGATGAGAGCTTAGAGAGTATTTCATGACCTCCTCCATCACTTCGTAGGATCTTGATTTTATGTATCAATTCTGCAAGCAATGGTTCATAACTCTTTCTCAAAATCGATCTCTTATTCCAAACAAATATACATTTGATTTTCCCAAGTATATTTTCTCATCATGTTCTAAAGAGTAATTTTAAGTATCAAAGCAAGCCTAATTCATATCTTGCTATCTTTAAAAGTTATCTTTCACATAATTTCATGCATGCTATCAAATTAATACCAACAAACCACCCCAATCATATCGCATATGCATACTAAATTATGAGTATTAAAGAGTAGAAAACGTAGAACCCGATTTTTTAGGTAATCACATAATAATCTACATTAATGTTTGTACAAATCAAATTTCAGCATATATATCATAATGAGTATTAAAGAGTAGAAAATGTATAACCCAATTTTATTAATATCAGCCATTTAAGTTTCTCCCAGTGCGACTTCCCATTTTCAAATACACGCTGCTGTTGCTCTCTCAATCATCACATAGAATCAATTCTTATTGGATTTTTTAAGCCTCTCCCAAATAATGACTTGCCCAGATTAGTCTCTCAAGCAACTTATTATTAAGACCTAGTGGGAAGTGCCTATTCACAAATAAAGTGATATCCGTTCTAATAATCTGAAAGATTACATCCTTTAGTTTCAAATAAACTTGATATTTTATTTAACTTTTTCATAAGTAGGGTATTTTTAGTTTTTAAAGGGGCATTTTTGTAATCTGACTTTTAAGCTCGTTGAGGATATGCTTTTATAGTAGTAAATAAGTATAAGTATGATATATAGATCCGGTGTAATATCATCTTTTAAGTATATATACTAATTAGAGTTGAATTAATTACCTTTGACAACCTGAGAGCTTATAACTGAGTAATACACAGTCCACTCAACAAATGATTACACATTTTAATAAGTATTTTATTAGACACTGCCAAAATTGCTGACTTCTTATGTTAATTGAACCCGATTATCAACTCAACATCTCATATTCACAAAGCCCATAATTTAGCCACCACCCTAAACCCTCAAGGCCTCAACCCCCTCATTTTCTTCTCTCCGTTTCCCCCAACCTCCATCCCAGTCTAGCTTGTGTCTGTTCCTCAGAATCTTCACAGCGTGGAGGATCCATTATTTATGAGAGATTTTGAGTAAGTTTCTGATTACTTTTGTTTAGTAAAAGTAAAATTAAGTGCTCAGAGTTTGAATCTTTATTAAAAAGCTCTCTTTTTACTGTTGGAAATTGAGTCACTGAGAAAATTTTCAAATTTTGATTGTGGATATTGAAGTTAAACTATTACAATGAATACCTTTTTGGGTAAATAATACTCCTAATGTTTGAATTTTATTATTTTTTGCTGTTTGAAATTGAGTCCCAGAGAAAATTTCGAATTTTGGTTGTGGACTTGTGGGTATTACACTCTGATAAAGACCCTTTTGGGTGATTACTACAAACGTGCTTATAAGAATGCAAATCGTACTTCCCCCTCAAATACAGATTGTCTTCCCTGCTCAATGAAGAAAGTTTTTCAATAAATAGGCCAAGTGCAAACTGCCATTAACAAATACTAGTAGTATTGTTTAAAATTACAAGAAAGCAAACACAGTAACTAAGGTCAATTCACACATAACACTGACCAAACTTCCATCACATAATGATAGAACATGATCATCCAGAACGTAAACATAGTACACAAGGTCAGTTCATAGTTTATTCCCTAATACTTAATAGAAATAGAAAGTTCATATATTAATCGCATACAAATAGAAGGACTTAATTAAGTTGCATTTATTTTGCTCGCTCCAAATACTTGACCAAAGAGAAAGGGTGCATCCGCATGATGTTCATACTTTGACAGTTTCGACAAGTAACGAGTTAATCATGTTTTTAACTTTGCCTTTAGAGTGCGTATATCCATCCTCTTGTTTAAACATAGTGTCCATCACGCGAGCAAGATTTAAAACTCGTTCAAGAACAAACACTGGTACTTCAGCAGGGCGAAGAAGTTCTCTTGATGCACCATAGATCCGCAAGTGGATTGTATGGCCATATGATCAAATTAATTACTCATTATCGGATCCAGAATATTTAGGAAGGGGGTTCAAGATTTGAAGAAATTAACAGTATAAAATTTTCGTCAAATGAGTTCATAAAATTTTTTAAAGTCATTATTATAATCAAGCTAATCATATGTGTGATTAGAAATAACTTTCTTTTGGAGTAGCTTTTATCAACCAAAAAAAAAAAAAGTGCGATGCATTTAAAAGAAATGGTAAGAATAGATAACTACTATAAAAGAATTAATTAAATTCAAACTAGGATGATTGAAAGATTTAATTAAAAAAACATAAGCTTAATGTATGGGACTTTCATATACAGATCTTTAATCAAATATATTAAACACAAAATACGTTTAGATATTACTAATATACATAAATATGTTTGATAATTGTTTTAATTATAGTAGTTGTTAGTACTAATTAAAAGGACAAAACAAATAAAGGAGAAAAAAATGGGAGAGATACGAGATGGTACAGTTTGGTGGTTTCCAGTGCATTAGTACTAGTAATAGAAGTGGGACTATTCTACACATGGGTTAAAGGAATCAAAACGTTAACAAATTTACCAAGATACATGAAGAAATTCATTGGCTTTATCTGCTGTATTGGATAAAAGCTGACTAGGCTTGAGAAGGTGACACGTGTCTTCCACGTGGCACGAACAGACTTTTCAACGGACAGACATCCAACGGGCAGACGAGCATCACGAATTGTTAATTGGCCTAAAATCGGATCTAGGTTAAACATCTGCGATTAGACATTTTGAGACTGATGGTATTAAAATACTATAATTTTGAAGTAGTAATATACCTGCACACAAATAGAAAATAATATGAACATATGTGAATCCAAATTTTATGAATATATGAACATGTGCGAGGCAATCAAAAATAAAAATACCTAATATAAAAGAAAGAATAAAGAACATTAATAAGTAGCAAAACTCAAACAGTTTTTCAAAGAACATTAATAACTCAAACTAAAATTTCAGTTTCAACAATTAAAGGTACTTAGGATACTTTTCTCAACCAGTTTTACAAAGATCATCTCAGATACATGTTTTCCATATATAACTTCAAGTTAATATGAATATGACCATATTATAAACATGTTAGGAAACCATCACTCTACCGATTATAAACACATTTAAAAGAAATCAATACGAATAAAACTTTTAAGAAACGAAAATGTACTTTAAGGATTTGAAATTTTTTTGAGTATCTGTATTGGCGAAAAAAATATTTCTTTAACCTCAATAAAATTTCTAATTGATTAGTTAGTTCATCTTTACCTGATGAAATTGGTCGTTTTCATCCGACAGATTAAATATGATAGAAGTGATGCCATCTAGCAATTGTGATTTTGAAGCGGTAATATATCTGTCCATAAACAGATAGCAATATGTACAAATGTAAGTCCAATTTTTATAAACAAATGTACATTTATATGAGAATCAAAAGAAAGATGCCTATGATAAAGCATTGTTAATCGAAAAATATATACACTAACCATGAATGAAATAATAAACCTATTTAAAAGAGAGATTATGAATAAAACTAAATGTATCTGGCAAAATAAAAATACTTCCTTGACCTCAGTACACATTCTTCTCCTGCCAGTGTCTTCATAATCTTAATCATCGATGTAGGAGTAAGTTGATATGCTTTATCTGGCGAATCAAACATGGCAAAAGTGATTGTACCGAACAATTGAGATTGTGAAGCGATAATACATCTGTCCTCAAATAATTAAAATATAGATAAATATTAGTCCAAACTTTACAAATAAATGAATATTTACGTAAGAATCAAATGAAAGAGGGATAAGATAAAATAAATAAAAAAAAGATAAAATAATATAGCATAGCTCAAACACCTTCGTAAAATAATGAAAACGGTGAGTTTTATGAATTTCTAACTCCCACATTGAGTTTGATGGGATTAAATAGGAAAAAAAGAGGTGGGGATGAAAACGTTATCTTTAAATTTCAAAAGAAATATCTTGTCTTCAAGTCAAATTCAAATATTTTATTTTCAATTATCTATTTATTTGAAATCAACTTCAGCTTGTACGTAGCCGACGTAGTAATTAACATTTTATTAACATTTTATCTTTCAAAGATAGATATCAATTTTAAATTCAAATATAGAAGTGTCTCTATTCTATTAGGATTAATCTACAGATTTGAATTTGATCTTATCCTTATTTATTCATTTATTTTAATTTAGAGATAAGATCTTGCCAAATTGCCTGTTTAAATTTAAAAATATGATATACCTAAGCTAATAAGAATTTTTTATATACTAAATTCAAATTTGATTGGGTGAGTTCTCTATTCGTTCACACTATTTGTTCCAATTTAATTCTTTTTGTTGCACATTTAGATAACTCAGCCTAGCCTTCAAAAAAAAAAAAAAAAAAAAAAAAGAAAAAGAAGAAGAAGAAGTTAAGTTGGTTTTATCTTTCAAAAAAGATTTACCATCTCTTCATTCAAAATTTAAAAGTATTAGTTAAGATAAGGAGATAAGGTAGTAGGTTTATATTTCAAAAAATATTTGCAATCTTTTATATAATTTAAAAAAATTGTATTTATCTTTCTATTTGAGTTTGAATTTAAATTTAAACATTATTTTATGTTTTAAATTTTGTTTCATTAATTGTTGTCCTAATATCCTATTCTAAATTTTTTCCTAAGCTTTCTTTGTTTATATATATATATATAGATTCAAAACACTTATATATTTCAAATAAAAATCAAAAAATATTTACTATTTTACCATTTAAATTTTAAAAATATCATTTAAGATAAGGCAGTAGGTTTATCTTTCAAAAACTACTTATTATCTTTTCCTTTAGCTTAAAAAGGCTTATTTTTTATTTTAATTTTAATATTTTCTATTTAAAATTTTAATATTTCAAATTAAGACAATGGATAAATGTTTTGTCCTAATTTTTATCCTAACTACTTTGCTAATTAAACTAACTACTATCCACCTTTTATATATACTAGATTTGTATAGCCCGTGCGCAACACGGGCTCAATCGGTTAGATTATTTTTATTTATTTATTTATTTTTTTAAAATTTAATTATTATTTGAAAAAAAAAATGTTGAATCACACTTTGATGTACTATTATTTATTTTTTATGTTATTTTTTTTAAGTATTTGTTACTGATTTATATAAAAGGTGATAGATACAACATTAACTTTTAAACACCATTTTTATCCTTATTGTAGTGTCGTTCCCAATTAAATTCTAATATATTGGATAATATTTTGCGGTATTTCAATATTTAAGCACACATGAGATATAAAGAGACTATGATTATATAGTTTTTGAAATTATCTTTCATTTGACAATTAATAGTATTTCCTCAATGTTGCTGCTATAAATTCTCATGCGGAGAAAGTAATACTTGAAATAATGTCTTATTGATTTGATTCCGCAACAAAATTCTTTACGTTTACTTTAAATTGTTTATGCTTAGTTCTTCTTACTTTTTTTTTCTACATTGTTGATTAAAAATAATTTTTCTTCCTTATGAAAAAATATCTCGTAGTATTAGTTTATATAAAAGAACTGTCTAGAAAGTTATATACTATGTTGAAATCAAGTTAAAGTAAATATCAAAATATCATTATTTTCTATTTAAATTACTACTATAACATGTGTCTAATTTAAACTCAAATAACCAACAAAATCTATAAAATAGAAGGGAATAAAACAACATGAAACAGTTATATAGAGAACTCACTACCTTAAGTTTATTAAGTGAGAATGCTCTGAAATGAGAAAAGAGAAGATGGCAATGTGGCAGTCAATATTAAATACGATTAAGTCACAATAGTTTATTGAAGAGCATTTTAGGACAAGTAGAAAGAGAAAAAGAAAGTACCACTTATGACGTCATTTACTGTTCATTTCCAAGAGAGAGAGAGTACGCGATGTACCTTGAGAACACGTGTACATTAAGTCTTTAATGATAACATGCAATTATAGTTTTACCTCTACATAACCACTGTAATAACGGTTTTACCCCTGGTCGAAACACAAGCCAATTCTAATAAGTGAGAATGCTCTGAATGAGAAATAGAGAAGATGGCAATGTGGCAGTCAATATTAAATACAATTAAGTCACAATAGTTGATTGAAGAGCATTTTAGGATAAGTAGAAAGAGAAAAAGAAAGTACTACTTATAACGTCATTTACTGTTTATTTCCAAGAAAAAGAGTACGTGATGCACTTTGAGAATACGTGTACATCAAGTCTTTAATGATAACATGCAATTATAGTTTTATCCCTACATAACTACTGTAATGACGGTTTTATCTCTAATCGAAACACAAGTCAATTCTAATATACTAATACTAATATAGATCCGGTGTAATACCATCTTTTATGTATATATACTAATTAGAGTTGAAATAATTACCTTTGACAACCTGAGAGCTTATAACTGAGTAATAGACAGTCCACTCAACAAATGATTACACATTTTAATACTCCCTCCGTTCCACTTTATGTGTCATAGTTTGACTCGGTACAAAGTTTAAGAAATAAAGGAATACTTTTGAAATTTGTGGTTTAAAATAAAGCAAAGATGTTTGTGTGGTTGTAAATCATTTCAGTAATGGCAAAATTGTAATATTGAAGTTAAATTGTTACCAAATTTAGAATGCTGTCATTCTTTTTGGAACAGACGAATAAGGAAATACTGCCACATAAATTGGAACGGAGGGAGTAAGTATTTTACTAGACACTGCCAAAATTGCTGACTTCTTATGTTAATTAAACCCGATCATCAACTCAACATCTCATATTCACAAAGGCCATAATTTAGCCCCCACCCTAAACCCTCAACCCCCTCTTTTTCTTCTCTCCGTTTCCCCCAACCTCCATCCCAGTCTAGCTTGTGTCTGTTCCTCAGAATCTTCACAGCGTGGACGATCCATTATTTATGAGAGATTTTGAGTAAGTTTCTGATTACTTTTGTTTAGTAAAAGTAAAATTAAGTGCTCAGAGTTTGAATCTTTATTAAAAGGTTCTCTCTTTTTACTGTTGGAAATTGAGTCACTGAGAAAATTTTCAAATTTTGATTGTGGATATTGAAGTTAAACTATTACTACAATGAATACCTTTTTGGGTAAATAATACTCCTAATGTTTGAATTTTATTATTTTTTGCTGTTTGAAAATGAGTCCCAGAGAAAATTTCAAATTTTGGTTGTGGACTTGTGGGTATTACAATCTGATAAAGAAATACTACCATTTTGGGTGATTACTACAAACGTGATGAAAAAAAAAAAAGATTACTACAAACGTGCTTATAAGAATGCAAATCGTACTTCCCCCTCAAATACAGATTGTCTTCCCTGCTCAATCAAGAAAGTTTTTCAATAAATAGGCCAAGTGCAAACTGCCATTAACAAATACTAGTACTAGTATTGTTTAAAATTACAAGAAAGCAAACACAGTACCTAAGGTCAATTCACACACAACACTGACCAAACTTCCATCACATAATGATAGAACATGATCATCCAGAACGTAAACAGAGTACACAAGGTCAGTTCACAGTTTATTCCCTAATACTTAATAGAAATAGAAAGTTCATATATTAATCGCATACAAATAGAAGGACTTAATTAAGTTGCATTTATTTTGCTCGCTCCAAATACTTGACCAAAGAGAAAGGGTGCATCCGCATGATGTTCATACTTTGACAGTTTCGACAAGTAACGAGTTAATCATGTTTTTAACTTTGCCTTTAGAGTGCGTATATCCATCCTCTTGTTTAAACATAGTGTCCATCACGCGAGCAAGATTTAAAACTCGTTCAAGAACAAACACTGGTACTTCAGCAGGGCGAAGAAGTTCTTTGTTTATGTCTTTCCATGCATTTGTGACTTTCTTCTGAAGCTCAATGTACGCCTCTTGCTTTGAAACTCCGTATTCTTTCATATAGCATTCAACTGTTGAAGTTGTGTGTCCTCTTTTTTTTGCTTCCTATATAAAATAGATTTGAATAACTTCATTGTTATAGTTATTCATTTCCTTTTATCGTATTCTCGATACATATAATCTGTCATTCTGTAAATATACATATCCAAATATGCAACCTGTTTTCTGTACAAAGATCATTTTCTTGTGGATGGTTTATTTTCTTCTTTTTTTCCGTGTAAGTTATTCGATCGTCTCTTACGTTGAGCTGTCAAACTTTTTCTTATCAGTGTATCTACTAATATTTCGTTGCTAAAGTTAATTAAGATATAACTCAGACAAAAAACTATTCAATTATGTTTGTTCTTCATGCTACTAGGATTGATATTTCCTTTCTTTATTTCTGATATTCATATTGTATATTAATATTATTGCTGTTCTTTTTTTAGTTAATGTTTTCTCCATGCTATGTGCACAACTCTGGTACTTTTTATTTTTTTTAATTACCTATCATATTTCAAGAGGTATTCTATGCGAACCATGATTTAAAACACTTTCTATATTGATATTGTTTTTGACGAGCGAAATCACTATTAATTGGAGTAATAACTCGTCATATTAAGATAGACTAGGAGTAGCCATCTCTCGATGAATTGGGTCTATCTCTAATAACTGCACAATATCGGATCTCCACATTTTAACACATATATTGCATCATTGTGTGTGTGTGTGTGTGTGTGTGTGTTGTATGCATATGCGAATAGTTTTCGTGCAAATACGTTGGTTATCCTTGCTCTACTACGTCGCAATCGGGTTTTAAGATGTTATGCTCTGAAAATACCACATTAGAATAGATACTAATTACTACACTTCGTTTATTCCTGTAAGAAATAGCTATATATAGATAACATATAGTAATAGTTGAGTTGTGAGAAATTTAGAATGACAATTTTTATCTTTTATGCCAGTGAACCTTATATCAACAACATGGATTGGAGGTGAGATTTAATATCTTTGGAAGGAAAAATAAATAACTGAGGTATTATTGTTGTACTTACTTCATGGTCAACAACATCATCCATTAATCTGGTGATTACTGAAGAGGCTCGGACAATCAAAGGTTCACTGATCATCCATTCAAAGGTCGCTTTCGTAATAGATTCCTCCATACCAACCAAGGAAGTTGTTGCAAGCAAATAATAGCCACAGCTTTCAAGTGCATTTTTCATGTGCTCCTCATATTTTGGAGTATAGCCGGCATTCAACCATTGGGCTTCTTTAAAATAGGTTCTCACCAACCTTTTCATCTTATAAAAAAAAAGAAAAAAAAAAACTAGCTAAACAAGTTGTATCTTCTTTGGAAATTACAATGCATGCAGGTGTGTCAATTGTGCAAGATTACCTCGTATTTTGCATAGTATACACGATCCGACTTACATTCTTTGGTCAAAACTTCTTCTATTTCATTGTAAACGTCAAGAAGGGCTTGATAAGCAAGTTTCAGCTCTGGTGTTAGTGACTCAATTGCACTAATATCCCAACTACAAATCAGGTTTTTAACCAAAATGATGATCAGTAGCTATATAGCTGATTTTTTACGTCTTGTACATATCATAACTATTGGAAGTACTTATACATGTTCTTTCCTATTCATCAATTTTATTATTCATCAATGACAAGGGTTAATGATGTTTATAAGTATATATTTTACCTCTCGATTGCATTGGCAAAAGGCACAAGTTCGTCAAAAAATGCATAAGCATCAAAGGTGTCATCAATGATCGAGCACATCTTGAATACTTTTGTTAGCATTTTTCTCGCGCGATTATATTTAGGCTCAAAATACACTCCTAATATCCAAAAGTAGCCCTCCACCAATCTGTCTCTTGCATAAGGCAATTTATTTGTAAAATCCAAGTCTTTCCACCACCTACAAATATCACACGAGTATGATTAAATCATATTGATCATAATTTGAATATTGAAAGGGTATTTGGATTTGACTTTTTTCAAGTAATTTAAAATTTAAAAGTTGGTTATCCACAATTTTCTAAAAAGTACTTTCTATTTAACCCAAACACCACAAAAGTACTTAAAAACTATTTTTTCCAATAGCGCTAATCCAAACTCCCTCTAAAGAAGATAAATCAAATTAATCTTGTACCTTGTAAGCTCGCTAAGCTCTCTTTGGTGCAGCTTTTGCAAGGCGTTAAAATCCAGTTTTGCATATTTCAATAGCAAATGGTTATGTCCTTCAATGTTTTCGTACATGTGTATGTATTTCCTTGCTCCCAACCTTGTTAATGTTTTGCGAATGGGCTGGTTTAAGGCCTCACTGACTTGAACCTTAAGCGAGTCGGTCAAGTTGGGACGGCCATGCTCGATCTGGAGATGAGTGGTGGTAAAGGTAAGAGCTTCTTCAAGAATCTCTTCCTCGCGCATTCTTAGATGTGCTGCTTCATACAAACTCAATAGTCCTTGGACATCATTAGCAAGGTTTTCCTTGAATTTTCCATCTTGATTTGTGAATTGCTTGAAGACATCTGATAAAATATCATGTATTTATTATTTGAATGTTTTTTTAACCTGTTAAAATATGCTTGATAAACCCAATTATAGAATTTACTTATTTGCCTAAAATTAGAACAATTAAAGAAACTTACAGGGGCTTGACAGGTAATAAATATTCATGTATCACATGAATAAGAGGCAGTAACGACAATGGAGAAATTTTTTTTGGAAGGTAATGGTAAAACAAGATGAATATATACAGCTTTGTAGCTTACTGATAGTCTACAAGTGCAGCGTTACTATATTTTTAGACACGGTCACTACACTCCTAGCTAAAATGTGTCAAAGTCGTTTTTCTCTGACTGCTTTCGCAATAGAGTAATTAGTAGTAGTTAATTAAGCATATCTGAATTACACGGAAATATCAGCAAATGGAGTCTCACTAAAGGAAAATGTTCTTAGCAAGAAATTAATGAGTCTACTATGTAAAGATCTTTTTTTTATGCCCTGCGACGGCCAACAAATATGTTGCATCTGTTCTATTCTAGGTAACAACAACATATTCAGTGCGGTCCCACTTCTATTTTAGGTACTAATTTAAAAATTGAATTTATAATCTGCTAAACTTTTTGTAGAAGTCTCACTTTAGGTTAATATTGATTTTTTTATTGAATGGAAGAATACTTGAAAAAACTATATATACTTATAAGTATTTAATTGTGACTTAGAAAGTTATCTTCTCTTATTTTGTTATCTATCCTCGCCTTTTGTTGAAAGACTTCTATCTTTTGATGTTGATGGTAAAACTACTGCTAGGACAATTTCATCCATGGGTAATATTTTGAGCCCGATGGGCTATTATGACCCTTCAAGCATCACGAACTCTAAGTTGTTTTCGACGTAACTAATATAATCTATTGTTTACTACTAGAAAATAATTGTGACTTAGCAAAGATCGCAGGATTTGACGGGAAAAAAAAAAATGAAAAACAATTAAGTTGTAGATGATAGAGCACATTTACCAGAAGACATATAATGCCCTTGTTGCCTTAGTAGTCGAAAACGAAGAGCAACAACGTAAAGGTTGTCATCATCTTTTTCATTCTGTTGAGACGCATCAAAAATGTGTTGGATCGATTCTTCAATCTCATTATCAAAATGATAAGCTACTCCCAGTCGTTGGATTGCGTCAATTAAGACAAGTTTTTGTGTACTAGTCTCAGGAGTTTCCACTAACCTTTTTCTAACTTTCTCATTCAACTCTTCAAGTTCAACCTTCTCTTGGATACTGACTTCCTGCATGTGAAAATTGAGCATTATATATTACCTACATTGTACTGGAAGTACTGCTATAAATCATTGGGTTTAAGTTTCTCACATTGTCCATTAGGTTATCCATTAGATGTCTAACGGTAATCCTTTATAAAAATGAAATCTATAATCTTAAATATAAGTTAAATTACATGTTATAACAGTTATAGAAATTCTTTACATGTGTATGATAGTATCGAAATTTTTTACATGTGTATGTAACTTAAACTCTAAATTAAATCTTATATATTCCACTTAAACTCTAAATTAAATCTTATATATCCCAGTAGTTAACTTTATAGTATATAAATAACTTCGTACATCTCTTTGGAGATCGTTTTCTATTCTTTTAGACAACAAATCTAAAAAATTAGCAAAGAAAACGCTATAACGTATGTGAGAGAGAGCATCAACAACAACAAGAAGAAATAAGTATGATGGTAAAATGTCGTACTGTGAATTCAGGTGTGTATGAGAGAAAATAGTATCCCCAAACGGTTGAATGAAAATTTGCCAAAGGACGGGAGCAAACTGGTTGACTCATCTCTCTCTCTTGTAAGGTTTTCCTTTCTTTCTTTTTTTTTTTTTTTTTTTTTTTATTTTTTTGAAGTGATACGGACTGCAAATAGAATCAACTATTTATAACACAGTCGGACTTTTCTTTCTTAAAGAAAAAATCCACACTATTGTGGTAATTGGGTCAAGCCTAAAACCTGACCTATATACGAATTTATCATTCAAGACGTAAAAACATAGATTAGGGGCAATAAGTAGGCAATCTTATGACAATTCCTTTTCTGGGCTGCCTAACTTACCCATTACATTACGTTAGGCATTCTTTGTTAGGAAAAGTAGCTCATTCATTATATTTATTATACAAATTAGTTTCTTGCCAAGTACGAATATGTTTCATTCAATAAAGATGAAAAAACAAAAATTAATGAGATAGATGTGTTTTCTGTACTTGTTATGATTTTATAATAATGTATAAACATGCACATAATGAAAGTATATTCATCTAATATTTAATCAATCGATCAAAAGTATTAATTAACGCCACACATATGAAAACATTTAACCTGTAGCTAATAGGCCAAACTCTTATTTCTGTTTCATTGTCCAATAATGAGCTGACTTTGCGCTACATACATTTTTTTCAATAAATCGGGTGATATATGTAATAAAGATGAAAATTATAAATTTCAAGAAAGAAGAGAGATAATAGTAGTACTTAGATAAATATTGATTTGGTGTAAAAGATGAAACAAAAGCAAATTATTGGTGTGTTAACGTCAATAGCGTAAAATTAATAAGGGTACGCGAGATTACTTGATAGTAAATTTTATTAGACATTCATCTCTGAGATTATAAAATATTCTAAAATAGTGATCAAAATATAGTATAACAAATCGAGTAAGTAAGTTGTTTTTTTGTTGCCCATGAAAGGTATGAACTTCTCTTGAGTAAATCCAAGCCGATTATTATTTGGAACCGCCTATTAATATCAAGACTTTATATAATTAGTGGTTGTCTTTTAACTTAAATTAACATCCAAAGTCTCTAACCTGTTAGACAAAATGAAAATGGGACAGCAAATGGAAAACAGCAGAAATAGAAAACAATAGAAGTAAGGGCTATACCTATCGGCTTGGGTGTCTTAAGAAAATCGTAGAAGCATGGGCAGTAGTGATGGCTATTTGGTGCATGCTAGGCGTTAGAGACTCTTAGAGTTTTGCAAGTAGGCGACTATTTACAAAGTATATGACTAGACCTTGATGGATAAAGTCAAAAGACGTACTTTTAGCCAACTCTATCTCCTCTTTGGCCAACTCTATCTCGATTCTTCTAGCCATTACATTATCAATTAATTAGACATTGGTATTTGAAATTTGATTGCTTCAATAGATGTTGCCAAAAACAGTATTCTCTGATAAACTTTATCTTTCTTATATCTTTCCATTATAATAATATCAGTTGCGCCTTGATATAATTTTCTTCTAAATGTTGATGGCTCTATTCTAAAATACTCAACTCTCGCTTTTTTCTATTTTTATGTACCCTGTACAAAATCTTCAGTCATTATGTACACCTAATTAAAAGTAATATTTTTATACCAATAAGTATCAAGATTTCAAATTCCATCGTCGAATATTAAATATTGACTTCTATAATAAGTCATTTTCTTATATACTAAATAAGAATTATGTAATCAAGTAAAGATAAAATTAATAAAAAAATTTTGATATCTTTTACTATGAAAAATATAAGTTCAATCTAAATTCCCAACTACATGTGGTTTAAATAAACTGACAATCAAAAGAAAGAAGATGATTGAAATATAGATATTTGTAAGTGGCGAGAATGTTGTATTGGCCAAAATCTGGCCGAACGCATGACAATATGTATCCAATAAACATGGCAGACGCCGCACGATTATTGAAGACAAGTCAGCAATGACTTCATCATTGAAAGCTGGATGGCAACGGAGGCTTGAGGAGATCGACCGGTCGAATAACTGAACACAACTATTTTAGAGATAATCATTCGGACACTAATAGGAGATAAACATTAGCTCCAACTGATTTCGATATTTTAGGGAGGTCGTCGGACGTGGATAAGAGCATTATCTGCTGTTGGAAGAGACGTGTAGACTGTGGAGTTTAACTGGAGATAGGAGTCTTCCACTATAAAGAGACCATTTTCCCCATTGTAATACTTACGTTCTTCTGAACATTGAACCCTACAAAAAGCATTCTGTTATGCTGTCATTAGCTACTCAAATTGCAGTTCTTCTATTTTAGGCCATTGTGTTGTTACATTGTTGAAGTTGATCTTCTCTTTGCTTTGGAGGAGATTCTTTCGCCAGAGCACAAGCGCCCGATTAATTCAATAAAATTTATCATGTTATTTATTTGATTCCCTTTGTTGCTATCATTAGTCATCTTTGTTTAATTCCGCCTGTTAAATTGTTTCCATCGTCTGATCTAGTATAATCATACCTCATCCGATCAAATCTAGCATAATTATTCACATGTTGTTCCTTTACTAATAATTATTCCAATTAGTTAATCGAACGCTTATTATCTAGTTGTCATTAATTGCATTAATAACCTAATCAGAATGTAAGTTTAATGATTAACCTACGAATCTTGATACGAAAAGGTCGCGTGTAGCTCAACTAAATACAAATTTAATTGTATAATCTGAAAGCATATTTTAAGAAATACAATTTGGCGCCTACCATGGGGCCCATGCAGTCTATTTGTTCCGAGATTATTTGTTAATTTTATTTACATTTTACTTATTTGTGTGCAATGGCAGATGATCAAGGTAACAACATCGGCTGCGTGCCACCAGTCAACACCGACGGCGTGTTGCCACCTAACCCTACTGATGGAGTCAATCCTCCAGCCGTCGAGGAAGCGACCGGTGAATCATCCCACTAGGAACGGGATCAGCCTCTGGACCGCACTCCAGGCGGTTCACAGTTGAATTCGCCTAATGGTCAGAGGCCCAGTAAGGAAGCCGCGGTCGAAACTGCATCAATCGATATGAATATGTTATTAAGAGAGTATCTTAAGAAACATGATTGGAACTTTGAGAAGATAAGTGAGCAGCTAGCGGTTATGTTTGGCTCTACAAGTCATAGAGCGCTCGCTATGCTAGAGACACTCCCCGCATGCACTCCGTCCTCTGTTCCTCAGAGCGCAGTAATATGGGGACCTAAAGTGGGAGTCGGATTTGGAGGGTGGCTGCGGGAGCTGCAACCGCTATCATGACAGAAACCCGGATGATGGCTATATTGCAGACAATGTTGAACGATTCAGTGGACAAAAGGTTTTGGGAGATGAAATCATTTACAGAAAAGCTACCAGAGCTCCAAAGTTAACGGAGGATGTTACTACAAAGTCATTCTCTAAGCGGCCATTTTTGGTCGATCCCTAAGAAATTTAAGTTAACGGGGAACTTGCGTTATGAGGGAACCACTGATCCAAGGGATCATGTGGACTTGTTTGCAATAGCAGTACATGCGAATGATCTTACAGGCGAAGAAATTAACTCCGTGTGTCGAAGAAGTTTTGTGAAACACTCAGAGGATGAGCTCTGAAATGGTATACACAATTGCTCGAAAACAAAATCACAAGCTTTGATGAAATAGCAGCAAAGTTCATCAAAGAACATACGGGGCTAAGAAAGTGGAAAGGAGAGTATAGGACATATTAAATATCAAACAGCGACTGAATGAAACCATCAAGGAGTTTATAGAGCATTTTAACAGAGAAAAGTTGGGTCATCCTCAGGTCGAGGAGATATGGGCATGTTTAGCCTTCATAATAACCTGAATGTTAATGCATCGGAGACTTGTAAGACGTTGAGAGAGAGATTGAGGGAATGCAGTCCAACCACATGGGACGATCTCCATTGCGAGTGCGGCCCAAAAATCAGAGCAGAGGAGGAAAATTTGCAGTTAGATTCCTATAACAGGCGCTATGACCACCCAACATCCACATAGAGAGTAGAAAACAACAGGTAAAATTTTAGGGGTCAACAGTTCGAGCTCTATGATTTTCCTCGTCAAAGCGGAAACAGGCATGAGGCCAGTAGTTCGAGGAGTCAGTCAAGAAAGGAGCCGTCAGGTCTGTCTTTAGCTCCAATTGACCCACTGCCTCCCAAAATTTTGGAGTACTATTTTAGCATCTCAACAAGCGGTTTGGTCAATGCATTAAGAGAAATGGGCGATAAAGGGGCCAAATTTCCTAATCTAATGAAAACTAATTTGATCAGCAGAGACACGAATCTGTGGTGTGCGTGCCATAGTGATCACGATCACTTAACCGAGGATTGCAAAGCATTGTGTTACAAGGTAGAACATTTTCTCAAAAAGCGTGAGTTAACGGAGTACTTGACATAAAGGGGGTAAGGAGATTTTTATCAAGAACAGAGGTGGACACCAACCTCCAAAGCCCCGGCTCCGAGGAAAAATCGAATGTCATTTCCGGAAGGGCTGAGGTCCATGGAGTAACATTTACAACCAAAAAGTTTGCTACGGTATCATTCACACCAGATAAACGGATGCGAGAAAATATGAATGATGAAACCGTGTTTGGAGATTTCGACTTTAATGAGAGGATACATCCCCATCACGATGCCTTAGTGGTAACAGTGAGAGTGGATAATACATACGTAAAAAGAGTTTTAGTTGATACTGGTAGATCAATTAACATTACTCAGTCTAGGGTGGTGGAGCAGTTGCAATTGACCGATAAGGTCATACCAAAATCTATTGTGCTTTCAGGATTCAACAATTCAAGTAAAACGACCTTGGGAGAGATTATGATAAAAACATACACAAAGGGTGTTGAGAATGAGACTGTTTTATGGTGATGGGTGGAGAAATGGCCTACAACGTCATCTTGGGTCAGCCGTGGATCCACGCGATGGGGAAAGTACCATCCACTTTGCAACAAGTAATTAAGCTTTCAACTCCATGGGGAGTACAGAAAGTTAGGGGTGAGCAGCAGACCACCCGTGAGTGTTATTCAGTGGCAGTGAAAAGCGGTGTCAACTCAGACACCCAACAATAGCAATACCAAATCGAGGAGGAGCCAAGTCCTACATCAAAGGATTTTACCGAGATTCCGGCTTGCATTAGAGAAGGAAACAAACAAAAGGCAGAGGATTCAACTATTGAAGACTTGGAAGAAGTAGTTCTGTTTGAAGATCGACCGGAACGTAAAGTGTATATTGGGGCAAATTTAGACCCCAAAATAAAGTCTAAGATAATTTCCTTCCTTAAAGATAATTCAGACTATTTTTCTTGGTCCCATGCGGACATGGTTGAGATAGATCCAAAAGTTACTACTCATAAGTTAAACATCGATCCATCGCATTGATCGGTGAAGCAAAAGAAATGACCAGACGGGGGGATTTAGGAGGAAAGTTATAGATGATGAAGTTAAGAATGGTTCATTAGAGAAGTGAAGTATCTGGCATGGCTAGCTAACATAGTCGTAGTCCCAAAGAAGAATGGAAAATAGAGGGTATGTCTGGACTACACTGACCTGAACAAAGCTTGCCTGAAAGATTCATTCCCGCTTTCTCACATCGATCGGGGCACGAGATGTTGAGTTTTTTTGGATGCATATTCGGGTATAATCAGATATTGATGGAACCAAAGGACTAAGTAAAAACTTCATTCATTAAGGACAAATGGACTTATTGTTATACGGTCATACCCTTCGGTCTAAAAAATGTTGAGGCTATCTATTAACGGTTGGTCACAAGAATGTTTAAAGACTTGATCAGAAAAATAATGGAAGTTTATATTGACGATATGTTGGTGAAGTCTTTGAAAGAAAGGGATCATTTGAGTCAATTGAAAGAAACTTTTATAGTACTTAGACCATTCAACATGAGGCTGAACCGGGAGAAGTGTGTGTTCGGAGTCGGATCCGTTATGTTCTTGGGATTCATTGTGTCGCAAAGGGGAATTGAGGCAAATCCAGACAAGATCAAAGCAATTGATGACATCCCCGATGTACTGACAACGGTGAAGGAAGTCTAACGGCTAACCGGTCGAGTAGCCTATCTCAGAAGGTTTATTTCGAGGTCTTCTGAACGATGACACAAGTTCTTCTCCGTTCTGAAGAAAAACACAAAATTTAATTGGACGCCGGAGTGCAAGCAGGCCTTGAAGGAGTTGAAGCAATACCTGTAAAACCCTCTGCTACTCTTAAAGCCAGTAGATGGGGAGGTGTTACTTATCTACCTCGTCGTCTCAGAAGTGGTTGCAAGTGCAGTCCTCATCCGGTAGGACGGAGGTAAACAATTTCCTATCTATTATGTTAGTAAAACTCTACTTGATATGGAAACTAGATACCCATACTTAGAGAAATTAGCACTAGCACTAGCACTTGTTATAGCTTTATGAAAACTAAGGTCATATTTTTAATGCCATGCTATCTCTGCTATTACTACTTTCCCTTTGCGAAGTATTTTGCATTGACCGAATCTGTCCGGAAGATTAATGAAATGGGCGGTCGAGCTGAGTGAATATGACATCATTTATTAGCCTCGCATCGTCATCAAATCACAAGTGTTGGTTGATTTTATAGCTGATTTGAGTGCAAGTATTCTTCCGGAGGCAAAAAAGGAAGAAGTGATGATGAAAGGGTCGGACCCCAGAGTTTGGACCCTCTACACAGACAGCGCTTCAAACGTAAAGGGGGTCGGCCTAGGCATCTTGCTCGTGACTCCGACAGGTGAAAAGTTACGGTACTCGATTAAGTTACATGTTTCCACTAACTAAGAAGCCGAATATAAGGACCTCGTTATAGATCTTGAATTAGCCAAAGATTTGAAAATCGAGCAACTTGAAATCAAGAGCGACTTTCAACTGGTTGTGAACCAAGTCAAAGGAAATTTCAACTCCCGGGATACAAGAATGCAACAGTTCCTAGCAAAGGAAAAAAATCTTCTAACTTCTTTTAGGAATGGAAGATAATGTTAATCCCAAGAGAAGAAAATGTTGAGGCCGATGCCCTAGCCAATTCACGAAGGCGAGTGTGACAACCACTCCAAAAGCAATTCTTTGGTACGGAGACTGACTAGAGGCACCTATTATTGGCCAACAATGGGGAGGATGCCAAAACTTTTATTCAAAAATGCGACACGTGTCAACGGCATGGAAACCTCTTCCATCAGCTAGCGGAACCCTTCATTCGGTCACATCACCATGTCGTTTATGAAGTGGGGAATGGATTTGGTCGGACCGCTCCTAACAGTGCCCGGTAAGGTAGAATTTACTTTGATTTTAAGAAGCAGTTGCTTTATCAAGAATAAGAGAAAATGAGATTATCAGTTTTATTTGGAAAAACATTATTTTCCATTTTGGGATTCCGAAGAAGATTACCTGTGACAATGGAAAACAATTCGTAGGGAGGCATATAACAATCTTCTTTGCAAAATAGGGGATTAAATGGATAGCATCAACTCCCTATCACCCAAGTGCAAACGGACAGGCTGAGTCTTCCAACAAGACAGTAATTGAATACTTGAAGAAAAAGATGCGCAAAGCAAAAGGCAATTGGACGAATGAACTCCCGGCAGCATTGTGGGCTCACCGAACAACGATGGAAAACAGCACCTGCGAGACTCCATTTTCATTTGTCTATGGGTCTGAAGCCTTGATTTCGGTGAGGTCAGTGGGCCAAACCTTCGGTTTGCCCACTCCACCGAAGAATCAAACAAGGAAGCTATGCTGATCGATTTGGACTGGCTTGAAGCAAGAGGGATATGGCCTTGATACGAAGATCAGCACAAAAACAAAGGGTGGAAAATTACCTACACAAGAAGATCAGGTATCGAAATTTTAATGTAGGTGACTATGTATTAAATAAGAAGCAGCCCAAACCGGATGAGCCCAACGAAGGAAAATCAGGAGCCAGCTGGGAAGGACCTTATCAAGTCACGAAGGTGGTCGGTAAGGGATCCTACAAGCTGGAGACATTGGACTCAAAGTTTGTACCATTCAATTGGAATATCACACAACTGAAGAAATACTACTTCTAGGCTCTCGGTATCGTGCAACTTTTCATTTTTCTTTAATCTTACTCCGTTTCGGATGAAGTTTATTATTATTTTTGATACCAACACTTTTAGATGATAGACATAGTTGGAAGCGAATCATGACCTACATCAACCATGAAAAAATGAGCCTTTGACGCTACGAACTCTGGGTTGATAATTCTGACGAATACCCTAACATGGTCTTCATCCTTAAGTCAACCCCGCTTCCCTTCTTTGTTTTATCATCCAGGAAACTGATTAAGAGAAGTGCGCAATGGAGACTCTCCTCTTTCCATTATCCGGATCCTCATACTTCAAACCCGAACACTGGGGGAACGGAGGAGGTAGAAGGTCAACCGATTGCCTGAAGACTGGGGACTGCCCAGACACCGGGGATTGCTGCAGATAAAATAATCTTTGAGACTTACTGCATGATGCTGATAGCGACAAGCTACGATCGAAGTTGAACACTAGGGACTGGCCATCTGACGAGGTCTAAAGTGCATTGGATTTTCTGCTCGTTCTTGTCATTTTCTAATATAGTTTAAGTTATCGTCCCATATAGATTGGGTATTCTATGCTACAAACTTGTAGTATTTTAATTACTATTTGAGAGAATCAAATTGATGAAAGTGAGTTTTTTTTTAAATTTAAATTTACTTAAACTAAAATAAAGAACTTTTGGAAGATTTCAAATTTAAAAGGAGTTGAGAATCATTGAATTCACTTGGTAATACTTATAATAAATATCTCAGTTTTTACATGTATTTCTCTTAAAAATAATTTCTTATTGCTAATTCAATTATATTTTGTTCACTAAGAAATAATCAATTAATAACACTCCGTGAGGTTATGCATATTAATTAAATTATAATTAGTGACGATTATACCGAAATATCTTTCTTTCCCGAATTGTGCTAAAAGTAGTAAAAACTTCGTGAGAATATTTTTACGAAAAATCAATAATCGTACCTACAACAATTCCTGTGAGAATTAAAACTTAGGTAAACAAGATCACAGACTTGGAAAAATAGTTTTTACTCTACTATTTTATTCATCAGTTATCATACATTAATTTTGCTCCGTGAGAATTACAAAATTAATATAACAATAACCTAGAAATAGAATAGACGGATGTGAAAATAATGATTTAGTAAAAACTATCATTCCAGCACAATGTTAAAATGTGATTAAAAAACTTCAGACCAAGCATGTAATAAAACTGAGATAAGTATTTTAAATATTACCGAGTTTCATCAACTATCTCAACAAAAGAGATTACTCCATTATGGAGTAAGAAAAACTAATTTATAAAATATTAAGACTATGAAGAAATAATATTTCTTCTAAAGAGGAATATTACAAAAGCTTAAAAGAAAGAAAGAGAAAGTAGTTCTCTGCAAATGAATTGGTGAATTTTCATACAACTTTGGCACCTATTTATGATGAAAATATAAGCTAAAGGCTTCCAAAGATGCATAGGTAAGGTGAGATTGATGACTTCTTCATAGATGCAAAGGTGAGTTGAAGTGAGAAGATCTCTTTCATTTGCTCTTTGTTCTTCAGCGTATAAGAACCATGGATATGACTATCAGTGTTATAGTCACACTATGAATAGTGCAGTCATCAATACTCATTCTTTTATTTTTCTTCACTGTTATATCTTCTTCTTCCTGCAAAATATGTTAGCAAATATGAAAGAGATGGATATATTTATTTTTATTTTATTTAAAATACTTAATATTTAACTATGAAAATATAAGAATAAATTATATCCATCAAATTCTCTCATACTTAAATCTTTGCTCATCCTCGAGGAAAAAGAATATTTCTTTTATATTTTCTTCAAAAGTCACGATCTTTGTAGGATAGAAAATTTATTCAAGATAAACTCCCTTCATCATGTTCAATGCAATTATTCTTTTTACTTACCAAATTCGTTACCTTTGTTCTAAATTTTTACTTGATCAACAAGAACTTACAGCCTTCTCCCCTTGAATCTTTTATAATTGATATAATTATGATCATGTATTCAGTAAGTATCATAGTCTTGTCCATAGGGTTGCTCGTCATGTTTATCTCCATTAATATAGATACAATAATGACTTTCAAAATCTTTTTAGGACTTTTCCTGGCTAGTAATGTTCGGCTTCAGGCTGGTAGGATAAGGATATTTGATAGTGATTGTTCTTGTTCCAGCTTGGAGACCATTTTTCAAAATTTTCTCCATTCAGTAATACTTTTTTTTCATCAATTTTTTTTAATTATTTTTTGCTATCTCATACATATTAGATATTCTCAACATTGCATCTTTTTGTAATATTTCTTCCTTTTGATGATGTCAATCTTTGCTCATTCAAAGCTGGAAGAATTAATAACTCTCTTATATATATATATATATATATATATATATGTAAACAATGTATTAATATATCATATATATAATTTTTTTTGGTAATATACATGTAGAAAAAAAACAGTATTAAGGCTCAAAGAAGGGTTCTAAAAAGTAAAATATGTATATTTGGATAGAAAATTAAGAGGCTAGAATTGTGTATCAAAAAAGGCCTAATTTCATTTTTCAAAAGTCAGTATCATCCATTATTTCGCCTCGAAAAACATTCAGAGCAAGTTCTAGCCAAGTTCATTGATTCTACCTTCTTTGTGATCATAATTTTTCTCAATTCCAATGACTTTCTGAGTTGAAGATGTTTGCTCTGGCTTTTTCAAAGTCAACATCATAGATATGAAAAATCATATGGTGAATATAAAAAAAACTGATACCAACTGACACGATCCGAATTTCGGCTAGGCCGTGGGGCACCCGACATCCTCTCTTAGACCCATGGGGCAAACCCTTCTGAACTGAATCCACGAAAATAAAAATAAATTCAACTCATAAAATAGATATGACTTAGGAAAAACACAGACATACTGATACCTCTAAGCGGTACAAATGAAATTACAGCTGACTACTCAATGTATTAGGTTTAGGGCTATCCAGACTAGACATCTAAGAGCACAAATGAAGTATAAACACCTCCTGAAGGGAGCAAAATATAACTGAAATAATAAACATAAAACTGGTGGCGATTCTGAACAAAAGCTAGCTCACCCTGACAGCTGAATTCGTCTTCACTCCTTAATAACGTGGCCAACTCAATCCTGGAGTGAACCTGTCGAAACGAAATAAATAGACAAGAAACGAACAACAAACAAGGGTGAGTCAAAAGGACTCAGTAAGTGGGGCAGACTATCCATCTCAAAGAATAGGATAGCTAGCCAGGGAGAAGAAAAGTCGATAAACCAAATTCACCTTATTTCAACTATAAAAAGGCAGAGCCAGATAGTAACTGAAATACATATGGGACCATAAACTCATAAACAACCAGCAATATAAGATAGACAAAACACATAGATTTTCTGAACATATCAATAGTCAGAAATACATGAACATACACAAAACGTCGCTCTATAATCACACAATACATAGCAACCGGTGCAATGAAATGGAATGAATGCAGTATGATGCAATGGGTTCACATGTACCAAATGAATGGAGCGGAATCCTCCTACTCGAGGGCGGAATCCTCCTACCCTCAATATGATGCAATGGAGCGGAATCCTCCTGCTCCTAGGGCGGAATCCTCCTACACTCAATATGATGAAAGGAGCGGAATCCTCCTCCTCCTAGGGCGGAATCCTCCAACCCTCAATATAACATAGCAGCCCATAACCAGAAAAAATATATATATAAATGCGATATGATGTAATAATAATCCTTCACCGATGCGGGACTCTCATCGACTGCCGGGAAGTATATACAATAATAACCCTTCACCGGTGCGGGACTCTCATCAACTACCGGGAATTATATGTCAAACTCACAACCAGAGTACAATACTTCTATGCTAAATGAAATATAAAAAATAAGGCATAACATATAATATACAGTGTATATCCAAAACTAAGGCGTAATAAGTACGTCTATCGGCAGCTACACATGTAAGGAACACGTGGTAGATTATCCACAAGGCCAAAGGCGACCAAAGAAATGGATATAATCACTTACCTCGTTCAAAAGTTAGCACTGCTACTCAACAACCGCTTTGTCCTTTGGATTCACTGCCAAAACGATCCCACTGTGTTCAATAAGCAGAAAAATATATCACATAGGGCTTAAGGCTTCATTCCTTACATCTTAGGGCAATCCGGTTAAGAACCTGATGCCCTATTCGCATACGCAATACGCAGGCCAGACCTATGTACAGGGTTCAAAGTCACATAACCAAACCCTAAATAAATTACATCCGGGTTGTCCATAATTCCCTGAATACGAATATATAATCAATTCCATTATCAGGGTCCAATTACCATTTAAACTATCAATTTAACTTATTAGAACGATATCTAATATCTCAATTTTTACCTTTAAAATATATTAAAACACACGTAATAAACAGAAATAATAAATTAAAATTATTACCTGGATGTTTCGAGGTGAAAATTCTATTTTTTCCCGCTCTTTTTCCTTTCCTTTCTCTATTTTCTGTGATTTTCTTTTCCTCTCCATCATCTCATTTTCTGTCTGTTTCGTTTTGTTGATGTTTCTATTTCAGTTTAAGCTAAGGACCCACCGCCTTTTCATTCTTTCTTTCCTTTTTTTTTTCTTTTCTTTTCTTTAATATTTTCTTTTTTATTTCGTGACGAAAAGTAAAATGCAACCCTACGAAATTCGAAATAATTCCAATTTTTTCAAGCAACTTATACAAAATATATGTAACATGCTCGCTAAGGTGGATCTCAAATCGGATTCCTGAAACTCAAGATACGAATTAAATGGAAGAAATCAAATTCTTTTACTTTCGGTATTTTAGCGGAAACTATTTGAACGATCTCGAATTCACTTCCCAAAGTTCACACAGGTCACAAATAGCCGTACAAACCTAACGACGCTTTCAGATTTTGAATCGGAGCTTATTCACCAAAATCGAGCTCGAAAACCTCTTTTTATGATTTACCGACAACAAAAACTGAAACCTTCTTCCGATACCAACCAAACGAAATCCAACTTAATTCAAATTTTACAGACAGGTCTTAATGGATCTTACGTATATTTTAAAATTATCGGCATGTCAATCGGAGTCTTAACTCCCGAAACGACTGACCGAGGTCGTTTCAGAACATAACAAAAAAATTTATATTGTTAATTAGAAACCTACAATTAAGACCATAGATAAGAAGAAAATAGTATATAATATATAAAAATAATAATAAAAATATTTAGCTAAATAAAAAACTTAAAAATCACTTTTATACCAAAATAACATCCCCCATACTTGAACGTTTCATTCTCCTGGATGAAAATGCATTTTAAGATAAGCGAAAGAAAGAAGAGTGAAAAAAATGAAGAAGGATCAATTGATAGTTGGATTATATAAATATAATATAATTAATATAAAAATACTTCTTTATTAGTAAAATAAAAATATTTTTGGCTTTCAAATATATGATCACAGAAGAAAGCTTGAAAGAAACTGTGACTACATATTCTATGTGTAATAGACTGGATTATTTTTAGACCTTATCAGTCATTAGATCCTGGTTTGAATATAAACCAAGAAAATTACATATGCCAACATTAGACTTGGACAATTGAATAGTCAACCAACCAGTAACTTAGGCATACTGATCACTATGGAGTTACTCCTGTCTAGGTTACTCTGTTGTGCAGAGGCCTCCATGAGATGTTCTGGTTGCACAATAACCTGGATATTGACCAGATCAATTGGTTAAGCATTTAATTATCCAAATCTATTTCAGATTTATGAGGCTCCATTGCTGCACCCTCAATTGCTACGGGTAAGGAACCATAGTTCTGAGTTTAACGTCATCAGCTCGACATAGTAACGGTGGCATTCATCATACTATCATGGCTACTGAAGGGTGTTGCTCAAAATGTCATCCAAAGTACAATTTTAGCATGTGACCATTGACCTTAAATTTCTCTCCTCAATTGCTTTGTTGAATTTCAATTGCTCTGTATGGAGTACCATCTGTAACATTGTAAGGACCTATCCACCTGGATTTAAATTTTCTTGGGAATAATCTAGGACAACTATCGTATAAAAGTACCTGATCTCCAATTTTAAAGTTTTTTGGTCAGATCAAATTGTCATGCCATTTTTTTATTTTTTCTTTGTAAATGTAGGCAGTTTCATAGGCTTCCATTCTCAGTTAATCCAACTCATTAACCTGCAAAAATCTATTTCTACCAGCAGAGGATAAGTGAATATTCAATGCTTTCAGTGCCTAAAAGGCTTTGTGTTCAAATTCAACTGGCAAATCGCAATCTTTTCCAAAGACATATATGTGGATGTTCCAATCAGCGTTTTGAACACCGTTCTGTATGCTCACAATGCATCATCTAATTTTAAAGCCCAATCTTTTCTTGAGATTCTAACTGTTTTTTCAAGAATTCTTTTTAATTCACGGTTGGAAACCTCAACTTGCCCCTGAGTTTGAGTATGATATAGTGTTCCTATTTTATGAATCACACCATATTTTGACAATAAAGCAGAAAATTGCTTATTCATGAAATAAGTTCCTTGGTCACTAATGATGACTCATGGTGTGCCAAATCTGGTAAAAATATTTTTTCTGAGAAAATTTCACACAGTTTGAGCATCATTCTTTCTTATGGGAATGACTTCAACCCATCGTGAAACATAGTCAACAACCACAAGGATACTTTCAAATGAATAAGATGAAGGAAAAACTCCCATAAAATCTATACCCCAGACATCAAATATTTCACATACCTGAATAGATTTCAATGGCATCTCATATCTCTTTGTGATATTACCTGTTCTTTGACACCTGCCACATTGTGCAACATACACACGGACATCCTTAAAAAGTGTCGGCCAGAAGAATCCAGCTTCCAAAACCTTGAAAGTAGTTCGGTTTGCAGCATAATGTCTTCCAATCGCTCCATCATGACAATGATAAAAAATCTTTGGCATTTCATCTTCAGGTACACATCTTCTAATAATATTATCTGCACAAATTCTAAAAAAGTAAGGGTCATCCCACAGATAATACTTAGCATAAGATATAAGTTTTTTCCTCTGTTGGTAAGCGAGATCTCTGGGTGTCAATTTTCCAACCAAGTAATTTTGAAATATCTGCAAATCAGGGTAGTTGAGTCACTAATGAGCTGACAGAAAGGATGTGTTCAGCAGGAAACTCTTCTTTTATATCACTAGACTCAAGAGGAGGGTTCTCTAATCGAGACAAATGGTCAGCTACCTGATTTTCTATCCCTTTTTTTGTCTTTTATCTCAAGGTCAAACTCTTAGAGGAGTAAAATCCATCTTAACAATCTAGGTCGTGCATCTTTCTTTGCTAAGAGGTATTTTAAAGCTGCATGATCAGTAAAAACAGTGACCTTGGTTCCTATTAAATAGGAACGGAACTTATCAAAAGCAAATACTATTGATAGTAGTTCTTTTTCTGTTGTGGCATAGTTGAGTTGAGCTTCATTCAATGTTCTACTAGCATAGTAAATGAGAAGGAAAATTTTATCTTTTCTCTGGCCTAAAACAGCTCCAATAGCTGTATCACTAGCATCACACATAACCTCAAAAGGTTGGTTCCAGTCGGGGACACAACTACACGGGCAGTTGATAATTTCTCCTTAAGAGTGTCAAACGCTTTCATACAATAACCTGAAAAATCAAACTTAACATCTTTCATCAAAAGGTTATTCAACAGTTTTGAAACCTTTGAAAAATATTTTATGAACGGTCTGTAAAAACCTGCATGACCTAGAAAACTTCTAATGCTTTTAACAGTTGTGGGATGGGGTAATCCTGCTATAAGATCAAATTTTGCCTTATCGACTTCTATCCCTTAGTAGTGATTTTATGTCCTAAAACAATTCCCTCAGTAATCATAAAATGACATTTCTCCCAATTAAGAATCAAGTTTGTCTCTTCACATCTCTTAAGAACTAAGATCAAGTGATTAAGACAATCTTCAAATATTTTACCAAAAAGGGTGAAATCAACCATTAAAATTTCCAAAAACTTTTCAGTCATGTCTGAGAAAATAGCTGACATGCAACGCTGAAATGTAGCAGGTGCATTACACAAACGAAATGGCATTCTCCTATAGGCATAGGTTCCATGAGGACATTTGAAAGTTGTCTTATCCTGATCTTCTGGTGTAATTGGTATCTGGTTATACCCTGAATATCAATCAAGAAACAGTAAAAACCATATCCTGCTACTCTTTCCAATATTTGATCAATAAATGGTTAAAGAAAATAGTCTTTTCTTGTGGCATCATTGGGACGCCTGTAATCAATATAGACTCTTCATCCTGTTACTGTTCTGGTAGGTATGAGTTCATTATTTTCATTTTTAACAACTGTCATACCTCCTTTCAGGTACCACCTGAACAGGACTTACCCATGAGCTGTCAGAAATGGGGTAGATAATACCTGCAGCCAAAAGTATAATTATTTCATTTTTCACAACCTCATGCATTGCTGGGTTCAATCACCTTTGGGGTTGGACTATTGGCTTGTAGCTATCTTCCATGAGGATTCTGTGTGTGCAAATAGCTGGACTAATGCCTTTGATGTCTGCTATAGTCCACCCTAAGGTTCCTTTGTGTGCTCTTAATACTTCAATCAATTTATGTTCCTGTTCATTTTTTGATAGCATTTCTCCCTCTTCTTCAGAATCATTTTCCAATATTTCAGCTTCACTTCTAATTGTCGGATCATCATCCTGTCTTGTGCCAGATTGGGCCAAATATCTTTCCATTGAGTCTGAAATCAATTGGTCATCTTTGAATTCATCTGCAAGATCACTAATCATGTCAATTGAAAAGCAAGACGATTATGTCTCATCTCCGGAAAATTTTAGAATCTTGTGCATATAAAAAATAATTCTTTCTTCATCTACTCTCAAAATTAGTTGTCTTCGATGGACATCTATGAGTGCTCTGCCTGTAGCAAGAAAAGGTCTATCCAAAATTATTGGCTCATCAAAACATTTTTCCATTTCAAGTACTATGAAATCTACAGGAAAAACAAATTTATCCACTCTCACAAGCACATTTTCAATTATTCCTTAGGTTTCTTAGTACTTTGATTAGCAAACTGAAGAGAGACAACATTATTTTTCATATCACCAAGATCCTGTTTTATAAAAATAGAAAATGGCATAAGATTTATTGAAGCTCCAAAATCACAAAGTGCTTTTTCAAAATATACTCCTTCCAAAGTGCATGGAATCGTAAAACTGCCTGGATCACCAAGCTTTTGTGGTCGCTTATTTTGAAGTATAGCATTGTATTTTTTTAGTAAGCATTACCACATAAACTTCTTTTAATTTTTTTTTCTTGACAAAATTTCTTTAAAAAATTAAGCATATGAAAGCATTTGCAATAAATCATCAGTAAAAGAAATATTAATGTGAATTTGTTTCAAAATTTCCAAAAACTTTGCAGATTGACTGTCAAGGTTTTCTCTTTTCATTTTTTGTGGAAAAGGGATTTTCACAGGTAGAGGAGTGATTTTTTCAAATTCTTTTCTTCTTTTTTCCTTGGGCTCATTCTTTTTTGATGGATTAATGGTATTTCAACATTCTTACCATTTTCTATCTGGTGTAAAGAATGGTTCTTTTCACTATCTACATATAGATCATCAAGATTCTTACTTGACCACAAGGCGATGGCCGTAAGGTGTTCTTTTGGATTTTTCTCTGTATTTCTTGGTAAGGGACCTTGAATCTTTTCTAACACAAAAGTTGCCAATTGGCTTACCTAAATTTCCAAATTTTTGAGGGTTGAGTTCTAGCTTTCCATCTTTTCATCAGTAGTCTTAATGTACTTGTACAAAAGGTCATCAAGATTTGAATGAGCTTGTTGAGGCCTTTGTTGATATAGAGCAGCTTGTTGATATGGTCTGAAATTTGGTTTCCCACGATTTTGGCTTTGGTATCCAGGTGGACCCTGTACATGTTGCTTCTGGAAGCTTTGAGAGTTCTCAGCACCATTTCGGCTGCTCCATTGGAATCCTGGATGTTTCTGTGCCATTGGGCTTCCAAAAGGGTAGAGCCGTCAATATGGGCTTGGCCCGTTGGGCCGGCCCGGCCTGCCCGTAATTTAATAGGGTTGGGCTAAGATTTTTTTAGCCTATGAAAGACCGAGGCTTTTTAGCCCGGCCCATGCAAGCCCACAGCCCGTGAGGCTTGAGCGAGGCCGGGCTGGGCCGGCCCGTAGGCTTAATTAAATAAAATATTTTAAATATTTTTTAAGAACCAATCTAAAAATAATTAAAACAGAGCTTTTATTTTTTAATATTATTTTTTAAAATTTTAAGTAATTATATTTTGACAAATATTTTATTATTGGTATCTTCTTATGTTTTCGTTTTAATGTTATTTGGAATGTGGGTTCATGGAGAATACCAATTTACCAAATATGTGTGGTGACTACTCAAAGTTTGTAATTTTTTCTTATTATATTGTATTAGCAATAGTTGTGATATCAGTTTGTAAAAAAATAAGAAATTTCTTGTCTTAACTTTGTTGTTTTAGCAGGGGAAATATATTTATTAAAAAAATTTTGTGTCATTTGGTCCTATGTGGTTATAGAACCTCGAGGCAAACTTCGCAACCAAATTTTGGCTCTCCTTTTTCATAAAAAGGAAACAACCTTAACTTGATTGCTTCAGGAGGCTGTCCATTATATTTAGTAGTTTCAACTAGTTCCAAGAAATGAATTAAATGACTATGTGGATCTTCACTTGGATCACCAGTAAAGGTGCAAGACTGTTGAATTGTTTGTATAAGGCATGTCCTGATTTCAAAATTGTTGGCTGCCACAGGTGGGTTTCTGACACTAGATTCACAGTTGAAGCGGTCTGGTCTAGCATAATCACTTAGGATTATGTTAGCTGGTCATGGCGCCACTTCATCAAACTGATCCTCTACATGGACTAGTGGTGCAACTCCAAATGGGTTGTTGTCATCTCCTAATTGGTGTTCCATTTTGTCACCAATTACATTTTGAGAAGATGGTTGTCCTGTCCTGCAGAATCTCAAAGATTTTTCAATTTTAGGATCGTAAAAGATCAACTCTTTGTTAGAGGAGCATGTCATAAAATACTTGAAATTAGTTAATAAAGTAGTAGTAATGATAGTATTACAAGAAAAATACAAAAAGATTAAAAATAGTAGAAATTACTAGTATTAATATTTTTAAAATATATAACAATAAATAAATAATAATAATATCAATGAAAGAAGAAGATGAAAAATAATATATAACTATTAAATAAGAACAATAGTTAGAGTGGTAGTGGTCAATAAGAAGTAGTAGTAGGACAGAAAGATTTAACAATACTTAGTGTTCAGTGTGTGGTGATATTTAAAGATAATATTGATATTAATGCTAATAATAACACTAGTTAGTAAGAAAAGGTCTACGAAAAAAATAGTGGATACTAGAAAGGGAATAATTAGTATCGTATTATTATTATGTAAGTAGATAAAATAGTAGTACTGATAAAAAACGTTAAAAGGAAAAAAAGAAAATACTAGTAGTACTTAATAATAGTAGAAGTTTTAACCAAGAAAATAATAGTAGTAGTAGTAGAAGTAGCAAAAATTGAAGAAGATTTGCAGAGTAGGTGATAAAGCAGAAATACTAGTACGATGATGTTATTCGTAGATAATAGTAGTAGATAAAATGATAATGATGGTGAAGGAAGTTACAAAAATAAAATGAGCATTAACTATAAAGTAATAAGATGCTATAGGTAAAAATGCCAAGAAATAAAGTAATACTTTAGTGAGATACTTGGGAGAACGAAAAGTGATAAAACAGTTGGTAGAAGCACCGTCAAGGAGAAAAAGTTAATATACCTTTATAATAAATAAAAAATATATATTAGTACTAACATAATAGATATAGCAATAAGTAACAATATTAAGGAAAACTATTGTATTAATAAAAATAATAAATTACAGTATATAAAAGTACCACAATAATAAAATACTTACTAGATATAAATATAATAATATGCTTATAAGAAAGATGAAGAAGTGAAAGAAAAACGGAAGATATAGCAATGCTTAACAGTGAAAGAGATGAGAGAAAATAACAATGACAGTAATCAGAAATAACAACAATGAATAGATGATAAGGTACGACATGTCAGGATATATTAAAGAATATAATAATACATAATAGGAGTAGTAGACTAGTAAGTAATAGTAATGACAAAGATAGTTAAAATTGACAATGGGGAAGAGGTAATGGAATGATGTGATGAAGATGTATTAAAAGTACTGACAACGATTTCCTTTTCTTTCTTTCTTTTTACCTTTTCTTTCTTTTATGATGTTAGAGAAAAAAAGAATAAGAAATAATTAATATAATTAGAAAATAATTTATATATAAATATATTATATATAGTATAAGTAGTAAATAGTTAATAGTAGGCAGTAGGCATTAAGCAGTACTAATAGTAAAGACGGTGAGAAATTATAATTATTACAACATATATATATGCTAAAAGAAATGAAAGGTTAGAAACAAAAATAAAAATGTTAGAAGTAAAATTAGAGATTAGAGGTTAGTAATAAATAGTTATAGTCATAGTATTATTTAGTAGATTATGTTAACATTAATTATATTAATAAGTCCTCAAATTAGTAATCAAATATTTAGTCCGAAGTAGATGTACGCCAATTCCCGACAACGGTGTAAAAAATTTGATGAGGTCCAAAGTGCATAGGATTGTCTGCTTGTTCATGTCAAATTCTAATATAGTTTAAGTTATCGTTCCACGGAAATTGGATATTCTATGCTACAGACTTGTAGTATTTTAATTACTATTTGAGAAAATCAAATTGATGAAAAGTGAATTTTTTAATTTAAATTTACTTAAACTAAAATAAAGAACTTTCGAAAGATTTCAAATTTAAAAGGAGTTGAGAATTGTTGAATTCACTTGGTAATACTTATAATAAATATCTCAGTTCGACATGTATTTCTCTTAAGAATAATTGTTTATTGCTAATTCAATTATATTTTGTTCACTAAGAAATAATCAATTAATAACACTCCGTGAGGTTATGCATATTAATTAAATTATAATTAGTGACGATTATACCGAAATATCTTTCTTTCCCGAATTGTGCTAAAAGTAGTAAAAACTTCGTGAGAATACTTTTACGAAAAATCAATAATCGTACCTACAACAATTCCTGTGAGAATTAAAACTTAGGTAAACAAGATCACAGACTTGGAAAAATAGTTTTTACTCTACTATTTTATTCATCAGTTATCATACATTAATTTTGCTCCGTGAGAATTACAAAATTAATATAACAATAACCTATAAATAAAATAGACGGATGTGAAAATAACGATTTAGTAAAAACTATCATTCCAGCACAATGTTAAAATGTGATAAAAAGACTTCAAACCAAGCATGTAATAAAACTGAGATAAGTATTTTAAATATTACCAAGTTTCATCAACTATCCCAACAAAAGAGATTACTCCATTATGGAGTAACAAAAACTAATTTATAAAATATTAAGACTATGAAGAAATAATATTTCTTCTAAAGAGGAATACTACAAAAGCTTAAAAGAAAGAAAGAGAAAGTAATAGAAAGTAGTTCTCTGCAAATGAATTGGTGAATTTTCATACAACTTTGGCACCTATTTATAGATGAAAATATAAGCTTAAGGCTTCCAAAGATGCATAGGTGAGATTGATGACTTCTTCATAGATGCAAATGTGAGTTGAAGTGAGAAGATTTCTTCAGTTTGTTCTTTCTTCTTCAGCGTATAAGAATCATGGATATGACTATCAGTGTTATAGTCGTACTATGAATAGTGCAGTCATCAATACTCGTTCTGTTATTTTTCTTCACTTTTAACATCTTCTTCTTGCAAAATATGTTAGAAAATATGCGAGAGATTGATATATTTATTCACATTTTATTTAAAATACTTAATATTTAATTATGAAAATATAGGAACAAATTATATCCATCACCATCCAAACCTCATCGAATGACCTTACACTAGGTACTGTTCGCATAGAAATAGCCAATATGTAAACGGCTCGTTAGCGGCTAAGTATAAATCGTATTGTTGAAAAGCCTCAAACGGCTAGATATAGAGTCTGACCGATATCAACGGTTGTAAATTAGCATCATGTACTAAGCGTCCGACAGCGACCAATTCAATTATCAACAAAAGTGCACTTCATGCCTACTCAGTTATCATTATCATTTGTTATGCTAAATAAATGCTTAAGTGTTGAATACTCTATCTACTAAATGATAAATTGATTTCGAACATAATATTCAAAGTAAGTGCACTCCCGTAAAAACGAGACATCGTTCTTCATTACGCACTATCATATTAGGCCCAATTAATTTATTCCTTTTCGGAAGCAATGAAGCCGTTGAAACTTCAAACGATAAATTTATCTTTTGAAAACCAATTCTCAAACAAAGCCGTTGAAAATTCAAAACGATAAAAACATAATTTATCTTTGGAAACCAATGCTCAAAACATTAAATAGAAAGAAATTCATTTAAATGGCTGATGACCTAAAAATACTTTACAATCGGCTAGAAAACTTAGCCGCAAGAATTCACCAAAGCAAAAACAAATAAGTGGATAATGGGGGATAATGACACCGGTGACAGTAGCCTATTCATCTGCTTTCTTTTCCCCACCGGCTTCTTTATCTTCTTCGATTTCATCCTCGACCGTATCAAGGGAAGGACCAAGATCCTCACGATAGGTCTTCACCGTGTCCTCAGCCTCCAACAGTTTCGCTTCTAAGTTATATCCCTTATCTACTCCACGAGATTCGCCTTGCCTCCACAACCATAAGATTTTGACGACCGTAAAATTCAATCTTTTGATCGGTTAGCTTTTTGTCCAAGTCGTGATTCTCTAAGGTAATGGTCCGATTCTTAGTGAGCAGCTCAATGGCATTGGCATTGGCATTAGCATCATCTCTTTCGTTCTTTGCTGCCTCGAGGTCCCTCTTTGCAAACTCTAGATCCCTTCTCCAGGGACCGAATATTAGCTTCCTTAACTTCAATCTCTGCCACAACGGTTTTTAGTTGTGCCTTCTCATCGGCCTCAATCTGCTCCAAAATAGCAATTCTTTGCCTTAATGTTCTAATCTAAGCCTCCAAGTCTAACTCACGTAAAACCTTTAACTCGATGATTGCTTTGAGCTTGTCGAATTTCTCCACCAATAAGGCATCTTTGAATTTTCTAAGGTTGGAGTAAAGGGCACTTCCGGCCTTCACTACCATAGACAGCTTTAAGCTGCCTAATCCAATCAACTGACTCGATCGCCAAAATGGTTGTCTTAAAAAAAGAAATATTTGAAATAAAGAGACAAAAGTCGAGGGAGAAAAACTTTCTCGAGTGAAAAAAACATTACCCGAAAAGCATCGTAGGCAACATGAGAAGCAAGGTTCAGGTCGCAGCAGCAATTAATCCGATCCCGGTCACATCATAAAGGTGGTCAACGAAGCGCCTTGAAGCCCTGAGCAAGTCAGTATTTCCAGGAATAGTTATAGTGATCGACCGATCACGTACTTTACTAGAGGCAATGGCTCTCTTATGTGCGGCATAAGCAGCCGCATCTTCCCCTCTGGGAAACGGTGCGATGGGATCATCATGATCTAAGGCAAAACATAAGCTGCCTGAACTTTTGGTGTGCATGGATTTTCTGGCTAAATTTCCTGGTCTAGAGGGTGTCTCTTCTCTTGCCCCACAAGCAAAGGGCGGGGTGACTCAATAGTGGCCACCTCTTTCTCAGCATCCTCTTCGGCTCTGGATGTCACCTCTATCACAGGAGACAGTGGGGCTTGAGGTGAAACGACCTCGGTCAGTCGTTTCAGAAGTTAGAACTCCGATTGACGTGCCGATAATTTTAAAATATTCGTAATGTCCATTAGAACCTGTCTGTAAAATTTGAGCTAAATCAGACCTCGTTTGGTAGGCATCGGAAGAAGGTTTCAGTTTTTATTGGCGATAAATATTAAAAAGAGATTTTCGAGCTCTGTTTTGCCGAATGAGCTCCGATTCGAAATCCGAAAGCGCCGTTAGGTTCAATATGATTATTTGTGATTTTTGTAAACTTTCGAAAGTGAATTTCGATGTTGTTCGGCTAGTTTCCGCTAAAATGCCGAAAGTTAAATAATTTGACTTTTTCTATTTAAATTCGCATCTTGAGTTTCGGGAGTCCAATTTGAGATCCGCGTTCGCGAGTATGTTACATATATTTTGTATAACTTGTATATAAAATTTGGGATTATTTTAAATATCGTAGGGTACTATTTTAATTGTCGCCACAAAAACGAAAAGAAAAGAAAATTAAAAAAAAAAAAAAAAGACAAAAAGTCAACATATGAATGGCGGTGGATATATGCTACTTAAGCATATCAAACAGAAAAAGAAACGATTGAGAAGCAGAGTGAAACGAAAAAGCGCAGTGAGGGAAAAATGCCAGAAAATGAGAAAGGGGGCCGGAAAAAAAAGTAGAATTTTCACCCTGAAACATTCAGGTAATGATCCTATTATATTATTTGAGTTTATTACGTATGTTTGAATATATCTTTACGGTAAAAATAGGGATATTAGACATCGCCCTAATGACGTAAATTGATAGTTTGAAGGGTCAAATGGACCCCGATAATGAAATTGATTATATATTCGTACTCAGGGAATTATAAGCAACTTATAAATGTAATTTATTTAGGGTTTGGTTATGTGACCATAAACCTCATATATAGGCCTGGCCTGCGTATTGCGTATGCGAATAGGGTATCAGGTTCCTACCTGGATTGCCCTAAGAAGTGAGGAATGAAGCCTTTAGTCTAATGTGATATATTTTTCTGCTTGTTGAACACAGTAGGATCATTTGGCAATGGAACCAAAGGACAAGCGGTTATTGAGTGGATGTACTAACTTTGTAACAAGGTAAGTGTTTATATCCATTTCTTTGGAGGCACCTGGCCTCGTGGATTTTCTACCACGTGTTCCTTACGTGTGTAGCTGCCGATAGGCGTACTCATTACGCCTTAGCTTTGGATTTATATTCTATATTATATATTATGTCCTGTTATTGGTATTGCATTGAGAATCTGAGTATTGTACTTTGGTTGTGAGTTGGTATATACTTTCCAGCTGTCGATGAGAGTCCCGAGCTGGTGATGGGTTATCATTGCATCATGTTGCATTCGTATGCACATTGCATCATATTGAGGGTAGGAGGATTCCGCCCTCGGAGCAGGAGGATTCCGCTCCATTGCATCATATTGAGGGTAGGAGGATTCCGCCCTCGGAGCAGGAGGATTCCGCTCCATTGAATCATATTGAGGGTAGGAAGATTCCGCCCCCGGAGCAGGAGGATTCACCTCCATCTATTTGGCACATGTGACACCATTGCATCATACTGCATTCATCCCATTTCATTCCACCGCGTGCTGACTATTGTGTGACTATCGTGTTGTGTTTTATATATGCGGTATGTATACCGTATCTCAGTTTGCTTATATATTTCTGGCTCGTATCTCGGGTTGCACGCCTCGGGAATATGAATATATGGATCGGGTTGCATGTCTCGACAATATGGATATATGGATCGGGTTGCACGCCGCAACAGGATGGATATATGGATCGGGTTGCACGCCGCAACAGGATGTATTTCTGATTGTTAATATGTTCGGGATACCTCTATGTTCTGGCTATCTTACGTTCCTGGTTTTAATGAGTTTGTGATTCCATACGTGTTTCTAGTTATTATCTGGCTCTACCTTTTCATAATTTAAATAAAAAGAATTTTGTTTATCTGTTTCTTTTCTCCCTGGCTAGTTATCCTATTATTTGAGGTGGCTAGTCTGCCCCACTTATTGAGTCCTTTTGACTCACCCTTGTTTGTTGTTTGTTTCTTGTCTATCTATTTTGTTTCGGCTGGTTAGCTCCAGGATTGAATTCGCCACGTTGTGAAGGAGCGAAGACGACTTCAGCTGTCAGGGTGAGCCAGCTTTTATTCCGGATGGCCACCAGTTTATTGGTTATTATTTCAGTTGCATTTTGCTCCCTTCAGGAGGTATTTGTCTTCTTTTGTACTCTTAGATGTCTAGTCTGGATAACCCTAAACCTAGTATGTTGGTTAGGCAGTTGTAATTTCTTTTGTACAGCTTAGAGGTATCAGTATGTCAGTGTTTTTTTTTAAAGTCTTATTCTTATTTATGAATTGAGTTGTATTTATTTTCCTAATTTAATTGGTAAGGGTTCGCCCGACGGGTCTAGGGGAGGATGTCGGGTGTCCGCACGGCCTAGCCAGATTTTGGGTCGTGTCAGTTGGTATCAGAGCCTGGTTTAGAGTCTATCTAGACTAAGACAGTGTCTAGTAGAGTCTCGGTGATGGGTACGTAGACGTCCGTACTTATCTACGAGAGGCTATGATGGCATTTAGGAAGTTTCACTTCCTTCTTTTCTGATCGTGCGTCGGTCTAGGATGCAAAAGTATTTTCGTTAATTCATTCGTGGTAATTATGAACCCTCGTACGACAAATCAGCAAACGGAAGGAGTTCAGGACGAAGCAGTCTAGCCTGGGGCTAGCACTGACGAAGCCCCGAAAGTTTTTAATCGTGCTGACGATCTAATTATGGAGGTCCCAGCTATACGAGCTCGCGATGGGCAAGGGAGCAGGGCCTTGTAGTTCCCTTGGGTCTCTAGGATGCTTTACAAGAATCTTTGCGACGCAGATACCGCAAGAACCTATTATTCGCTAGGCAGCTTATCAGGTTTCCGCAGATGTAGATGTTCGGTCTCAGGGAGCTCCTATTCCAGTTCTTAATATTGCCGCAGTAAAGTATGTTCCGGAGGTAGCATGTATTGTACCTCTAATTGTTCGGGCTGGTTAGCCAACCGACGTAACAGTTCGGTCCGAGCGCCCAAAGAGGTTGCATTATTTTACGCGGTTGAACCTTCCGATATTCTTAAGCAATGCATCAGATAAACCTCGTGATTCTTTTTAAAAATAAAATGATGTCAGAGTATCCTTCAGGCTTTTGATTATATCGAGCGGTATGGTGTTGATTATTCTGCTTTCCAGTTTCAGGGGTCCAGGCTTGAATTGGTGGACCGCTCTCTTATTAGCTAACTTAGTTCGGTTTTTCTTCTAGATTCGTGGAAAAGTTCCTTTCGAGTGGCGAGCGAGATGAAAAGTGTTGCCAGTTTGAGTGGATTGGACAGGGTAGCCTGTTGGCTAGCCTGTTGGTGTTTCAGAATATGAGATTAAATTCTATAGAATGGCTGGATATGCATCAGAACTAGTTCATGAGCCTTTCGAGAGATTCAAAGACTTATTGATGACCTTTCATTTTCCTTGAGATCCCAGATGGCTCGAGAGATTAAGGTCAGGATTTCATTTGATGTTGTTGTTGATATTGCTCGAAGGTTCGAGGCATACCATAAGTTAGAGCGGGAAGAGTTAGAGCGGGAAAGTAAGAGATCCCACGGCCCTGGTGGGTAACCATGGTACCTCATTTGGAGGTAAAAGTTCTGATTATTTTTGGAAGTCACCTTCCAGGTTATCTCAGCTTGTAGAGCGTGATTCTCAAAGTGCGCAAGTAGTTCATCAAGATTAGACCCAGTTTTTCTCTTTATAGCTATCGACAATATGTCCAGCTTCCATTTTCAATGAAAATCTGTTATCACTGTCATGAGTCTGGTTATCCTTTGAGGAGTTTTTCCTTACTCCAGCAAGTAGACAATCGTCCTTCTTTTTGCCCTCAGACACCTGCACAGTCGCAGGAATTTCATTTAAATGTTAATCAATCAGAGAAGTGCCACCACCCAGTAGAGGTCGAGAGCGTGGTGGTAGTGGTTCTTCTAGAAGTAATTATCAGGGTAGTGGCTCGACTCAGCCGCAGAGGCAGTTCTATGAACTGCTAGTCTGGCAGGATGTTGAGGTATCTGATGTAGTACACCCAGGTATTCCTTCTTCTCTTAAATGTGAGTAAGATTTGATTCTTTTGATCGATCTGGAAATGGTGTGTCCTATCATGTTTCAATGATTTCCTTGGATGTCGTTTCTATTAAGAATCGGTTGCAGTAGAGGGGTGAGTTTCTGATATGATTTACTCCTGGCATTTATGATGACCCTACTAATTTATTGGGTCTAAATGTGAGAGATTTGGGAGTGAGTATCGGTATCGTCTGCCCGGCAACTTGTTGTGCCACATTTTATTATTGTATCAAATTAGTATACCTCTCTTCTCGGAATTCCGTGTTAGTAGGATAATGAGATCCCAATTCGTCACCATCAGAAAGTGTTATCGTTTCTTCCGGTGTAAAGTGGTTAGTAAGTAATATTTGATCTATGTGTCTTCCATGGTTCAAGATGTTTGTAGAGTCATGTTATCCCATGAGCTTATCTGGGTTATAAAAGGGTTTATGGTAAATTGTCAGAATTTCCTTATTATTGGGAGGTTAAATTGGTATGGATGTTTTTCCATAAAGCTCATTTAATGTCTATTTCTTCAATTGCGATTTTTGGGTTAGCCTGACTCGGAAGTAGTCTAGCTCTGGTAGCCAAGAAATAAGAAGATGAGCTTCCTGAAGCTCTAATTATTTCTATCCTCGGTCCATTTTCATTTCTTCTTCGTCCGGCACTAGTGAGCTTGGGCGATTGGTAGCCGCTTGTGACGTTCCCTGTGTTGAGCCAGAGTACGTGTTATTGTAGCCGGGTAAGCATATTATTATTTTGGATATCAGTTTATCCGGGTATCCATTTCCATGTATAGTATAGTGCTGGTTCTGTTTTTGCGGATCATCCAGTTTCAGGGGAAATTCTGCCGAAATTTTTATATAGAAATACCATCCATCAGGCGGTGGTGTTTACGGCAAAGGTATGGAGTTGTGAACTTGAGAGTTGCAGCTGTTTGGCAACTCGAAAGAGTAGTTGGTAGCTTAGGTCTGCCTACTTTCAGCTTTTAGCTAAATCTTCTTTAGTCCAGCAGACTGTGCGAGGATGGTTATTCCTATTCAAATGGCTGCATGAGTTTGTGCTTTAAGTGGAGGAGTCTTCCTCCAATTACTAAATGGTAATACTAAATCAACTGAGATATTGTATAGTGTGTTCGCAAAAATAATATAGCTTGCATCAAATCTTCTATAGTGTGTAGTAACAAGGTACTTCAAAAGCTCCCCCTATTGCATCAAGCGTGAGCTAATTCTTAATTTTAGCGACCTGTTCTATATCGAGAGGTATATTGAAAAGGTGATTCTCGGCTGAATCATGTTAGTCCATCCAGAGTTTCGTATATCTTTGCTTCGAAAATGTAAAATTCTCCTCTCGTGATCGAGGAAGGATCGGTTTAGTCAGAATAAGTTGGGCAATGGCGTTATGATATTATCCAGCTATGTTTTTATCCAAGGGTTTGATGTGCGTGTCATAATTCTAATTCTGTAATCATGAGATACTATCTGTGGAATAGTTATAAAGGTTGTGCAAGTTCTCTTGTTATCTGCGTAAATCTTGCTTTAGATTTAGGCTCGTTCGAGGACGAACGAGAGTTTAAGTGGAGGAGAATGAAACGACCTCGGTCAGTCGTTTCAGAAGTTAGAACTCCGATTGACGTGCCGATAATTTTAAAATATTCGTAATGTCCATTAGAACCTGTCTGTAAAATTTGAGCTAAATCAGACCTCGTTTGGTAGGCATCGGAAGAAGGTTTCAGTTTTTATTGGCGATAAATATTAAAAAGAGATTTTCGAGCTCTGTTTTGCCGAATGAGCTCCGATTCGAAATCCGAAAGCGCTGTTAGGTTCGTATGATTATTTGTGATTTTTGTAAACTTTCGAAAGTGAATTTCGATGTTGTTCGGCTAGTTTCCGCTAAAATGCCGAAAGTTAAATAATTTGACTTTTTCTATTTAAATTCGCATCTTGAGTTTCGGGAGTCCAATTTGAGATCCGCCTTCGCGAGTATGTTACATATATTTTGTATAACTTGTATATAAAAGTTGGGATTACTTTAAATATCGTAGGGTACTATTTTAATTGTCGCCGCAAAAACGAAAAGAAAAGAAAATTAAAAAAAAAAAAAAAGACAAAAAGTCAACATATGAATGGCGGTGGATATATGCTACTTAAGCATTTCAAACAGAAAAAGAAACGATTGAGAAGCAGAGTGAAACGAAAAAGCGCAGTGAGGGAAAAATGCCAGAAAATGAGAAAGGGGGCCGGAAAAAAAGTAAAATTTTCACCCTGAAACATTCAGGTAATGATCCTAATATATTATTTGAGTTTATTACGTATGTTTGAATATATTTTCACGGTAAAAATAGGGATATTAGACATCGCCCTAATGACGTAAATTGATAGTTTGAGGGGTCAAATGGACCCCGATAATGAAATTGATTATATATTCGTACTCAGGGAATTATGGGCAACTTATAAATGTAATTTATTTAGGGTTTGGTTATGTGACCATAAACCTCATATATAGGCCTGGCCTGCGTATTGCGTATGCGAATAGGGTATCAGGTTCCTACCTGGATTGCCCTAAGAAGTGAGGAATGAAATCTTTAGTCTAATGTGATATATTTTTCTGCTTATTGAACACAGTGGGATCATTTGGCAATGGAACCAAAGGACAAGTGGTTATTGAGTGGATGTACTAACTTTGTAACAAGGTAAGTGTTTATATCCATTTCTTTGGAGGCACCTGGCCTCGTGGATTTTCTACCACGTGTTCCTTACGTGTGTAGCTGCCGATAGGCGTACTCATTACGCCTTAGCTTTGGATTTATATTCTATATTATATATTATGTCCTGTTATTGGTATTGCATTGAGAATCTGAGTATTGTACTTTGGTTGTGAGTTGGTATATACTTTCCAGCTGTCGATGAGAGTCCCGAGCTGGTGATGGGTTATCATTGCATCATGTTGCATTCGTATGCACATTGCATCATATTGAGGGTAGGAGGATTCCGCCCTCGGAGCAGGAGGATTCCGCTCCATTGCATCATATTGAGGGTAGGAGGATTCCGCCCTCGGAGCAGGAGGATTCCGCTCCATTGCATCATATTGAGGGTAGGAGAATTCCGCCCCCGGAGCAAGAGGATTCCGCTCCATCTATTTGGCACATGTGACACCATTGCATCATACTGCATTCATCCCATTTCATTGCACCGCATGCTGACTATTGTGTGACTATCGTGTTGTGTTTTATATATGCGGTATGTATACCGTATCTCAGTTTGCCTATATATTTCTGGCTCGTATCTCGGGTTGCACGCCTCGGGAATATGAATATATGGAACGGGTTGCATGTCTCGACAATATGGATATATGGATCGGGTTGCACGCCGCAACAGGATGGATATATGGATCGGGTTGCATGCCGCAACAGGATGGATATATGGATCGGGTTGCACGCCGCAACAGGATGTATTTCTGATTGTTAATATGTTCGGGATACCTCTATGTTCTGGCTATCTTACGTTCCTGGTTTTAATGAGTTTGTGATTCTATACGTGTTTCTAGTTATTATCTGGCTCAGCCTTTTCATAATTTAAATAAAAGGAATTTTGTTTATCTGTTTCTTTTCTCCCTGGCTAGTTATCCTATTCTTTGAGGTGGCTAGTCTGCCCCACTTATTGAGTCCTTTTGACTCACCCTTGTTTGTTGTTTGTTTCTTGTCTATCTATTTCGTTTCGACAGGTTCGCTCCAGGATTGAGTTTGCCGCGTTGTGAAGGAGCGAAGACGACTTCAGCTGTCAGGGTGAGCCAGCTTTTATTCCGGATGGCCACCAGTTTATTGGTTATTATTTCAGTTGCATTTTGCTCCCTTCAGGAGGTATTTGTCTTCTTTTGTACTCTTAGATGTCTAGTCTGGATAACCCTAAACCTAGTATGTTGGGTAGGCAGCTGTAATTTCTTTTGTACAGCTTAGAGGTATCAGTATGTCAGTGTTTTTTTTAAGTCTTATTCTTATTTATGAATTGAATTGTATTTATTTTCCTAATTTAATTGGTAAGGGTTCGCCCGGAGGGTCTAGGGGGAGGATGTCGGGTGCCCGCACGGCATAGCCGAATTTCGGGTCGTGTCATGAGGAAAAGGTTCTCGAATGAACTCCATGACCGGAGCTGATTGATCCCCATTGGTTAGCCTCAACTGCTTATCCTCTTCTAAAAACCTCTCTTTTCTTGGCCGTTTGATGCGCTCCAATGGCCGCTCAGAAATTGATTCCTCAGAAGTTTCTTTCTTAGGGGCTTGTTAAGTCGCTATTAGCCTCTCCTCACCGGCTGCTTGAGCAGCTGTGTGGGCAAAAATACGCCACCTATTGTTACGAGGATACGAGTCCAGCTGGCAAGACTAGACTTATCCTACAAGTCACCAGGCATTGAGGATATACACCCGCTCTTAGAGGCCAACGACCATTTAGGAGGTTTTAGTCATAGGGCGCAGGGCACATATCCCGCTGCCTAGGGTTTACAATCTCCTAGTTAGGGTTTAGTATACCACCGCCTTGAGTTGTAGGCCCATGTCCTTATTAGTATTTTTAATTTACCTTATTTAGGACTGGGTATCACTACTATAGATACCCCTCCTTATATTGTATCGTGGATACACACAATCTACCACCAAAGTCGGCTACTCTCAAAGAATAAGAATTACTATGCTTTCTCTATTATTTTGTGCTTAATTACTTGTCTTTACTTTCATCGTATTTACTTACTTCTTGCATCGTAATTTATCGTATTGCTTGTGACCTCATTCATAGTTAATTGTTTAATTAGACGTACAAATTTAGGCATAAACAGTTTGGCGCCCATCGTGGGGCCCAGGAAATTGTACGTATTCTACGAAGAAAAAGACACAATCATGTCTGATGACGACAGCAGCATTCCAGAACACCGCAGATGGAGTGGGCGAGTTAGCAAAGGATCTTGACGATCCCAGCGTCCAACAAAAGGATTCAGCCGAGCAGCCAAAACATTCTTCTCAAGAACCGACCCCTGTCGCCAGTAATGAAGGGATGAACCGCCCATTGGAATGTAATCATGAGTTCAGAACTTTCATCACTGATCTCCTCAAAACTATGATGGAACAGGCGGAACAAAACCCCAACAACGTGATCAAGGGGGTATCTCGCAAACTAGGCACGATGTTTACAGAATCGTTTCAGAAGTCTGCGTCTCCACGAGGACCAGCTCCTGTGAACAATTCACCAGCATCACCGCCTAACCGAAGGCTTAACATGGATTCTGCTCCAGAAGTCTCATCAATAATCAACAACCAAGATCTTAAGGGAGCCCCTATCATTCAGGATCTCATGAAGGAACTGAAGGCTATCCATGACCGGATTGGTAATGTGCCGGGAGCTCCACCCCAAGTTACCACGGTAGATGAGCAGAAGTTTTACAAGCATACTTACAAGCCAAGGGCTGCACCGGTCTGCATACCAAAGCACTTCCGCTTGCCGGATAAGTTGAAGTATGACGGAACGACTGATTTAGGTGAGCATATTGCTGCGTACTATACAGCTGTGGAGAGTAACGAGATTACTGAAAAAGAAATTTAGTCTGCTCTAGTGAAGAGGTATGGTTCAACTCCGACCAAAGGAGCCCTTACTTGGTACACTCAATTACCAATGGGTTCGATTGAATCATTCACTCAGATGCAAGATTTATTCAAGAAAGCACATTCTGGTGCCCGCAAGTGGGAGTAGTGCATGGAGGATATCTTTGAAATCCATCAGCGAGACCACGAGCTGCTCAAAGATTATCTTGTCAAGTTCCAGAGGGAACGAATGGAGCTCCCTTCAGTTCCTGACAATATTGTTGTGATAGCCTTTGGAAAAAGTTTGCATTCAAAGGGATCCCTAGCCACCAGAGAGCTGGAGTGGAGTCTGACTCAGCACCCTCTGTCAACATGGAATTCCCTGTGCTAGAGGTACACCGAGAAGTTTCGCCTAGAGCACGAGGAGTCTTCTCCTCCCGAGAAAGTCTGACTGGCTATCCAAAACTTCATCCGCCAAGGATAGAAATGCGGATACGTGGAGGAACCTCGAATGGGGGACAAAGACAAGCGAAACAGGAAAGATAGCAGAGACGATTTTCCAAAGCGGCAAGATGGCCAGGGAACGTTAGGGTCATTGTCCAAGGGATCACTCAATGTGGAGTGGGTTCCTAACTGATTCGAAAAATTGGATATGCGAGTCAACGCTGTGGAATTTATAAGAGATCATATGAAGAACGCTCACATCCGTTGGCCAAGCAACTTGAGAGCAGACTTTGGCAAGAGAAACTAAGAACTTTACTGCCACTTTAATAAGGACCACGAACATGACACGGCCGGGTGCAGAGCGCTTATTTTAGAGGTTATGAGTTTGTTGAACAAAGATTACCTCAAGGACTTACTCACCGACAAGGGAAAGGAGACCTTCACCAAAAGTGAGGACCAGGATGCACCACCAAGTCTGCCTGATCCTAAGAGGTCCATTAACATGATAATCGGGGGACCAAAATTGCTGAGGGGGTCATAGGGTATCTCGGCAGCACCCGACTAGGGTCTTGCCCGAGATAAGGCGACCCAATTTAGCGAGGAGGACAACATCATCTACAGCACCCCGCACTATGAAGCCCTGGCTGTAACACTTAGGATGGAAGACACAGACGTGAAACGTGTATTTGTCGACGCCAGTAGCACCGTAAACCTCATCAGATGAGATGCACTGAAGGCGATGGGTATTGAGGATCGAGTTATTCCGAGTGTTTACACACTCGCAGGCTTCAATTATTTTTGTGAGAAAGCTATGGGTGAAATAAACCTGACCACCCGCTTGCCGGGAATAGATTATGTTTCATCTTTTCAGGTAATCAAGGAAGGCGTTCCTTACAATGTGATCGTCAGGCGACCATGGATTCATCAAGTCAAAGCAATACCGTCCACCTGGCATCAGAAACTAAAGTGTCCTGCTCAATGAGGGATAAAAGAAGTGAATGGTGATCAGGAGGCAGCAAGGGATGCTATACGACCGCAATCCTTAGAGCAGTTGTCCCCGAACAAGTGTCCGAGTAGAATATTCCAGGAGATCCCGAAGACCTCGAAGCCGCAATCAACCAAGACTGCGATTCAGACAACATGGTTGATTGACGTCTTACGGGAGGAGGGGGAGAAGGAGTAAGGATAATTGGAAGTACTTTTCTTCTCAGAATTTACTTAGCATATTGGTCTTGCTCTTAGATTATAGTATTTTCATACTTCTTTTTGGACATGTTACAGGTTTTCACCCACAACATACTAGGCTCTGCGACTTTATTAATAAAACTAATATTATAGTCAGATTTTCACAAATTTAGATCCATCTACGATCCAATTATTCATAGCCCAGGCCACAAAAGTTAAAGTAATACACCCGCTTTTCGTGATAAAAGTAGGGTACACTATTCTCTTAGAGCTAGACCACGTCTAACTTAGCCACCAAGAATTAATCGAGGTTTGAACTCGCTAAATCAATAATGTAACCTACACGCCAGTGGGGAGGTCTGTTCGTGTAGTGCCAAAAAGTCTTAAATAGTCGAGTAACTAAGCGAAGACGTTTTATCTCAGAATGCAAAAGGACCGTTACCATACAGGCTAAAGTCGTCCCCTTGTGGGCGCAAACAGCCATCTGTTATGGATGCAACTTAGCCGCCGTTTATCCGTGCACAACGAACGTAATTGCTCAAGGCAGACATACTGACACATGTTCTTAAATAACTAGAACAGGCAGGACAACCGGAAGCCATCTAATTCTTAGATGCAAATGCACACAGAGGCATAACTTACAATTACTTATTGTTTAGGCTGAAAATTAAAAAATGTCACAAACAAAGCCACACGTAATTTAATGTAATTCGCCACAAAACACGCCCAAAATTTACATTAAACATCCGGATACGCGGATAAATGTCTAATACCAGATGCATTAAAAAAAGCATCAAACAGGGGGGGATTTTCAATCCTCTCTCGGGGGACTTCCTTCATCGGCAACACTCTGTGAAGGTCCTGCTTCACCAGTTGTAAGTTCCCTAGTCAGCGTCTCCTCTCTTTCCCCACTCACCTCTTCAGAGACTTCCTCGAGGTCAGGACCAAGTTAAGCATCTGCCTGGGAAACAAGGCTAGTGTATGAGGCAATCTCAACGGCCAGGTCAAAATTAGGGTCATCACGAACCCTGAGAAGAGTGGCAAGAGCAGCTGCCACGTTGGTGTGATCAATTTCTGCTATGCAACGAGCATTCAGAGCTTCTCTCTGTTGATCTTTCACGTGGCACTCCTCGCAAAGGTTGTCACGAATTCGTTCAAGTGACACCACTTTACCTTTCAGCTTGTCATTCTCGTCTTGAAGGAATGCGAAGAGACCCTGAGCATCTGAAACAATCTTCTAAGTGGCATTCATTCTTTCCTCCATGCCAAAAAGTTGCTGCAACAGATCTCTCCCGGTCCCCTCCAGATGATTCACGTTGCTGAGATGAAGTTGCTCTGAGACCTTGACATCTGTAAGGGACGACTTGAGCTTCTCCACATCCTACTTGTGCTTGTGGATTTTACTAGCCAGCCCCTTCTCCAAATTTCTGCTCTTCAGAACCTCTGCGTGATAGGCACCACGAGTAGTGTGCAGCCCACCCTTCAACTCCTCAACCTTCTCTAAAAAGGGTTGCAAGCTGGCTACTTGTCCACGTAGATCATTAGCCTCCTCGACCAGATTGCCTTCTAGCCTCCCCAGAGTATCTGATGATACACCATCAATCCCTAGGTAATGGTAGGAACATGAGTTTGGTAAAGGAAAAATGATGTTGAACTTGACATGGTGGTGACAGGAAACTTACCCGAAGGGAGCATCCGATGGCGATCTCAAGCAGCTCGTGATTGGTATAGCTACAGAGGTGTTCTTGTTCTGTAGAGTCGATCAATTCAATGGTATGGTCTGTTACAACCCGTGGAGTCTTCATCAGGTTAAGCACCGTAGCAATAGGGATTACAACCTCCCGAGCTCCACCTACGGGTTCATACACGGCCTCTACAGCCACTTCTTTGTCAGGGCGCCGATGAAAGGAGTCAAAGCCCTTAGGAGTCGGGGCAGCGGCGGTAGGTTCAAAACATAAACTGTTGATGTCAGTCTTTGAAGTCAATAAAGAAAGAGTGTTATTTCAAGAAAATGAAGCCCAAACCTATCAGAAGGTATGACAGGAAGGAAGACATAATTCTTCACACTAGCTTCTTCTTCGGCTATGGGAGTCTCTTCGATCAGATGTCTACACTTTCGTGAAAAAGGACCAGCTTTAACAGCTGCCGAAGGGATTGTTTCAGTAGCCTCGGACACGGGCACTCAGGGGACTTCTCCCTCACCATCAAAAATCACAAGGGTTTCACTAGCCATGGACACGTTGGTCGGCCTAAAAGTCCTCATCCTCTTCGAGGAACGGGATCGGCTCGCCCTCTCCAAAATTCTTCCACCAGATGCCTTCACATCGAGTAAAGGAGAAATATATGGGGAAGCAATCTGAATCTCCACCATCGGGGGCATATCGCAGTGAGAGAACCCTAGAAGTAAAGGTGAGTTGGAATATGGGAGAAATTTTGGGTAGAAAGAACGGCTCAATAATCACTTACCGTCTTTCGCCCGCCAACCATTCGCTGTCGCCAGGCCCGAGAAAGTCAGAGATTCAGGAGGATTCCTCGAAAAGATGGTGGTGACCCACATTATCAATTCATTGTGGCTCAAAGAGATGGTTGACATGACATTCACTGCACAGAAGAAAAAAATCAGTTTGAAGCAACCACAGTTGAAAGCGAGGAGATAAGTTTTCGTGGACCTACACTTTCTGTTGAAGACCTTTGGAAAGGGAAGAAAGGATACTAACTCGGTTATTCGCACTGCCACATACCTGTGCACCCAACTACGGTGTTTGGAATCTTTACTATTGGGGATTATACCTTTCTTCCTCCGTTTTATGAACATCGGCATGCCAGCTTTATGAAGGCGAGGGGAGTAGAAGGCTAGAAGATGATCAAAGAAAAATGCAACCTGGGCATAGTTAGCCAAGTGATCAAGCACGACCACTAGTCGCCACATGGAAGGGCAGAACTGGCCCAAACAAACATTATAACGGCGACATATGTCCTCTATGATCAAGTGGACGCGCTTGTGGAGATGAAGAGTGAAAGGGTACGTGTGAACTACCTCAGCACCAGGAGTAAGAACGACAACGAAATCATGCCATTTGCATTCATGCCTGATGCGCATGATATCACTGTCTGTGACTGTGGAAGGGTAGAATTCAATGGAGAGATTGTTGTTTCCACCCTCCTGTTTAGGGGTTTGTCACATCATGCGGCCATCATTTTCAAAATTGAAAGAATTGGTGAGGTAATCCTGTACTCTGAAGTTCACTGGGAGAAAGTTTTTGAACCTTGTGCCATAATGATGATATTAGCAGGATTGGAAAAAAAACTATCTTTTGAAGAGATTTCTTGAAAATATTTTGAAGAAGAGTTCTTGAATAAACTCACATGGGATCGTAATTATGATTATTGCAGTCTAAGTGATATGTATCCCTATAATTACGGGATATGAACAGAGCAGCAGCAGCATTAGGAAGATACGCGGAAAATCACTCCAATCACATTAGGGGCACATCGCTATATAAAGGAATTTGTATTTAATACGACGCATGCGAAGAGGCAAGGAGGCGGGCATCAGTACCGTCACACATTTACGTCTGCTATCACGCATCTTTCACTTCCTGACTGCTTGTGTCAACACTCAACAAGTGGGAGAATAGACTGTGTGGGAAAAAATACGCCACCTATTTCTATAGGGATACGAGTCCAGCTGGCGAGACTAGATTTATCCTACAAGTTACCGGGCACTGAGGATATACACCCGCTCCTAGAGTCAACTACCGTTTAGGCAGTTTTGGTCATAGGGTGCAGGGCACTGATCACGTCCAACTACACCCTATAAAAGGGACTAAGAGGTCGTAAAAAATATAGCTTGGTATTTAAAGTCCTGAGGTCGAATCCCATAGAGAACACTCGAAATCTAGTTGTTATTCTAACTAATTAACATATCAACTAACTTCTAAGTTTGTATTTTTATGATGGTTTTAATGAAACAACTAATAAAGTAGTAAGAAATAGATTAGTTCAAGGGATGTAAAATCTAGGATTGATCTACCCAACTCCTACCTATGTGTTAGAATAATGCTTAACAAATTAAACTTGGGTCTTCCTATTGAACTCTTGGTCCAAATTCACAACTATTCACTCTGTATAATAATTGTAGCTTTCACTAACCAATTTCTCAATTAATTAACAAAGATATGTAAGACTACAAGTATTGTTCACAATCAGGGTTAATGGTCACAAATCACCTTATTGACAACCTAAGTAATGCGTTGGTTTTAGGTTGAAATATAGCTAAGTGTTTAACTCTAACTTATGAATCTATCCCTAAACACACAAGAATAAAGGGGACAATCAATTGGGGGCCCTTCCAATCAATAGCAAGCAAACCGTAAACACTTAGATAGGAAGAATTCACAAGTTTCACTCATTAAAATAGATATTCGTAGCACATAAGTATTGAAATGGTTCATTCAACCCTAGAATGGGTGGTTTAGAAACTCATAGTCATAATCAAGTTAATTGAAATAATTATATGCATGTAAATCTACACAAAAGATGATGGTGGATGAGAAAAAGCTTTGAATCTTTATCTTCTCCCTTCCTTGCCTCCTTTGGATGAAAAATTAGCCAAAAGTCCCATTCAATTGAGTTCCAAGGTGTATTTATAGTGTAGGACTTGAGTTAGGACGAAATACCCTCGAAATAACTGATAAAATTCGGATTGTGCATTCAGAGGGGTGCACGACGTGCTGCATAGCGTGCACCCTGGTGTTCTCCAGGATTTTCCACTTTCTCATCCGTTCGTCACTCGCTCGACCCTCGGACTTCTACTCAGACTTCAAAATCCTTGTTTTCACTAAATTATGTTTTACGAACACCTCATATCATCAACATAATTCCTACAGCATAAAACACACCAATTGAGAGAAATTCAGCTCAAAGGCTAACAAATATAATAAATTAAAGCATAAATACGAGGCAAAAATATAGAAAATATAATAACATCTAGCCTCGTATCAACACCCCACACTTAAACCTTTGCTTGTCCTCGAGCAACTTAACCTTTGCTCATCCTCGAGAAACTTATACCTTGAATTCAAGAAGCACCAAAACAACTCACACAATGACTTGGGCTTATATAAGCGCTTAATAAGTTGCATATGCACTGATCATGCTTTATTTGCACAAAATCTATGCCAAGAATATTTTAAGAACAATTAAGTGCATCAAATCAACCTCCCAATCCCACATCAACTCTAGATTCACCCAATAAGTCATGCAAGTACTCACTCTATTCAAGAGACTAATAAAAGATCCCGCTTCTTGTAAATCATGTGCCCTCACAATAAATCCAAAGTTTAATGAAAAAATTCACACAAGAGAATGAATCATGAACAAAAGTTCACATAAAGATGAAGCAATCACTCTCAGAAAAGAATTTACATGCAACACAAGACGTACTATAAGCTTTTCCTTAGTGTAGGACTCGACTAATGTCTATCTACTCGGCTAAAATCAATTAGAACTTCTTTTGGTTGTAATGTAGGCATTGGGATGGGTAGGTTATATTTAGGCAATAGTGACTAACCGCCCCAAGCAATTTAATATACCACAATTTATTCAAGTATTTTCCTCCCAACCAATATTTTCTTTTACCAGCATAGAGTCAACTTTTACCACACTCTTTGACACGACCCGGAATCCGGCTAGGCCGTGCGGGCACCCGACATCCTCCCCTAGACCCGTCGGGCGAACCCTTACCAATTAAATTAGGAAAATAAATATAATCCAATTCATAAATAAAAACAAGACTTAGAAAAAGCACAGACATACTGATACCTCTAAGTTGTACAAAAGAAATTACAGCTGACTACCCAATATACTAGGTTTAGGGCTATCCAGACGAGACATCTAAGAGAACAAAGAAGACAAATACCTCCTGAAGGGAGCAAGATGCAACTGAAATAATAACCAATAAATCGGTGGCCATCCGGAATAAAAGTTGGTTCACCCTGACAGCTGAAGTCGTCTTCGCTCTATCACAACATGGCGAATTCAATTCTGGAGCGAACCTGCCGAAACGAAATAGATAGACAAAAAACAAAGAACAAACAAGGGTGAGTCAAAAGGACTCAATAAGTGGGGCAGACTAGCCACCTCAAAGAATAGGATAGCTAGCCAGGGAGAAGAAACAGATAAACAAAATTCCTCTTATTTAAATTTTAAAAAGGCAGAGCCAGATAATAACTAGGAACACGTATGGAATAAAAAAACTCATCAACAATCAGAAATACATCCTGTTGCGGCGTGCAACCCGATCCATATATTTATACCGTTGCGGCGTGCGACCCGATCCCCGCAACCCAGAATACGAGCCAGAAATATATAGGCAAATACGCAATGCACGTAGAAGCAGAACAACAATTATGTACCACAAGTCTACACAATGATATGAAATGAAATATGATGCAAAGGGTCACATGTGCCCGTAATCCCATCCCGAAGCGGAATACTCCTGCATTCGAGGGGAATCCAATCTGATAACCAACTGGAGCGGAATACTCCTGCTCCTGGGGCGGAATACTCCTGCACCCGATATAATATAAACTAGAGGCGGAATACTCCTGCACTCTCCTGGGGCGGAATACTCCTGCACCCGATATTATGTAAAGCTGAGGCGGAATACTCCTGCACTCAATATCTGACATAAGAGCAGAATACTCCTGCTCTTGGGGCGGAATCCTCCTACCCTCAATATGATACAATGGAGCGGAATCCTCCTGCTCCTGGGGCGGAATACTCCTGCACCCAATATGATATGAAATGTAATACATATGAATGACATATAATGCATGTGAATGCAATGTGATACAATAATAACCCTTCACCGGTGCGGGACTCTCATCGGCAGCCGGGAAGCAGATGCCAACTCACAGCCAGGGTACAATGCTCAGATCCTCAATGCAACACCAACAATAGGACATAACATATAATATACAATGTAAATCTAAAGCTAAGGCGTAATGAGTACGCCTATCGGCAGCTACACACGTAAGAAATACGTGGTAGAAAATCCACGAGGCCAGGTGCCTCCAAAGAAATGGATATAAACACTTACCTTGTTACAAAGTTAGTACATCCACTCAATAACCGCTTGTCCTTTGGTTTCATTGCCAAACGATCCCACTCTATTCAATAAGCAGAAAAATATATCAAATTAGGCTAAAGGCTTCATTCCTCACATGTTAGGGCAATCTGGTTAGGAACCTGATACCCTATTCGCATACGCAATACGCAGGCCAGGCCTATGTACAGGGTTTAAGGCCACATAATCAAACCCCAAATAAATTACATTTATAAGTTGCCCATAACTCACTGAGTACGAATATATAATCAATTTCATTATCGGGGTCCATTTGACCCTTTAAACTATCAATTTACGTCATTAGGGCGATGTCCAAGATCCCTATTTTTACCGTAAAAATATATTCAAACATACGTAATAAGCGCAAATAATATATTAGGATAATTACCTGAATGTTTCAGGGTGAAAATTCTACTTTTCTCCGGCCCCTTTTTTCATTTTTTGGCATTTTTTCCTCACTGCGTTTTATCCTTTTTCTATGCTAATGTTACGTTATTTTTTTGCTGCTTCAGTTAAAGATGAGCTTATATAAGCTCATCTTCTTAACCGCCATTCATTTCAACTTTTGTCTTTTTCTCATTTTTTTAAAAAAAAATTCGCTGCTACGATAAAAATTAAAATGGTACCCTACGATATTCGAAATAATCCCAACTTTTGCATACAAGTTATACAAAATATATATAACATACTCGCGAAGGCGGATATCAAATTGGACTCCCGAAACTCAAGATGTGAATTTAAATAGAAAAAGTCAAATTATTTAACTTTCGGCATTTTAGCGGAAACTAGCCGAACAACATCGAAATTCACTTTCGAAAGTTTACAAAAATCATAAATAATCATACGAACCTAACGGCACTTTTGGATTTCGAATCGGAGCTCATTCGGCAAAACCGAGTTCGAAAATCTCTTTTTAATATTTATCGCCAATAAAAACTGAAACCTTCTTTCGATGCCTTCCAAACGAGGTCTGATTTAGCTCAAATTTTACAGACAGGTCCTAATGGACATTAAGAATATTTTAAAATTATCGACACGCCAATCGGAGTCCTAACTTCCGAAACGACTGACCGAGGTCGTTTCATTCTCCTCCACTTAAACTCTCGTTCGTCCTCGAACGAGCCTAAATCTAAAGCAAGATTCACGCTGATAACGAAAGAACTTGCACGACCTTCATAAACTGCTCCACGAGCATTATCTTCTTATTATAGGATCAGAATCATAACACGCATATCGTACTTTTGGAATAAAATATATCTGGATAATATGATAATACCATTGCACAGCTTATTCTGACTAAGCTGATCCTTCCTCGATCACGGGAAGAGAGTTCTACATTGTCGAAGCAAAGATACACGGTTTGAATGGGTTAACATGATTCAGCGGATAATCCCTCTTCGATATACCTTTCGATATAGAACAGGTCGATGGAACTAAGAATTAGCTCACACTTGATGCAATAGGGGAGCTTTTGAAGTACCTTGTCACTACACACTATAGAAGATTTGATGCACGCTATATTATTTTTACGAACGCACTATGCAACATCTCAGTTGATGTTAGTGTTGTTCCGCAAGCTCTTTGTGGGAATGTAATTACTCATATCCTAATGTATGTCAAAGGTTCATCTGAACAGGGTCTATCATATAAGAATAAGGATCATGCAAATACTTCTTGATAGTATAATGCAGACCAGGAATGATCTCCAGACTGAATATCTACTTCAGGGTATTGCCTTTGAATTGGAAATATTATGACTTGAAAAAGTAAATATAAAAGAGACATGTAGTTGGACCTTCAGCTGAGGCAGAATACCAGCAACATAGTTGATTACATGTGCACTTATAACGCTAAAGTAACTTCTTAAAGAGTTGAGGTGTGAAAGAGATATACATACCAATGATGGATTGTCGACAAGCTGCACTAGACCGTTAACTCTAAATTTCCATGAAGTAAAACAACGTCAGTATAAGGATCCAGTTCTAGTTGAATACAGACAGATAGCCAGAAGAAAACTAGAGTAGCCATACAGGGATACTACTGACACTGTTCTCATGTATAAAGATAGACTTTGAGTTTTTGATGTTGCAGATTTACGTGGGTAGATTATGATAGGGGCACATTATTCCAAATACAGTATTCATCCAGGTTGTACATCTTAACCAGATTTATTGGTGGGACGAAAATGATGTGTGACATAGCAGAATTTGTGGCTCAATGTTCTAATTAGCAGCAAGTTAAAATCATGTCATCTTTCAAGACTTCATACTTTCAGCAGATAGGTACTTATATATGATCAGGTTGCCAGCTTATCTCTGTCATTAATAGATTATTAGTGGGTTTAGCAGTGATCGACACTCATTGTAGGTTTCTGTCGTGCCCTAGGTTGGGTCGTGAGAAAAGTGGTATCAACACCTCGGAGATTTAGTATTACCATTCAGTATTTGGAGGAAGACTCCTCCACTTAAAGCACAAACTCATGCAGCCATTTGAATAGGAATAACCATCCTCGCACAGTCTGCTGGACTAAAGAAGATTTAGCTAAAATAGAATGCGGCTCAGACCTGAGCTACCAAATTACCCTTTCAAATTGCCAAACGACTGCAACTCCCGAGTTCACAACTCTATATCTTTGCCGTAAACACCACCGCCTGATGGATGGTACTTCTATATAAAAATTTCGGCAGAGTTTCCCCTGAAACTGGATGATCCGCAAAAACAGAACCAGCACTATACTATACATGGGAATGGATACCCGGATAAACTGATATCCAAAACAATAATATGCTTACCCGGTTACAATAACATGTACTCTGGCTCAACACAGGGAACGTCACAAGCGGCTACCAATCTCCCAAGCTCACTAGTGCCGGACGAAGAAGAAATGGAAATGGATCGAGGATAGAAATAATTAGAACTTCGAGAAGCTCATCTTCTTATTTACTTGGCCACCAGAGCTAGATTACTTCCGGGTTAAGCTAGCCAAAGAACCGCAATTGAAGAAATAGACATTAAATAAGCTTTATGGAACAACACCCATGCCAATTTAGCCTTCTCATAAGAAGAGAACTCCAACAATTTATCGATAAACTCTTTTATAACTGAGAGAAGCTCATAGAATAACATGACGTTACTAACATTTCGAACCAAGAGGAGACACGTAGATCGAGTATTACTTACTAATCACTTTACACCGGAAGAAACAATGACACTTTCTGATGGTGATGAATAAGAATCCTATAATCTTACCAACACGGAATTCCGAAAAGAGAGGTATACTAATTTGATATAATAATAGAAGGTGGCACGACAAGATGCCAGACAGACAATAGCAACACTCACTCCCAAATTTCTCACATTTAAACCAGATCAACTAGGAGGATCTCAGAAATGCCAGGAATAAATCATACAAGAAGCTCACCCCTCTACCGCAACTGATCCTTAATAGAAACGACATCCAAGGAAACCATCGAAACATGATAAGACACACCATTTCCGGATCAATCGAAAGAATCAAATCTTACTCACATTTAAGAGAAGAAGAAATACATGGGTCTACTACATCAGATGCCTCAGCATCCTGCCAGACTAGCAGTTAATAGAACTGCCTCTGCAGCTGAGCTGAGCTACTACCCTGACAAGCACTTTGTGGAGAACCACTGCCACCAAAATCTCAACCTCTACTGGATGGTGGCATTTCTCTGGCTGATTGAGATCTAAATGAAATACCCTGCGACTGCGCGATGCCAAATGACGAGAGAAAAGATGACTGCCTACTTGCCGAAGTAAGGAAAAACTCCTCAAAGGATAACTAGACTCACGATAATGATAACACCTTTTTCCTGAGAATGGAAGCTGGACAGATTGTTGAAAGCTATAAAGAGAAGACTGAATCTGATCTTGATGAGCTACTAGCGCACTTTAAGAATCAAGTGACACAAGCTGAGATAACCTGGAAGGTGACCTCCCAAAATAACCAGAACTCTTATCTCTAAATGAGGTACCATGGTTGCCCATAGGGCCACGAGATCTCTTGCTCTCCTGCTCTAACTTATGGTATGCCTCGTACCTTCGGGTAATATCAACAACAACATTAAATGAAATCCCGAACTCAATCTCTCGAGCCATCTGGGATCTCAAGGAAAAAGGAAGGTCATCAATAAATCTTTGAATCTCTCGAAAGGATCATGAACTAGTTCTAATGCATATCCAGCCATTCTATAGAATTCAATCTCATATTCTGAAACATCAACAGGCTAACCGACGGGCTACCCTGTCCAATCCACTCAAACTGGAAATACTTTTCATCTCGTTCGCTACTCGAAAGGACCTTTTCCACGAATCTAGAAGAAAAATCGAACCAAGTTAGCTAATAAGAGAGCGGCCCACCAATCCACGGCTGGACCTTAAAATTGGAAAGCAGAATAATCAACACCATACCGCTCGATATAATCAAGAGCCTGAAGGATACAAATACCCTGACATCATTTTATTTTATTTTTTTAAAAATCACGAGGTTTATCTGATACATTGCTTTAGAATATCGGAAGGTTCAACCGCGTGAAATAATGCAACGTCTTTGGGCACTCGGTCCGAGCCATTACTCGGGCTAGCTAACCAGCCAGAATAACTAGAGGCACAACACATGCTGCCTCCGGAGCATACTTTACTGCGGAAATATTAAGAACTAAAATAGGAACTCCCTGAGACCGAACGTCTACAACTGCGGCAACCTGATAATCTGCCTAGCGAATAATAGGTTCTTACGATATCTGCGTCGCCAAAATTCTCCTAAAATTATCGTAGAGAGCCAAGGGAACCACAAGGCCCTACTCCCTTGCCCATCGCGAGCTCGTACAACTGAGGCCTCCGTAACTAGATCATCAGCACAATAAAAAACTCTCGAGGCTTCGTCAGTGCAAGCCCTAGGCTATACTGCTTCGTCTTGAACTCATACCGTTTGCTGATTTGTCGCACGAGGGTTCACAATTACCACGAAGGAATTAACAAAAATACTTTTGCATCCTAGACCGACACACGATCAGAAATGAAGGAAGTGAAACTTCCTAAATGCCATCATAGCCCCTCGTAGATAAGTACGGACGTCTACGTACCCATCAGCGAGACTCTACTAGACACTGTCTTAGTCTGGATAGACTCTAAACTGGGCTCTGATACCAACTGACACGACCCGGAATCCGGCTAGGCCGTGCGGGCACCCGACATCCTCCCCTAGACCCGTCGGGCGAACCCTTACCAATTAAATTAGGAAAATAAATATAATCCAATTCATAAATAAAAACAAGACTTAGAAAAAGCACAGACATACTGATACCTCTAAGTTGTACAAAAGAAATTACAGCTGACTACCCAATATACTAGGTTTAGGGCTATCCAGACGAGACATCTAAGAGAACAAAGAAGACAAATACCTCCTGAAGGGAGCAAGATGCAACTGAAATAATAACCAATAAATCGGTGGCAATCCAGAATAAAAGTTGGCTCACCCTGACAGCTGAAGTCGTCTTCGCTCTATCACAACATGGCGAATTCAATTCTGGAGCGAACCTGCCGAAACGAAATAGATAGACAAAAAACAAAGAACAAACAAGGGTGAGTCAAAAGGACTCAATAAGTGGGGCAGACTAGCCACCTCAAAGAATAGGATAGCTAGCCAGGGAGAAGAAACAGATAAACAAAATTCCTCTTATTTAAATTTTAAAAAGGCAGAGCCAGATAATAACTAGGAACACGTATGGAATAAAAAAACTCATCAACAATCAGAAATACATCCTGTTGCGGCGTGCAACCCGATCCATATATTTATACCGTTGCGGCGTGCGACCCGATCCCCGCAACCCAGAATACGAGCAAGAAATATAAAGGCAAATACGCAATGCACGTAGAAGCAGAACAACAATTATGTACCACAAGTCTACACAATGATATGAAATGAAATATGATGCAAAGGGTCACATATGCCCGTAATCCCATTCCGAAGCGGAATACTCCTGCATTCGAGGGGAATCCAATCTGATAACCAACTGGAGCGGAATACTCCTACTCCTGGGGCGGAATACTCCTGCACCCGATATAATATAAACCAGAGGCGGAATACTCCTGCACTCTCCTGGGGCGGAATACTCCTGCACCCGATATTATGTAAAGCTGAGGCGGAATACTCCTGCACTCAATATCTGACATAAGAGCAGAATACTCCTGCTCTTGGGGCGGAATCCTCCTACCCTCAATATGATACAATGGAGCGGAATCCTCCTGCTCCTGGGGCGGAATACTCCTGCACCCAATATGATATGCAATGTAATGCATATGAATGACATATAATGCATGTGAATGCAATGTGATACAATAATAACCCTTCACCGGTGCGGGACTCTCATCGACAGCCGGGAAGCAGATGCCAACTCACAGCCAGGGTACACTGCTCAAATCCTCAATGCAACACCAGCAATAGGACATAATATATAAGCCAAGGCGTAATGAGTACGCCAATCGGCAGCTACACACGTAAGGAATACGTGGTAGAAAATCCACGAGGCCAGGTGCCTCCGAAGAAATGGATATAAACACTTACCTTGTTACAAAGTTAGTACATCCACTCAATAACCGCTTGTCCTTTGGTTTCATTTCCAAACGATCCCACTCTATTCAATAAGCAGAAAAATATATCAAATTAGGCTAAAGGCTTCATTCCTCACATCTTAGGGCAATCTGGTTAGGAACCTGATACCCTATTCGCATACGCAATACGCAGGCCAGGCCTATGTACAGGGTTTAAGGCCACATAATCAAACCCCAAATAAATTACATTTATAAGTTGCCCATAACTCACTGAGTACGAATATATAATCAATTTCATTATCGGGGTCCATTTGACCCTTTAAACTATCAATTTACGTCATTAGGGCGATGTCTAAGATCCCTATTTTTACCGTAAAAATATATTCAAACATACGTAATAAGCGCAAATAATATATTAGGATCATTACCTGAATGTTTCAGGGTGAAAATTCTACTTTTCTCCGGCCCCTTTTTTCATTTTCTGGCATTTTTTCCTCACTGCGTTTTATCCTTTTTCTATGCTAATGTTACGTTATTTTTTTGCTGCTTCAGTTAAAGATGAGCTTATATAAGCTCATCTTCTTAATCGCCATTCATTTCAACTTTTGTCTTTTTCTCATTTTTTTTTTAAAAATTCGCTGCTACGATAAAAATTAAAACGGTACCTTACGATATTCGAAATAATCCCAACTTTTTCATACAAGTTATACAAAATATATATAACATACTCGCGAAGGCGGATATCAATTGGACTCCCGAAACTCAAGATGCAAATTTAAATAGAAAAAGTCAAATTATTTAACTTTCGGCATTTTAGCGGAAACTAGCCGAACAACATCGAAATTCACTTTCGAAAGTTTACAAAAATCATAAATAATCATACGAATCTAACAGCGCTTTCGGATTTCGAATCGGAGCTCATTCGGCAAAACCAAGTTCGAAAATCTCTTTTTAATATTTATCGCCAATAAAAACTGAAACCTTCTTCCGATGCCTACCAAACGAGGTTTGATTTAGCTCAAATTTTACAGACAGTTCCTAATGGACATTACGAATATTTTAAAATTATTGACACACCAATCGGAGTCCTAACTTCCGAAACGACTAACCGAGGTCGTTTCACTCTTTCATTAAGCTAAGGTAGGAGCTAATAATAGGGACTACTCAATATTGTTTTTAAACTCAATTCTTTTTATTTCTTTTTTCATATTTCAATTATTGCACAGTATCTCAAGCTTTTGCTTCTTCTTCTTTTTTTTTTCCTAGTAAATCCTTCCAAATAGCATCCTCCTAAGCACCTTTTGTCTTCCTCCAACAACCACAATTTCCCACTTTTTTAGTAACCTTTTTGGCTCATAACACTACAAGCAACTCATAGATATTTAGCACAAAAAATAAGAATCCAAATGGCTATCAAAGAAAAGGCTACAAGCTCAAAAGAATTAGCTAAGGTCAATTTTCACTGGTAAACATCTAATTCTGAAGCTTCAAATAAATTGGCTATGAAAGGAACGCCTATATCACTTCCTAGCCGAGCAAACTTCTCATTTCGCTTTGCACACACATAGGGCAAGCTCTAGACATCAAGTATTAAACATGGAGAAAGCAAATCCTCACTCATACATGGCACATAACCTACTCAAAACGGCTCAATTCCCGCTCTTCAACAAAGCAAACACAAGCAAACTCTTAGGCACATCTAGAGTCAACATCATGATCGTAGGTTTCAAATAACACGCTCATAGTTTCTCAAGGCATATAGATCCTGACAGAATAAAGGCATGAATTCCACATACTCCATATCAAGTATCTATATAAAACTAGTCAATGTAGAGCCAAGACTATCTCATTTATCCACATCTTTTGTACCTGGTTCAGACTACTACCCTTGGAAAGAATCGATTGACAAAGAAAAACTAAAGTGACAAATCTACCTAAAGACTGGTATATACAATGAATGTGTAAATGGGACCTTAAAGGGCTGCCTACGTATCGCTAAGTGAATCAGAAGAGATGCATAATACGCACCAAGCGTAGTTCATTGGCGGTACCTATTTTTTTTTTAAATACTAGTACACTAATACTAACTAATACTAAGGATAATAATACCAAAACTAAAATACTTTTATACTTAATATTAGGGGAACTAATTCTAACTATTACAACCCACAATATTAAAATAAAGAGTTTAATACAACCAAATCCTAAAATGCAGAAACAAATCAAAACAACGCTAACTGGCAAAATAGAAAAATATATCAAAACAAATCAACCAAAGTACATAGAAAGCAGAAACACAGTACATAGAAATTGGGCGCACCCCACACTTAAAAACAAGCATTGTCCTCAGTGCAATAGATAAAGTAATAGTGTCAAAAGTACTTCCTAATCAATCTGCTACACCTCTGCATCGACAGCCTCATCAGGATTAGGTTCAGAATGCTCGTCCTCATCGAAAGGTATCGGCCTCCAGGTTAGGACTAGGCCTATACATCCTAAGCCATAACTGTTGAGAAGGTGATAGAGAACTCTCAGGGAATAGCCTTGGCTGGGAAGGATCAGGAGGAGCTACAACTCAGGGAAGAGCAGAGGCAGGTGCCCTACTAGAGCTAGCACCTCTACTAGTGCCCGCAGTGGTATGACGAGAACACTTAGATGCCATAGTGTCTGCAAAAGACGAATAAAAGCTTAGCAAATTCTATCTCACAAAAGTGGGTGCACCTCACACTTAGTATCTAAGTATATTCACAAGCAAACCATACATCGTACTAACCAAGATGTATACTAAACAAGGCATACCCCAACGAACCAACAACATAAAGTGCAACATCAACCAATAATAGCAAGGTCTAAACATAGTAGCAACTTACACCAATAATAAAAAATACATGCCTCAACCTAAGCATGTTCCCTTTAGTTCAAATAAAGTAAGAGTACTCAAGAATTCCTCTAACATGGCTAAAAAGACTTATTGGGGGTATTTTATCAAACACATAGTAGGTATGGCTATAATAAACAAGTTACTACACTAATTAAAGAATTACATAGCTTTCCAACTCCGGGATCAACAACATTCCACTCCAACCATGACAACATCATCACCCAAATACCATAACAACCACAAAAATCGAGCACAACCATCAATTTAGCATAAAAGTACCATTTTTTTTTAAATATTTTTAAGTAAACTAGTTAGTTTTTCTAAACTAATCTAATAAATTTAACTAAGTAATACTACCTAAAAAATACTAATCTACAACTAAAGTATCATATTTAACTAGAATCTAAAGAAAAAAATCAACAATGGGATGATGGGTTAGTGTGTAATGAAAAACTAGAAAAAATACTAAAACTAAAGAAAAAAATATAGTATAAACTCAAAATTAAAGAGAGAGGAAGATAAACATACCTTTAGTGAAGAAGGGGATGAATAAGAATGGAGGAAAGTAATGGATTTGGTGAAGAATTTGTTGATAAGGTTAAATATTGTAAGTGTTTTAAAGAGTAAGAAAGAGAAAGGGATTTAAAATAATGAGGGGAAATAAAAAAGTGCGAGAGGGGGGGTCTGAGATGCAAAAAATGGGGGGAATCTAAAACAGGGGGGTCTGGAACCGAGGGTAGGGGGCTGATTCTTAAGTTATTTATTTTAATTAAAAATGGGTGGACGTTGTGCTAGCACGACGTGCACTATGCTTACCACTTACGACAAATCGAATTCTTGCCACCACGCTGTGTAGCCTATGGGGTGCACGGTGAACAGTACATAGTGCAGTACACCGTGTGCCCCTCTGACTTTTCCAACTCCGAAAATTTATTTTAAGTCCATATTTTTGGCTCCCGGAGTGAGACTTCTCCCATTTTCGATGCTTTCTAACATACTTTAAGCTCTACAAACACCATCAAAAATACTAAACCAGAAAAGTTAGTGTAGTACCTACTAAAACAACTAAAAATTGGCATCCAGCATGGCACGACATCTGTTTCTGTGTGTGTGTGTGTGTGTATTTTTTTGTATATAATTACAAACACGGGTTGCCTCCCGAGAAGAGCCTTAGCTATAGTCATGGTACGACTTCAATCAGTTCAATCCATGGCTCATCCAGGCTCGCATATATGCATACACGAACAACTCGAATCATCACAATGTCTTTTCAGCAATTTGCCAATATCAACAACTATTTCTTCATTATACAGCTTCAAGGTCATCTTCCATTGTCAACATCAATCACTGCTATACCAGTAGCTAGGAATGGATGACCTAATATAATTAGAACACCTTTATCAACGGGGCAGTCAAGAACCAGAAAATATACTGGAAACATGAAACTACCCACATGCGCAAGTACATCCTCCACTATTTCAATAGGGTGCTTTTCTCTTCTACCTGCCAACTGGATGCGCATTGAAGTTTCTCTTCTACCAGTCAGAGCCAGCTTTTTGTATACTTCCAGCGGCATCAAATTAATTCTTGTACCAGAATTACATAAGGCCTTACCAATTGTAAGATCACCAATAGAACACGTGACTGTAAAACTACCAGGATCTTGCTTCTTTTTAGCTACATGTTTTATGATTACAACACTACACACCTTATTCAACCCGACCATCTCTACCTCATTAAAGTCAACCTTCTTAGAAAAAGATCTTTTAACAATTTAACATACCAAGGTACCTCTCGCATAACCTCCAGAAAGAGCATAGTAAGCTTCAATTGTTTCAACAAATCAAAAAACTTATTAAATTTCAAACCTTTTTGTTTCTTTTCCAACCTTTGGGGAAAAGGAGGTGGTGGTGTTTTCGCCTTGAATTTCTTCTCCCTTGACACTTTAGCTTGATCAACCACCTCTTCAGCTTCTTTAATAGGTTCATTGGCAATTAACTTCTCAGTACCAGGAACAGGTTTTCGAGTGATCTCTTTCTTAGCAGGGTCATTGCTAGCCAGTTTGGCAACAGGCTCGATATCTGGTGCAGTGGGTAGTGCTCTTTTTGCTAATTCTTTCTCCTTATCCAAGTCTCTACCATTCCTCAAAGTGACTGCCATCAATTGATAAGAATTTGGATCCTTAGGATTCACTACAGTGTCGCCCGACAAAGCACCTTGAGGGGGACAGTTGTCCCAACTTAGTCTCTATACCCTTTATTATAGCGTCGTGTGATGCCACTTGGTCTTGAAGCTGCTTATTAAATCCCATCATAGCATGCAACATAGTCTTAATCGCATCTATATCATTCGCCTTTTTTGGGGGTAACGTTGCTTGTTGTTGCACTGGCCTAAATTGACCCTGTTGATTGTATTGCTGGCGCTGCCCATAATTCACGAAGTTCACATCTTCAGTATAAGCAAGCAAATCAGCATCAGAAAAATTACCAGGATCAAAAACTTAAGTCTGAGCCCGTGTGTCCACTTAGTTAACGGGTTTCAACATATTCCCATTGAATTGTTTTAGGGCCAGATCCAGCGTATTTTGCAGCTTTGACATTTGTACTTCCACCACAGAAGTAATACCAGCTGCTAAAGCCCTCATTCTTGAGCCAGTAGATGCGTCTCTTCTAAGCCAGCCTGAGTATTGAGCCATAGCGTCTATCAACATTTTTGCTTCCTCAAACGTCTTACTCAAGAATGCTCCTCCAGATGCTGCATCTAGATTATCTTTGATTTGATCTCCCATGCCTATGTAGATCCTTTGCCCCAGCATTTGGTCAAGAATACCATGATGAGGATACTTTCTCAAATAACTTTTAAATCTCTCCCAAGCTTCTGGCAAAGTCTCTAGTGGGTTCTGCCTAAAACATAAGTATCTCATCAACTAACTTGGCAGCATTATTGGGTGGAAAAACTTCTTCATGAACTTTATCACCAAGTCATCCCACGACGTAATGGAATAAACGGGAACAACATCAGTTTCACAACCTCTGTCGGCACTCAAGCCTATTTTGAGTTTCACAAATCCTCATGAATTTTTTCAAATGCTTTTGAGGATCATCAGTAGTTCTACTTGCAAATACACCAGCATTAGCAAGCAAAGCCATCGTTGTTTGGGTAATGTAAAAATTATCTGCCTCGAATATTGGGAGTAGAAAGCAGACGCCAGATTCTCAGCCACAGGTTGCGCGAAAGATTAAGAGCCAAATCTTGAGCCATCTTGAATTCTTTGGGATCTGAACTTTTAAATGTAAACACCAAAAAAATGAGATCAACATGACAAGAGTAAAGCTAATAGAAAAATAAAATAGATATCTTTAAAACTAAATAACACCGTGTTCCCCGGCAACGGCGCCAAAATTTGATCACGCCCAACTACGCTATATAAAAGAGACTAAGCGGTCGTAGCATATATAGCTCGGTACTTAAAGTTCCAAAGTCGAATCCCACAGAGAACACTCGAAATCTAGTTACTATTCTACCTAATTTACCTATCAACTAACTTCTGAGTTTGTATTTTTATGATGGTTTTAATGAAACAACTAATTAACAATAAACTAAATAGCAAAGTAACAAGAAATAGATTAATTCAAGGGATGCAAAGCCTATGATTGATCTACTCAACTCCTACCTATGTATTAGAATAATTCTTTAACGAATTCAACTTGGGTCTTCCTATGAACACTTGCTCAAATTTTCACAACTATTCACTCCGTGTAATCATTGTAACTTTTACTAACTAATTTTTCAATTAATTAATGAAGATATGTAGGACTACAAGTATTGTTCACAATCAGGGTCAATGGTCATAAATCATTTTATTGACAACCTAAGTAATGCCTTGATTTTTGGTTGAAATATTGCTAAGTGCTTAACCATAACTTATATATATGTCCCTAGATACACAAAAATAAAGGGGACAATAAATTGGGCGCCCAGCAAAACATAAACACTTAGATAGGAGGAATTCACAAGCTTCATTCATTAAAATCAAATATTCGTAGTACATAAGTATTGGAGTGGTTCAATCAACTCTAGAATGGGTGATTTAGCAACTCATAAGTATAATGAAGTTAATTGAAATAACTATAAGCATGTAAATCTACACAAAAGATTATGGTGAATGAGAAAAAGCCTTGAATCTCGATCTTCTCTCTTCCTTGCCTCCTTTGGGTGTAAATTTAGCCAAAAGTCCCGTCCAATTGAGTTTCAAGATGTATTTATAGTATAGGACTTGAGTTAGGACGAAAATACCCTCGAAATAAAATTTGGATTGTGTATTCAAAGGGGTGCACGGCGTGCACCCTTGTATTTTCCAGGATTTTCCACTTTCTCGTCCGTTCGTCACTCGCTCGACCATCAGGCTTCTACTCTGACTTCAAAACCCTTGTTTTTTACTAAGTTATTTTTCACGAACGCCTCATATCATCAACATAATTCCTACAGCATAAAACGCACCAAATGAGATAAATTCGGCTCAAAGTGCTAACAAATATAATAAATTAAAGCATAAATACGAGGCAAAATATAGGAAATATAATAACATCTAGCCTCGTATCAGGCACACATCCCGCCGCCTAGGGTTTACAGTCTCCTAACTAGGGTTTAGTATACCACCGCCTTGAGTTGTAGGCCCATGGCCTTATTAGTATTTGTATTTAACCTTATTTAGGACTGGGTATTACTATTATAAATACCCCCTCCTTACATTGTACTATGGACACACACAATTTGCCACCGAAGTCGGCTACTCTCAAGGAATAAGAATTACTATGCTTTCTCTATTATTTTGTGTTTAATTACTTGTATTTACTTTCATCGTATATACTTACTTTTTCCATCATAATTTACCATATTGCTTGTGTCCTCATCCATAGTTAATTGTTTAACCTAGATGTACAAATTTAGGCATAAACAACAGCGTCCATGGCCATAATGACTTTGGACATCACATCTTCACTAACCCTGGCCTCAAGAGCTCGTTTTTCTCCGTTCTTTTCAGCCCTCAAAGCCTGGCACTTTTCCTAATAGCATGGTAAGCATCATGTAGCTTTCTCTTTGTTAAGGGGCGAGGGACCGGCCTGTTCGCCTCGTCGCGTCCCTTTCCTCTCCCCCCCCCCCCCATCCTGAAACGGCCGCAAGATTGCCCATTTGCGCCACAACCACTGGTTCTTCATCGTCCGCCTTGATAACTGCAAAAGGTGATTGTTTTCAAGGTAAATCTCTAAAAATGAAGGAACATGCTATGGAAAATTCGGGCACTTACGATGAGTGGACGCGACATATTTTTTCTTGAAAGGAATATACTTCCACACTCTCTCGTAATCGGTAAACTTCTGAAAAATTCTAGTCACCCAAGACAATACTCGGTGACAGATTCAATGTCTACTCTGTTGGTTGGATAATCACGATAACGGAAGCATAGAAAGCAAGGAAAATCAATGTATTAAATTGAGACGAAATCAAAATTTATGGGTGGGGTTCCATCATTTTGCTGACGGTGGGATTCCGAAGGCAACCAACAAACGTGTTGGGATATAAAAAAATAGATACACTACAAGAAAAGTGTAAAATTGTGGGGGTTAAATGGTAGGGGTTTTAATTGACCTCCACAAATTGCATCACTTAGTGGAGGTTTTGCCAACTATCACAAATTCCTATAATTTTGTTGAGGTTATCAAATGTAATTCGTAGGGGTTTTCACGACCTTCACAGATTGCATCAATTTGTGGAGGCTTTCGTCAACTGCCGCAAATTGTATAATTTTGTGGAGATTTTTAAACGTCACAGTAAAATATTAACTTTTCTTATCGACATTTTACTTTTAAGGTTTCTTGATTTAGTGTATTGCTTACATAAATTAATTTAATTATCAATCAATAAATTCAAATTGTGTTTATTAAAGTGACTATTGAGCTAAAATAATTATAATAAAAAATAAAATCAAGATTGCTTTATTAAAGTGATTGATGAACTAACATAATTGGTATGAGAAAGCTAATAAAAAATAAATAAAATTTATGCTTTTAGGAGGAATGGAACACTGACATTCTATTTCAAAGTTAAAGCATCTCACCAACAGTCTAAAGCTCCCTTGTTGTGTCATATTACCTTTTATTCTATACATCAATTATTAAGTACAATATTTTTGAAAAATATAGGAAAACCTGGCTTTCATAACAATTATTGCAACTTTTCCTTAGCAGAAAAAAACGATCAGATTTTTTCCCTCTTCTTATTGGCGAAAATCCTTACAAAATTATTTGATTTGTAGTTTTAATCCACCATCTCATCTATTTGTTTGATCTGCTTATTGTATTCTTGATTAGTTCTTTCTTTTCTTTGTCGTTTTTGAGAATTAACTTAGCTTGACGGAACTCTTGAATATTTTCGAGTAGATTGAAACTTGTCGAATTTGAAGATACTCTTGGACTTGGATAGTTGCTTTTCTGAGGTATAGTCTAAACGATTTATGCCCATTGTGTTCGACGTATGATTCTACTTTATTAAAAGATTTATTTTGGATCATCAGTACCGCACCCGAAAAGTTTTTTATTATTTATAATACTTTCTCGATGGATAAATCTTGGATAGCAAAACCAAGGAACACACCTGAGTACTTAGCTGGTTTGAAAATATTTTTTGATTTTGCATTTAAATATGCGGCTACTGGAGATACAATAAGATGTCCGTGTTCTATATGTGGTTTTGGAAAATGGAGAACTAGAGATGTAGTGGAGGATCATTTGCGTCACAAGCCGTTCCCTAAAAATTACGTTTTTTGGAATCTTCATGGTGAGAAGAAGGTGACAGAGGCAGCGGAGTCTTCTGAAAATATTGATATGACAGAAGAAATATTTAACCAAGAAAATCCAATAGAAACAATGATTATTGATGCATTTGGGCACCATAGCTATTAAGCTGCTGATGTAGGTACATCTCAACCATTGGGTTCCGATGAAATATCAAATGAGGGGCGTAGGGTTGATCCTAGTGACTTTTATGATTTTCTCCAAGATGGAAATGAAAATTTATATGCAGGTAGCAAGTACACAAAACTAGAGTTTTTAATAAAATTGTATCATATAAAGGTGTTGTGTGGATTAAGTGACAAGGCATTGACTATGATACTAGATTTATTGAGGAAGGCATTTGAAAAGGCAAAGTTACCTTCTTCCTTTTATGAGGCCAAAAAAACCATTAGCAAACTTGGCCTTGACTACATAAAGATACCTGCATGTCCGAAGAATTGTATGTTATATTGGGAAGGTGATTCTGAATTGGAAGAATGTAAATTCTGTCATACATCAAAATGGGACCCTAATAAGAAGAAAAGCAAGCAAGCTGCAAAGGTGTTGCGTTACTTTCCGCTAAAACCAAGGTTGCAAAGATTATATATGTGTCGTAAGACTGCTGAGCACATGAGATGGCATGCTTCGGTGGGTAATGGAGATGGGATGATAAGGCATCCAAGGGATGGTGAGGCTTGGAAAATGTTTGATCTGACACACTCTGAATTTGCTTCGGATTCTCGAAATGTTCGTTTAGGCCTTGCTAGTGATGGTTTCAATCCTTTTGGAAAAATGAGTTCTACCTATAGTATTTGGCCAATTCTTTTGGTTCCATACAACCTTCATCCTTGGATGTGTATGAAGCATACCTCTTTCATCCTATCAATGATCATTCCAGGCAAGCAGACGCCTGGAAATAATATAGATGTGTACTTGCAACCCCTGGTAAAGGAATTGCGTGAGCTATGGAATGTTGGTGTGGAAACCTTTGATTCGTCTTCAAATGAAGTTTTTAGAATGCGAGCAGCTCTTATGTGGACAATAAGTGATTTTCCTGGTTTAGGTATGTTATCTGGATGGAACACACATACTGGTTATGCCTGCCCAACTTGTAACTTCGACACGGAACCTTCTCGTCTTCGTCATCGTAAAAAATGGTGTTTCATGGGTCATAGGCGCTTTCTGAAAAGAAATCATAGATTTAGAATGAACCGAGTTCGCTTTAATGGAAGCACAGAGGAACGAAATCCGCCACTAAAATTATCAGGAACTGATATTTTGAGGCAAATAGAAGAAGGGCAAGGAACGGAGCTAGATGGTAGAGGGAAAAGATCAAGATAGCCAACTAAGCAGTGGAATAACAGAAGTATATTCTTTGAACTTCCATATTGGGAGTCTAACTTATTGCGCCATAATATTGATCCTATGCATATTGAAAAAAATGTATGCGACAATACCTTATATACGTTGCTCCATGACAAATCAAAATCAAAAGATAATATTAAAGCTCGAAAGGATCTAAAAGAAATGGGCATAAGGCGTTATCTTTGGCCAGATGATAATGGCACATACCACCTTGCTGTTTTTTCTCTTACACCGCGTACGCGTAGCACACCCGATACCAAAAAGTTGTTTCTTACAACGTTGAAGAATGTTGTAGTACCGGATGGCTACTCAAGTAACATCTCAAATTGTGTTGATTTGGAGCAAAGGAAGATTTTTGGGTTGAAAAGTCATGATTGTCATATAATTATTGAGCAATTGCTACCATTGGCGATTCGCAATTTGTTGCCAGACCATGTTACTGCAATTTTGGTAGAATTTTGCTCATTCTTCAAAGCACTTTTTAGCAAATGCATGAATCTTTCAGATTTTGATAAGCTCCAAGAGCGCATTGAAATGACACTTTGCTACCTAGAGATCCTATTCCCTCCATCATTCTTTACCGTCATGGTTCATTTAACTGTCCATCTAATACATGAAGTAAAACTTGGAGGTCCGGTGCAATATCGAAATATGTATCCTGTGGAGAGGTAAATCATTAGCATTTCGAATGAAAAGCCATATGTATCTGGTAAATTTTAATAGTTTGTAAACTGATTGCGTATTATTTTTTAGGGAATTAGGTCATTTTAAGTCCTCCGTACGGAATAAGGCACGAGCAGAGGCTTCTATAGCAGAGGGTTACTTAGCTGAAGAGTCTCCTACCTTTTGTTCTCGGTATATGGAGGATATTGAGACAAGGTTCAATAGACCTAGGCGTGTTCGTGATGATCCAAATTTCGTTGAGTCTTCTGAAATGTCGTCTATCTTTCCTCAATTGGGTAAATCAGTAGGAGCTTCTGAAAATCTTTCTTTAACTCCTATGCAGAAACTACAAGCACATCGATATGTGCTTATGAATTGTGCAATAGTCAGCCCATTTGTGGAGTGAGTAACTCTTCCAAACTTTATATTGTTTCATTGTAATGTATGAAAATTGGTAGTGATTTGTTAATTTTTCTAGCAGATATACATCATAGCAGTCATGTTCTCTAACATTAATGTGATTATTTCATGTAGTGAATTTAGACAGTACATAAAGAGGAGTTCAAGAGGAAGAAGACCTTCACCTACAGAGATAGAGAGGAGAGTTAATAAGGAATTTGTTGATTGGTTCTATAAGCGGGTTAGTAAGCAATTCATATTTTATATTTCATTTTGAATTGGAAAACTTGACTAAAATAAGTTCATTGTTGTTCAGATTATGAATCCAGACACGATAGACACAATGTCTAATGATCTAAAGTTTCTTGCACGAGGTCCATCATCAAATGCAAGAAAATTTACTGCATATAACATCAATGGGTTCAATTTTCGAACTTTGGCTCGAGAAAAAGGTCTGAAAACACAAAATAGTGGAGTTTTTCTAACCTCTAATACATCATGTGTTGCAAGTAGGGTCGACGAAAATTTAAGGCAAGCAGACTTACCATATTATGGGAAGTTAGAGGATATAATTGAGATTAATTATCATGGTCGGTTTAGGGTTGTTCTTTTCAAATGTAAATGGGCTGATACTACTCGAGATAGAGGGTATAAGAAGGATCGTTGGAATTTTAGCTGTGTTAATTTTGACAGATTGATTCATACTGGTGAACGTGAAGAACATGAGCCTTACATCAAAGCATCTCAAGCACAAATAGTATACTATGTTGACGATGTGGTCAATGAAGGGTGGTGTGTTGCTGTGCATGTAAAACCAAGAGATTTGTATGAAATGGGAGAAGAAGCAGTGGAAGATGAAGTATATGAGAATGAGTCATACCAAGAGCAAGAACTAGAACAATTGTTTGGCCATGGCGATGAGTATATACAACTGGCTACAGACCATCAAATTAATGAGTCAACTGGTGCCACTAACTTAGCAGCAGATGCATACATGGCTGAATAGGAAACCTATTTAATATGGTGCTCTATCATAAGGTAACACTAATTCATAATTAAGTAGTGTTTATTCTATTTATTTTGTTGAGTTAGAGGATTTTTTTTGTCTGGCTTTAGTTTATTCTGTTAGTTTATTTAGTTCACTTTTGATACACTTTAGTTTATTCTGTTAGTTCTTTCTTTAATAAACAGTCCAAAAAGCTCTGTTAGGTCATTTATGACTTTCCTGTAAGATTTGAGGTCATTTGGAGGTCGTTTGATATGTTTTGGAATGACGTTTCTGTTTCGGATTCATAACCGACTAGAAAATGGACTTATTGTACGATGATGAGTAAATGAGCTCCATTTGGAAATTTGTGGATTCCGTTAGCTTCATATGATTATTTATGACCCATAGAAACTGTCGGAAGTAAATTTCGACTTCGTTTGGCTAGTTTTGCCTCTCTGCGCGCAGGTTGGTTTTAGAGTTCAATTTTTGGACGTAATGAACCTACCCCTCGTTTTATGCATTCGAGGTCGGATATGAGATTTGAAGGCACCCATAGATTCATCTCGGCATTTATGACTGGTTGAAATAAGTTCTATCAAATTCTGGGGTCATTTGGAGTTGGAAACTTGACACTAGTTTTTAGCTTCATTGATGTTTGGAACTGCTAAACTGCTGGATAAATGAAAAATAAAGTTGTTCTTTTTCATGCTAAACTAGCGATATTTTATGTAATAACATGGATTACAAGAGACTTTTTTGTTCGAAGTCGTCGTAAATATTGATGTCCGGGCTGCCCAGGTTGATTTCAACTAGTTTTTTATCATTTACTAAAATTTGATACACACATGGAGTTAGGCACTCCATGGTCTATTGGCTAGCAGACTAGTAGAATAGGAAGTTCTTGATTTGTTTGAGAAGCAGGTGGTTAGCATCTGCTTAGGGATGTATGTATATATAGTTTTTAGTTAAGGGAAGTTGTTGTCTAAACCAAAGAAAAAGAAAGAAATGGTGCTGCAATTTTTGAGTTTTTGCTTCAAATCAAAGATGTCTTTCTGGTTCAATTTTTGAGTTGCTTCAAGTGTATTACTAATGAGTAATTACTGTTATATCAAGTTTACAACTCATTGCTTACTAATGTGTGTTACTGGTGCTTAATAGTGTAAGCTAAACAGTCAAACAAATCCTCATATAGCTACTATAAGCCAGATATATTCCCGTAGGATTTAAAAAACAAGCTCTGCTTATGTTTGTGTCCGCATATTAGGAAATGAGCTTTACTTCTGACACTAGCCAAATGACCTCAGAATGTAGTTTCGTCTGCGCCCACAGGTCACAAATCACTGCAGAAAGCTAACGGAATGAAAAAATAATGATAAGGAAAAAAAACAAGCTGTATATAGTTTTTCCCCTGGTTAGCTGTATTTCTATTGGAAAAAAAAGAGTTAATGTGTATTTCTCAGTGCATCAACCTCTGTCTACATATCCTCGCCCTGCAAATGAAGCTGAAGACCAAGTATGGCAGCACTAGAAGGGTAGTAAACATAAGTTGGGAGTCCGAATTCATTGGCCACATCTATCATTGCAGCGCACGTCATGTCAACCACAATGCCAGCAAGTATAGTTGATCCCAAATTCAGGATTTTGGTTACAGAATCTCTTACTTGAGGCTTATGATTGGATAAATAAGCGGGGTAAATTAAGTTATTAAACTAAATTAATAAATTAATTTACACGATCAATCCACCTAAACGAACTCTTTCGTCAATCAAGCTAAATGAGTTGTTTTATCAATTGAGCTAAGAGAAAATTTGAGTTGCGCTATCAATCGAGTTAAAATTAAGTTAAATGAACAATACATCGAGCTAAAGGAACCATTTTATCAGTCGAGCTGAATGAACTCTTTTATCGATCGATATAAGAAAAAAGTCAGGCTACACAATCAATTGAGCTAAATTAAGTTATTGAACTAAATTAATTTACACGATCAATCGACCTAAACGGACTCTTTCATCAATCAAGCTAAATGAGTTGTTTTATCAATTGAGCTAAGAGAAAATTTGAGTTGCGCTATCAATCGAGTTAAAATTAAGTTAAATGAACAATACATCGAGCTAAACGAACCATTTTATCAGTCGAGCTGAATGAACTCTTTTATCGATCGATATAAGAAAAAAGTCAGGCTACACAATCAATCGAGCTAAATTAAGTTATTGGACTAAATTAATTTACACGATCAATCGACCTAAACGAACTCTTTCGTCAATCAAGCTAAATGAGTTGTTTTATCAACTGAGCTAAGAGAAAATTTGAGTTGCGCTATCAATCGATTTAAAATTAAGTTAAATGAACAATACATCGAGCTAAAGGAACCATTTTATCAGTCGAGCTGAATGAACTCTTTTATCGATCGATATAAGAAAAAAGTCAGGCTACACAATCAATCGAGCTAAATTAAGTTATTGAACTAAATTAATTTACACGATCAATCGATCTAAACGAACTCTTTCGTCAATCAAGCTAAATGAGTTGTTTTATCAATTGAGCTAAGAGAAAGTTTGAGTTGCGCTATCAATCGAGTTAAAATTAAGTTAAATGAACAATACATCGAGCTAAAGGAACCATTTTATCAGTCGAGCTGAATGAACTCTTTTATCGATCGATATAAGAAAAAAGTCAGGCTACACAATCAATCGAGCTAAATTAAGTTATTGGACTAAATTAATTTACACGATCAATCGACCTAAACGAACTCTTTCGTCAATCAAGCTAAATGACTTGTTTTATCAACTAAGCTAAGAGAAAATTTAAGTTGCGTTATCAATCAAGCTAAAATTAAGTTAAATGATCTCAATTAAGTTACACGATCCATCGGGTTAAAATTAATTTAAATGAACAAAATTTGTTACCCGATAAATCGAGCTAAATAAATTATTTTTTCTATCGAGCTGAATGAGCTCTTTCATCTATCGAGACAAGAAAAAACTCAAGTTTCATAATTAATCAAGCTAAATGAACTCTTTGATCTATCAAGCTATTTCAATTCTTTTATCAATCGAGCTAAGAGAAAAATTATGTTACACGATCAATTGAGCTAAATTAAGTTACATCACCAATTGAGCTATCTGCATTAGTTTATCAATCTAGCTAAATGAACTCTTTTATCAATCGATCCAAGAGAAAAATTATGTTACACGTCCATCAAGCTAAATAAGTTGAGTCGACCTGAATATTAAATAAAATTTGGCCGAGTCGAGCCGTGGCTCTTTATGAATTAGTCGAGTTGGGTTGAGCTTTTACTACCGTTTGACAGAGTGTAAGCCAACCGTTTCAGCTTGTGTCCTATACCAGACGTATATCAGTTTCCCTCTATTTATATACTAAATTAAAGAACATGATCATGATAACCATCACAATTTTCATTTTTTTAAAATTAAGTCAAGAACACAATAATTTATTTTTATTAAAAAATAATAATATTTATTTTGTATTTATTAACTAAGAAAAACTGGACCAAACAAAATTAAATACCTAACTAGCTTTAATAAAGCAAAGGGCATTCCCTCCAAAACTTTTTTTTTTATTTCCCTCCTAGTTTGCAGTTACCCCTTTTTTGTGTGATTAACCGTCTAATGTTGCCCTCTTCTTTTATTTGGGTAAACCCCTAACTTTTCAGAATTCTTCAAAATAGATTTCCTGCGTGAGAGAATGCACTGTTAGGTCAGTTTCATTTGCTTTTGCCCTTTTGCTTTGCCCAGGTTGCCATTTGATTCAATTGTTCATTAAATCACTATGACATGATCTTTTGTAAGAGAATTACTTTGAATTAAACTATGTCTATAGAATTGTCAATCAGTCTTTCCTCTGTAATTTTTTATATTCAGTTATGTTGGGTCACTCAACCAGTGTAGTGTGTTGGTGATTAGTTAGAAGTGGACTTGTACATAGAATTGAAACTTTCATTTTCGACATGAGGATTGATCCTTTTTTTTTTTTTTTTTTGCTGTAGAACATGTTGTATCAAGAGGATCTCGTATCCATCTACTTTTGATGCCTTAAATATATAATGTTATGAATTCATTTATCTCATATTGTCATCATATTTTACTATCAACAGGTTGTACGATAGCGCATAAATGGTTTGGGATTAATTTTGGATTCTAAACCGGGTTTTTTTGGTATTTTGTTAATAATTTTGTGTCGTCATATATTTGATGTTTTTTTAGCGGCCGATCCTTTACTTGCAGTGTTCTTTTATCTGATTGCGTTTTGTCAACATTTTTTTTCTGGCTTAGATGGTTGTCATGTAATTAAGAAATGCTTTTCTTTCCTTTGTCGAGTAAACATGGATATCGTATATGTCAAGAACTGGTCTAGCAAAGAGTTAAACAGCAAGAGTAGTGAGATGACGACTATTTCTTGTTACCTTGGCTTACTCATCCCGATTAGTATGTTGTGCATAAAATTTAATTAGAACCTATATTATGCATCAAGTATATACTTTCTTTAATAATCTTTCCTTCGTTATTGCCAAACAAATGACAAACTGAACCGTGTACTATAACTTGTTTTTTCATTGATAATGAATGCATTATGTACTGCATTTTATTATCAAAGATGCATCTTATGGTTTGATTAGTCTCTTAAAAATGATAGGTTAAGGTCCTTAGAGTTAAATCGTCCGCTATTTGTATAGTATTTTCCAGATCTTATTTTGTCTTCCCTTTGTTTGATATAACATAGTGCAAGTGACAACTCTGTAGATTCTTTTTTCATTCAAGTTCTACCATTCAATTTCTAGTACCATGTTCGCTCGAGGAGTATTACTCTACTAGATCATATTCTATTCACCTATTTTTTCTTTTTCTTATGAATATGCAGCCATACGTTTCAAGAATTCTTTGAAGTCAGCTCAAGGACCATACGATGCTTCTGGACATTCTTCATCATCAACAACTCCAGACGACGCACCTGCTATGGAGCCCTCAACATCGTTATTGCCTCCCCTACATGCTCCAGTAAATTCCTCACTAGCTGATAAAGTCCCACAGCAAGAGCATGCTCCAACTCAGCCTTCTAATTCAAGTGAAACATCTGCACATCGTAGTGGACGTGAATCCACAAAATATTGGATGGTAGAGGCAATAGGTATATGCCTTACTTCTATAATATTTTAACTTGAAAAGTTATCTTACTTTTTTCCTTTCAGTTGAGTAACTAAATTTTTTAATTTAAGACTCAAACAAAGCTACCAAGCATATTAATGTCAAGGTCAATGAGGTCAACAACCTACCTATCGGAGAACGCATCATTGTAGAATTTGATAACTACGGTGCAGCATATGGGGAAGCGCAAGCGCTGCTTGCCGGATATTGTTGATTATTGGCCATTGATGGCAAGTTGTTCCCAATTAACTTTGACAGGTGGTCAGGACCGTCAGGCCTTCATAAAAAGCACATGGAAGACTGTTTCGAAACAATACTAAAGGTATTATACATATATCCACTTATTTCTTTTGAATTTTTATGCATGACTAGACAACTAACTTTATTTTTCCTTTTCAATTGGAAGACTCGGTTTTGTTTTAGGACTGCTGATGCCATTGCATACAGGTACTGCAATGCTAGTTTAAATAAGAAATGGGCTACCCACAGACATAGGTTGTGGTATGAATTTTCTGACCCATCCAAGAGCAGAAATGAACTTTTAAGCAATGTGCCAGAGGGTATAAATAGGGATCAGTGGGCTGGTTTTGTTGCTTATCGTCTAAGAAAATCAACAATTGTAAGATTTTGATTATCTCAATAGGCTTTGTTGTCCTTATGATTAAATATTTGATTAACTTTTTAAGTTGTAATTATTTTTGTTAATAGGAGCTTTGTACAAGAAATAAAGAAATTCGATGCAAGCAAACAATTCCTCACACTTGTGGTTCAAAATCTATCTTGAGAAGACGACATGAGCTGGTATTCTTATTAACTTAATAGTTTATAGAATTCTTCTCTAATTTAAATTGTTTATTATAATCTATTCAATTTATCTCTTTCTTAGTTTTTGAAAACTGGAGAATATCCTAGTCGGGAAAAGATGTTTATGGAAACTCATAAGAGAAATGATGGATCATTTGTTAATGATGAGGCAAGAAATATTGTGGTAAGTTCATCTTTGGTGTATTAATTTGTTTTAATTACCAATAGGAAATCTGCATAAACAAGCCAACGAGCTTCTTCTGGACATTAGTCCAATAGCAGCATCCATTTTCCAATGAAGATTTCAAAGTTATTTATTTAGCTAAGCATACGAGAAACACTCCTATCTGGCAGTATTGCCAAAGGCTTGGTGGAGGCGCACTTAAGCCACGGAGTTAGGCGCAAAGCAGATTAAATGTTTCATCTTTCAGAGGCAGCTTCAGATAATACACCAAGGCTTAGGTCTTATCACCCATGGGCTCTGCCTTCAATAAGCCAACACTAAATAATAGCAGTTTCACTTGTAAATTTTTTAGTTACTACAACTGAATTTTGTATATTATTTTTTTATTTGCATCTTTCTTCCTTAAGCCCTACACTTTTGTGTTTGCGCTTAATATCCGAAAATCTTAGCACTTTCATAATCTGTTTTATTTTTCCCTTTGATAATGTTGTTCAAACTACTAACTATTCTGCCAACAACACTTAAGTAATATCCTGCTAATTAAATTAGTGAAAGAAATTCATGGATTCTAATTTTAGAGCAGTCTTGGCCTTTATGCTTCGTTGACAAAGAATTTCTTAAATATCCATCTTTATCAAGGCCTTGATGGCACCCTGTGATTCCTCTCTATCAAGACCATGTCTTATAATTTTGGTGTACTAATTTAATTGCTATATCTTATAATATTGTGCATCTCGATCTTACTATTTTGTACATACTAATTGATAATTTTTCTGCTGTAGGAACAAATTGAAGTGACTCCATGCAATACCAATGAATCTGAAATTTCTACATATGATATTATTGATAAAGTGTTTGGGGCAAAACACTCCGGGAGGGTGCGTTGTATGGGTATGGGAGCAGCTCCTTCAAATACATTCACGAATCATGCAACGACTTAGTGATCTAAACCTTCCTTCATCTAGCTTGGGTGGATCATCCGGAACTTCTACCTATTTGCATCAAAAGGTCACTCGGTTTGAATACACAATAGAAGAAATATTGGCTGCGTTGAAGAGTTATTTTATATCAAAGCAAGGAAGAATTCCTGAAGAGTTTGCTGGTTTGTTCGCTCCTGAACCACAGGTAAGAAGAATAATGAAGTTCTTTTTTTTTTTTTTTTGTAATTAAAGAAATATCTATTAATCACCAAAAGAGTTACAAATCAGAGCAAAACATTTCATAGCTTGCTGCTCAAGTACATAGTACACAAAAATTAAAGCACAAGCTCAAATACATAGTACACAAAAACTAAAGTTAATCTACTGAAGTAGAATTCATATGACAAGTCTAGAAAATCCTATTACACATAATATGACTACCATAGATCTCAAACACTACGAATGCTCAAATGATTAGGCTAGTGTTGGAGTAGTGATCTAGTGCTACCAGTAGCCTGAATGTTGCATGTGCAGACAACCTCCCTTGCTATACTTTCAGATTCCATCATTGTTATCTCTAAGAGTTTATTATTTCTTTCCATCCATATGGCATAAATGAATTCTGCATAAACTATTTTCAACATATTAGCCTGAACACTTCTTCCTTTGGTCATTATCAGAACATATTGCAGAAATTGATCCCAAATTCAAGGGAATATAAGTTCCATTTTTGTATGTATCTTTAAGTACCTTTGTCATGCATAAACATTGTCTACTGCACTGCCTACAAATATACTAGTATTGGCTATGCCAAAGTTTGAGATTGTTGATTATTTCTAAGTACCTCTGCTGCATAAAATTGCAGTGTCGGTGTGTTTTCACGTTCTGCTACTTCTCTGCTGCACTGGTATTTCTATGATAGAAATTGAGCCTGCCAAGCATTGAGCAAACTTTGATTTCTACTTTGCTTTAAAATACACCTCTTGAATTATCATCCTAAAATTGCCTCCTCTGATCTCTGCTTCCCTTGATATATTTATTGTTTTCAGCTCGATTTTGATGTAATTGAAATTCTTTTTAAAGTACATATCTATAGCTAAGTGCAAATGGTGTATATCAATAGTCAGTATACATTGTGTTCAAATTATGGGTCCACCTATGCACAATCCTTTCAATGTAATGCGTCGATTTTCAGTATGGAGCATTGAAATGATCTAAGGGTTGTTTGACTTGTAGGTGTTACTTGCATTTCCTTGTGGTAGTAGTTTTTTTTTTTTTTTTTTTTTTGGCTAATAGATTAAACTAATGGTGGAATACAATAGCAGGTTAGAAGATGTAGTTATTTTCAACTCGTGAACAAACTGTTCAATATGTCAAGAAATTTAAGATGACCCCTTTGGTACAACATTAGCTGATGTAATACCTGGAAGACCATTACCATTTACCTGCACCAAGTTCTAGCATAGATTAGTGTTAGTCGCATATTAACTGTCTATTATATCTGTGGAAGTTTTTTAATGGATTTGTCAAAAATCTTCTATATTGTCATTGTTTGTACGTTAACTCCATATTGAAACTCGATGGGTTACAATTGGCAGTGTTTACACAACTCAAATAGGCTTTATTGTGAGTCTGGTCTATGTATCCTTGGCTTGAATTACTGAGTTACCTAAATCTAACAAGTTTGCTCATTAGTTTACACTTTATAATGCTTAGAATAATTACTATATTTCATAATACATACTATATCTAAGTAGTTAGTGATTAATTTACAGATTTCTCAAAGAATAATATGCATCATCTGTTTTTTTACAGCCTGGTGATGATGCAGAGAATGAAACTACTACACCAGCAGATGTAAGAGGTTCATCTGGCGACACCAATGAGAATCAGCAAGAAAGTGCTTAGAATTTTATTTATTCATTGCAGAACCACGTTCGTTTTTATGGATCTAAAGTAGTAATGTTAAGCGTACAATAGTTTATCGTACATTAGTTTGAGTACTTTAATTTCTGACATTTGTTGATGTGAATATTTTTAATGAAATTTAATTTGTGTTATATATATTATTTGCAATGTATTTTCTAATGAGATTCGTATCATTGATTACGCCCCACAAATTAAAATCTTAACAATATTGAGATCATATTGTGGCAATTATTGACCCCTGCAAATTAAATCGTTATAAAAGGTAAACTCATACTGTGACGGTTATACATTGCCGCAACAAATATTTTTAAAAAAATTCAGATCGAATAGTGGCATTTTCAAAGCCCCATAAATTAGACTTTTTAGAGAATGGAAATCATATTGAGGGGATTATAAACCGTCACTAATTATCTTTCAAAACCTCCACAAATTCAAAATTAAATTTGTGAGGGTCGTAACGGGGGTCTTAAACAATCTCCGCTATATTGCTCGTGGCGACGGTAACTGTGACGTTTTTAAAAACCGCCACAATTCCTTTTGTGGGGGTCGAAAACCGCCACAAAGTGCCAAAAAAAACTTCCACAAATTTACTCTTTTCTTGTAGTGATAATCCCAATGGGGGATATTGTCATCGTTCTTCGATATCAGTCCCTGGGCGCCCCTCTTGTCAAAGTACATGATCCCAACTTTGTATATCCTAGGAATGTAAAGGTTGAGGATATGGTTGATGTGGAAACTTTGGTTGGTCTCCATACAAAAGTAGTCCACCATAGACACTGCCCTCCAAATAGAAGGTGCAATCTGTCCCAAATAGATATTGTACATCTGGCACAGAGATTCAACAACCAGATGAATGGGAAGAGAAAACTCTAACGTAAATGGGTAGGTTAGCACGACCAAATAACCGGCCTTGTGATCGGGGAGTTTAGCTCCGACATCCAGACAAACAATATCAATGTCCCTCCATCCACAATCCTCTTGAATTCTATCCAGGTGCTCAGTCATAACGGCACAAGTCGATCACCTCGGTGATCGGACCATTAATTTTGATAAAAACTTGGTGGGGCATCCGGACTTGGACACTGCGGTCGTTATCTATTTTCAATTCCTTTTGAATCATTTCGAGGGGCAGTGCTTCCGATGGATGAGGCTTTTTGATCTTGATTTTTCTCTTCTTACCACCAGCCTTCGGCGATTCTACCAAAGTGATGATATGGCGTGGTGGTGCACTGATGGCGTCCTCTCTTACCGCATCGGGACCGATGCCCCTGGTGTCGAAATGATGTGATGCAACAATTTCTTGAGAATCCATTTAATAAATAGTAGGTTTTTAAGGTTTTTTGCAAAGGGAATGGTAGTTTTCAAGTGAAGCAGCGGCGGAGAAGGGTTGATTAAAATACAAAAAGGTCAAATAGGTTTTTTTGAGTGAGTGTAAAAAATTTTGGAAATGATTTGAGAAGGGCTTTATATATGATGGAGGTAAATTACCTCGGTGACCGGCGAAGAGTAACCGCTGCACGAACCAATGCATGTGGCCTTGATGGAAAGTTGAAGTGACAATCGGCGTTTGAAATACTCGGCCAGGGGCGCGCCGCATGTTTTTTCCGCCTAAAAATTCAGACCACTTGCCAAGCTCACACGGGCGCCCACTCTGCAAGTGGGGGACTATCTGTGTCGTCCAAAATCTGGCTGGACGCATGGCAATACGTGTCCGGTAACATGGCAGACGCCGCTCGAATATCGGAGACAAGTCGACAATGGATTCATCATTGAAAGCTGGATGGCAGCGGAGGCTTGAGGAGATCATTCGGTCGAATAACCAGACACAACTATTTCGGAGATAAGTATTCGGACGCTAATAGGAGATAAACCTTATCTTTAATTGATTCCGATATTTTAGGGAGTATTAGAAATGAGCTTATGACGAAGTTGGTTCATATGGTGATCTTGTTGTATGTTTCCTTGTGCATAATTCTCTTTGATAGTGCGACTTTTTTTGTCCAATTGAGGAAATACATGTATATGACATTACAATTCAGTAATAGGGATTGCCAGACTATGTGCTTTATTTTATAATCAAATATAATTTTAAATTATTTCGATGAAAGATTTTTTAATGCATATTCACGATAATTTTTTTGGGTGCAAATACTCGAATCACGAAGCACGATTTTAGGAGTGTCTATTGGACGGTACGGTATGATATTAACAATTTCGGCTCAATATTTATGCTATTCAGTTTCTTAAAATATTACCGATCCCAACCAAATATTCGTTAAGGTTTGACTTTTTCTCTTTTCGATTTTGATCTTGTTCAGCATGGTATCTTCGTAGTTCAGTCTGAACCTTGTCAAAAAAATGATTGTTAGTTAAATTCTCTTTTTGGTACCTTGACTATTGGACAATTTTACTTTGAAGTTAGACTTCATCAACAGTATATAGTAATCCCTTGCTGTTTGTAGAGAGATTAAGTAGTTATTGTAGGTAGCAACTTATAGCCGCATAAAATTATTACAGATAGCATATAACATACCATATTGCAGACACCATCAATATTATATCAATGGAAATTAATCAAGAAATTGCTACATTGTTGCAGATAGCAGCTGAAGCAAAGTAGCTTGAACTTAATGAAAATAATCATTAAAGAAACAACTAGCAACTTATTTTTTTTTTTAAAAAAAAAAAAAAAACAGATAGCTAAGCGCACAAAACATCACGTATTTAAATTAGCGACTTATATAAATATAGAATTATTACAGATAGCATAAAGCATAACATACCCGCATAAGGCATCATTACAAAATCATTTTGGTCTAACAAAGAAATAAACTAACACATTGGTTATTTTATATGCATATTCTATTATTATTTACTATATACAATATGATACTTTATAAAACATATATATTATTGCAATATGATATTAGATATTTCAATATTTTTAAAGTAGAATAAAATACCGTATCAAATATCAAAATTTTATAAAACTTAAACCATTATCAAACCAGATATCGAAGTGCGAATATCAAATACAAAAATTTTCATTTCGACTTGAGAATTTGATATATGCCAAATTATGCATACCCCTACAAGGCATGTTGTTCGTATGTTTGTTCTGCCATAAAACTATTTTAAATTATCGGTGAAGATTTACCATTTCGGGTTTTAGTGTACATAGGGTTTAAAATAATACTCCTTTTTAAGATACCTCTTAAGTACTAGTAGTATATACTTAAGTACTAATAGCCATAGGTTGTAACACATGAACAGTAACACTTAATGTTGGAGGATTTACAAAACGTGATTTTGTTTGGATAAAGACTTCGCCCACTTCGGATGTTTATACCCAACCATAGCAACTAATCATGGTGAAATAATTTAATAAAGAAAGAAAGAATGAATAGTAATTAGCAACAGTTGAGTGTGGAGGTGTAATTATAAACAAATAAAATGTATTTATTAGTTGAAGGTAAATACCCGGTGTGGATAACTATTTACCGTTAGTTGACATAGAGTTACTGTCCCTCTCATTGAATAACAAAAGTAATTAGAATTTGCGGTCCGCCCAAATTTCATTTAGTTTTCTAGTTTAATTGTCTACTCGTTAATTTTGGCTAAAATTCAAATACACTTTTGGGTAAGCGATGTGTACACAATTTTAATCATATAAATATTATTTATATAATGTGTCTGAATTATAAAATAAAATTCAAGAATAAAAGTCTGAGTTTATGGAAATTGTGAATACTGATCCTGTTTAATTAGGCCAAGGAAAGAAATAAATTAAAGCTTAAGCTGCATTGCAAACAACTTATTATGCTCATCCAGTATAACCCTTTAATCACATATTCGGGGGCGTGAAACATGGCTCTGTATCGAAAATTACACACTATATGTCATAGGAAATTTCAAGTCCCGCTGGCCCTAACAAATAAAGTATTGATGAGTGACTTACTTTGTTACGCTCATCCAGTATAACCCTGTAATTATATATTCGGGGGCTTAAAACATGGTTCTCTATCGAAAATACACACTATATATATTATAGGAAATTCCAAGTCCCGCTGGCCCTAACAAATAAAGTATTGATGAGTGACTTACTGAATTCATTGTGCTCCTATGACTATCATTAGATGACACCAAATATGAGTTAGATATTAGTTAACTGAAGACAGTAAAATCCACATTTCCACTAGATAGAATTGGTTAAGTTGGCCATTTCAATTTTTTTTCATAACTAACAATATTTTATTAATCATAGGTTGTAATTACAAAACAGAGCTATTTTAATACTCAAATAGCTACCTGAAAAGCTCACTAATTACTCTATCTAATCCATTCTACTAACTGCTTCAGGTCACATTGTTTCTCATCTTTTCCCAAACTAATGAAATGTCAGCTCCTTCATCTTCTTCAGCCCCTTTTGTGATCTAATACCGCAGATGTATGCTATCTCTCGTGCCACTGCCTTCCCTTCCTTCTGAAGCTGGTTGAAAATTCTGTTGTTTCTTTCAGCCCAAACTGCATACACATATTTAGTGTACAACAACTTAACCAGATGCGCTTGTAAAGATCTTGCTTTTGCCATTTTCTCTTGTTACTGGTGATGTCCACCTCCTGCATCCTTTTGCTTGATGTCTGCACATTGGATCAGTTACCCCTAGATTTCAGTTGTGTAGTGGCAATTGAAGAACAAGTGTTCATGTGTCTCAGGTAGTTTCTGGCACAACACACATTGTGTGTTAACTTGCATCCCCCATTAGCTCAATCTATGAGTTGTTTGCAGTCACCCATTTAGCTGCATCCAGAGTATGAACTGTGCTTTAGGCCTTACCTGGTTTTGATACATCAGGCATTTGCAGTCAACTTTAGTGGCATTTCCTTGCATGTTCTTATAAATGTTGCCTATCAGGCTCCCCTGTCTTTGTGCAGCTTGCATTACCTGCTCTAGATACCCATTGCATCCTACATTCTTCTTTGTTATCCAGCTCATTTGCTGAGATAAAGGGATCTCTTCTCACTTTCTACCTTTGATATAGAATTCATGTATCCACCTTATCCACAGCTTGTCAGTTTTGTTGGAAAGATCCCAACAAGTTTTTAATATGGCAGTTTTATTCTAGATTCTCAAGCTGATCAAGTCATATCCTCCAGCCCTCCTTGTAAACACATCTAGTCCTATGAAATTAATGCTTTGTTTGTTATCTGATTGGCCCCTTACTAGATGTAGAATCTACAGTATGCATCTATTAGCTTCATGACTTTTACAGGTAGAATAAAGAGTCGTTCCCAGTAAGGTTGGATCCCAAATATCGCTGTTTTGACTAGTTGAATTCTACATGGGCAAGACAATTGTTTAGCTGTGCATGAGGAGATTCTTGCCACTATTCTTTCAACCAGTGGTTGTCATTGTGCCCCTGTGAGTTTCTTAGTCTCCAGGGGGATGCGTAGATAATTAAAAGGAAGTTCCCCCGCACAAAGCCAAGTACATTCACTATTTTTGTCCTTTCTTGGTTTGGAGTTCCTCCAAAGTAGATGGAGCTCTTGTTTAGGTTGGCCTTCTGCCCAAAAGCTGCTGAGAACCTTTGAAAGGTTTTATGTAGTAATTGTACTTATTTAAGATCCCCTCTGGCAAATAAGAGGAAGTCATCTGCAAAGCACAAGTGTGTGGTCTCTAGCTTAGCACACTTAGGGTGATACTTAAAAGCTAGTCCAGCCTTTATTGTGTTTAAACATATGATAAGATACTCCATGGCAATGGCAAAAAGGAAAAGGGATAGGGGGTCCCCTTGCCTAAGTCCTCTTACTACATCAAAGGGCTTAGCGTGCTCCCCATTAATTATGATACTGTAGTTAACTGTTGTAATGAACCCTTGTATCCATTTCATAAACTGACTAGGGAATCTGAAATCATCCATAATCTGCATTAGGTAGGGCCACTCCAGTGATTCATAGGCTTTTTGAAGATGAACTTTGATCATGGCTCTTGGGGAGACATTCTTCCTGGTGTAAGCTCTCACTAACTCATGTGCCAGGATGATGTTATCGGCAATCTTCTTGCCTGGGATGAATCCAGAGTGGGCTTCATTGATTACGAATGGCATTATCTTCTGCATCCTTAAGGTGAGAACTTTGGCAATGACCTTGTATAGCATTGTGCAGCATGTTATAGGTCTAAACTCTTTTACATTAGCTAGCTTAGCTGTTTTGGGGATGAGGGTGATTGCAAAGCAGCTTATACTCTATACCCATTGGCAAAGAAGTCCTTGACCACAGCACGCACGTCAGCTTTGATAATTGGCCATGCTTTTTTATAGAATAAGGCATTGTATCCATCCACCCCTTGTGCTTTATCATCTCCTATTGACTGCAATTCTTTCCATATTTATTTTTCAATAATTTCTTCACACAGATCAATTTGTTGCTGCTGTGTCAATTTTGGTCCTCTCCTCATTATTAGTTTATCAACAGCGGGCAGGGAAGTAGCAGTTGTCCCCATCAAACTCTTGTAAAATTGGACAGCTTCCTGTTTAATGGCTTATGGATCTACTAGAGGCAGTCCTACCAGTGAGTTAAGTAACATGATATTTTTATTTTGTGTTCTTTCTTTCAAGATTGCGGAAAAATATTTATTATTTAAGTCCCCCAGTTTGATCCAGGTTGCCCTGGATTTCAGATGCAGAATGTTCTCTTCTATCATGGACCATTTCTCCAGTTGGTTTCTAGCTTCTCGCTCTTGATCAACTATAGCATCTGTATAATGATCAACCATTTGTTGCTCAAAATGTTGCAGGTCTCCTCTTGCTTGCTTTATCCTCTCAGCCACCCTTTGTACTCTTCATTGTTAAGGTGCTTGAATTCAGCCTGAGTGCTTTCAATTTCTTCCAGATATTTATCATTATCCAGCTATCCCCCCTACTTCCCCACCCTTGCTCTACTATGGGCATGAATCTTGAATGAGAGGCCCATACATTAAAGAACCTGAAGGGTACCATTGTACTCTTGCCTCTTTTCAACCACTTGAATAACATAGGTGCATGATCTGAGATATGTGGCAGTATGTATTCAACAACTAGGTGTCCAAATGCGTTCATCTATTCCTAATCGCCTAGTGTTCTGTCGATTCTGGTGTTGATTCTTTCTCCTCCTCCTTGTCCGTTAGACCTTGTATAGTATTCTCCTTTCCAAGCCAGTTCATTCAATTCTAGCTTGGCTGCACATTCAGTAAAATCTTTTATTTCTGCTTGTGTGACAGGGGCACCAAATTCTCTATCTTGTATGTACATTGGAGCATTAAAGTCTCCCCATACTAGCCAAGTTTCATTAGGAGCTAGAGCACATGTTTCTAAATCTTCCCATAGACTCTTTCTCAGCTCAATTGTGTTATACCCACAGATCACAGACATATAACATTGTACTGTCTGACTGGTCAATCGGTAGTGGATCATTTGAACTGACTTGTATATGAATTTGACGTCGTAGTGGCATTCATCCCATATTATCCATACTCGACCATTTACTGCATATTCATAGTTATTTATACATTTCCATACAGGTGCTACCTTTTTTGGTATTTTCTCAGCTTTTTGTTGCTTGACTCTTGTCTCTACTATTTCTGCCAACTTTATTCTCTGTTCTTTAAGGCACAAGATTAGTTCTTTCTGTTTAAATCTCTTATTGATGCCTCTCACATTCCAGCAAAGCCATTCCATTAGCACTGTGTTTGGGGGCCACCTTTATTATGTGGTTTCTCTTGCCTACGCTCGTGTTCCCCCTCTTGCTCCTCCTCTTGCAATGCCTTAAATCTATTCTTGATGCTTATTTTTGCTACTGTCAAATAGCTCTTATTTTGGCCTAATCCATTTGCATTCTCACTGCATTTTACACCCTCAATAAGTCTCTTGGTAGGTGATCTAGCCTTTTTTGCACAGGTGGAGTTACTTGCTTATGCCTTTCTTCATCTCTTACACAATCATGTCCAATGGTCACACATTTGCTGCAGTATTCAGGTGCCCATTCACAGTTAACAGCTTCTGTATACTCTCTTCCTGAGGGGTTTTTTAGGAGTACCTCCCTGACCAGTGGCTTAGTGACATTGACTTCAATTAGCATCCTTACATATGAGATTCTAGTTTGCCTTGTGGTACACTCATCAGCATATAGAGGAACTCCAATTGCACTCACTATTTGGCTTAATGAGTCATAGCTCCACTAGCTAATGGGCAGCTTAGGGAAAGTTACCCATAGAGCTACTTCTGTTAGGAACTCAGAGTTGATTTCATAGGCATGGCTCTATTGTTTTTAGCATAATAGGTCTATTATTGATGCTATGGAATCCAGAGTACAATATCTTACTCATATCATCCAGAGTATATGTCAGGGGTAGCTACAGCTATCCATTTTTGTTCTATGTATCTTTAAATCACAGTGTACCTTGGTGTTTCCTTAATCACATGAATAATTAATGCACATTTCCACTTTTCCACTTCTCTTTCAATTTCATTTTTTTCTAATTGAACACAATGTTTCCCTCAGCTATGTTAGGAGCAATATATGAAAGGGACATCTCATTTTACAAGCTTTCATGTTACCTGCAAATAGGTTTGCCCAAGCTGGAGCTGTCATGGGTTCCTTCATCTTCCCTTTTTCCTCCTGTGTTGTGATTGTTGGCTTCTCTGAACTCTGAGCTAGTGGGGAATATTCCATTTTTAGCTGCCTAATTGTTCCTCTTTTCTCACCACTGGTACTTGCTTTGCTCAGATCTACCATCAATCGATTTAGCCCTAAAGATTGAGTTTCTATAAGGTTACTTATATTCACTTGCTGCTTTTGTTTTCCTATGACATATGAAGAGTTCATCAACTCACGCTTGTTTTTGTTAGGGTTGCACTATTATAGTAGACTTTCCAAATTTAGGAGAACTTGGAGTAATATAGGTTCTATGATTGGTGTTGAAGCTCGTGAGCTCACTGAGCTTCCGATATTAGTGATCTGGATTTTTTTGTCCGTCCTCATCCTCATTCCTTTACTCTTGTCATGGAGTTCACAGTCCCGGTGTACGTTTAGCTAGCGTGCGCCTGGTGCCTGGTCATTTCAATTCACTAATATATTGCATGAAGATATCTAAACTAAATCCTTTCAAAAGAGTTTCCTTTTTTTTCCGTAATTACTCACCATAAGATGATGTTACTATAAACAATATGAAAATATTTCATATTGTTTCTTCCCCTTCCTTCAGCTTTAATATATTATGACATTATTAAAGAAGAGAAAATAGACATAAGAATTGTTCAAATAAAATAATTTTTTAACACATACTCCCTCTGGTCCACAATATAAGATATTTTTACTTTTTCACACAGATTAAGAAATTCATATTTTAATATTAACTGACAATAGAATTGACCATATTAACCATTTCTATTTTTTTAATTTGTTCATTGAAAAAAGAAAAACAAATACTCCAAGCCTTTTTACTCCATGGGCAACTTTGAAAAAAAAGTGTTAATTCCTTCTTGATATGTGGAAAAAATCAAATATTGTGGACCACCAAAAAAATACCAAAAAATTTTATGTTGTGGACCGGAGGGAGCAAGAATTTTTTACCTCGAAACCACAATTAGCTGTCCTAATGGCATGATAACAGCATTTATCTCGATATCAAGAAAGCCCTACTTCTTAATAGCCTTAGGAAATTTGTGCTTTAGGAAAGTTGTGTGTTACAATTGTTTAGGCCTAAATTTGATCATTTTGGTGAAACAATTAAATTTGTTAGAGGGTCAAGAGCAATATTCTAAATACACAGGAAAAGCAAGTAAAACTGAGAGAAAAGTAATAAGCAAAAAAGTAACAATCTTATTCCTTGAGAATGCGGGAATAGGACACTTAGCCCTTTCAGCTGTCGTGAGGCTTCTCTTCCAAGATGTCTTCGGTGTTCAGGTAGCTCCTTCGACGGTATTGGGTTGTTGCTCCAATGCCTAGCTCTGTTTCGTGGTTTAGTAAGTAACCAAGCTCTAACTCTGCTCGTGGTTCAAGGTTGTCTCTTAGTTTGACTGGTTCGGCTGAATTGCTATTGCAACGCCTCTTCGGCTGCTCACTGTGGGATACCCGAGGGAAGGGTTAACCTTCTGGTAATTTCCCCGCTTAAGACCTCTTGTCTTCAGCGAGCTCCCAATTGTGCTTGAAGATCTGTGGGACTATGCACTCCCGTTTGACCAGTAGAGGTCGAAGCAGATCTTCGAGTTTGTTTGTTGTGACAGGAGAAGGTTTTGCCTGTGCTCAGATGCTTCTGAGGTCCTTTGATGCAAATAGAATGCCTAGGCCTTGGTTATATCAGTGACTGCGTGCCGAAGATTGCTCGGGCTGACATATCTTCTGATGCAAAGAAAAACTTTGGGTTGCCTGCTGACTCTACAATCCATATGAGGAACTTGCGGTTTTTAGCCTTTTGAAGCCTTTTAGCTTTCTTAAGAAAACCTGTAATGAAAAGTGTTGTATTCAAAAGAACTTAATTGCATATTATGAGCCTACGGGCTGTTGATATTAATGAAATGGTCGTTCATCAATATTTTATGCGTACTTGTGTAGTTACTTGTACTGCAGTCAAGCAACATATTTTGGGTGCCTTTCTTGGCTAGTGTCTTTTAAAGACGGGTATGCCCACTGTTAGGCACTTCATTTGCATCAGCAATGACGGCTTTATATTACGCCCACAAAGGAACGTCTTTAGCCTGTTGTATGTAACGGGCCATTTTTGCGTTCAAGTTAGAATGTCTATGCTTATTCACTCGAATGTTTTAAGACCTTCTGACACTATGCGGGTGAGCGTTCCCACCGACATATAGGTGCAATTTGTTGAATTGACGATTTCAACTTACGAATAATGCCTGATGGCTGAACTAAAAATGATCTAGCTTTTAGCGAGTAGTGTACTCTACTTTTTATAGCGAAAAGTGAATATATTACTTCAACTTAAGTTGTGTCGGGGCTATGAATATTTGGATCGTATATGGATTTGATTGTAAAATTGACTAAATAGAATAGTAGTTCTATTGATAAAGGGACACGGAGCCTAGTAAAACTTTAACACAAGCGGGGCTAAGTGCCCCTATAGAGTAATAATAAAGATAAAGAACAAGAAAGGAGAAAATACATGTCTCGTGTATGTAGGTCCAGTCGACCTTTCAAGAGTAGGACTTCTTGAGCCAAATGATAGTTGTACCTTTCTCGTCTTCAGGATGTTCTTCATGCCTGACAAAGAGCTAGTTTTCTGAAGGCCCGGAAGTGTTCTTCGAGGTTCCCTCACCGACTGGTGCTGGATCCCGGCGTGTAACTTGTGGGCCGCTAACCACTCGATGAGATAGCTCTCCATTAATTAGGCAGTAATGAACTGTCTGCCTGCGCAGCTGTTTGCTCTCTGTCTTGTCTCTAGGGAGTGTCCCTTTATCCAAATACTCAATTAATGCGTTGCGCCATTCTGGAGTGGATCCTGTGTTTGGAACTTTGTGCTTCATCAGAACCACATGAGTTAACTCAATCAATGTCAGCCGAGTGTCTGAGCGGATGTCTGTGTCCTCAGGCGGTGCGTCGGCTTCTGTGCATTCCTCCTGATAAATAAATTTCCATTTGTGAAAATTTTTCAGAAGTGCCTTTATTTTTGCTTGTCGACCCGGCATATGTCTTCCGCGGAAAAGACTTCGTTAACTTGATTGACCACTATCCAGGAGCTGCTATGGAGACTGACTTCCCTGGCCCCCAATATGTAGGATAAGTCACTAGCTTGAATTATGGCTTCATATTCTGCTTCGTTGCTCAAGCACTTTGCAGATTTGCGAAAAACGCTCCCGGTGGGTGTTTTAATCCATAAATTGAGGTTGGCCTCTTCAACATTGAGTACCACTCCCGTACGGATTACCCAGCGCCTAGGACCAACTATTTTCGCTCTTCTTATCGCCTCATCTGCCTCTGATGTTAATACTTCAATAAAATCTGCAGCAAAGCCCTCTAGAATTTGTGACCTGATAGTCGTTCGCGGTTGATAAATTATATTGTATTCCCCCAGCTCCTCGACCTATTCCACTAACCTCTTTGAAAGCTCGGGTTTAGAAAAAATGGTCTGTAACGGTACTGAAGAACCACGGCGACCGTATGATTAAGAAAATATGGGCGCAATTCCTGCGTTGCCATGACTACGGCCACCATAAACTGGACTGGAAAAGGGATATGTTCGCCTACCCACAAGAGTCCCCTACTGGCATATAATACAGGAAGTTGCCTCCACTCTTCTTCTCGTGTAAGGACCGCATTCCATACGAACTCCTAGATTGTGACGTACAGCAGCAGGTGCTCTCTCAGAATTGGTTCAATTATCGTTGGAAGCTGCAAGAACTGCATCTTTGCTCGTGTTAACACCTGGAAGCAATGTATCGGCCATTCGGGCTCTTAATATTTTATCAATACTTCGGAGAGCTGGTACCATAGTTCTGCGGCCTTGGGAATCAGATGAGTCATCTCCGACACCCGCTTTCTTAGCCACCGTACTACTATTCTGGCCTTTCGCTCAAGAGATACATCCCATAGCGACTCTTCGTTGATCATATTTACCTTTGCTTTTAGCTTTGCATAGAGGTTCCTTCCGGGCACTGGACACACTCTAGGCGTGGACCGTTCACTTCGTAAGTCGCTGATCCCACGCGGGTCGGGTATTTGAAGACTTGGCAAAGTATTGAGGGTACTCCCTTTACATTGTGTATCCACGGTCGCCCTAGGATAACTTGGAATGAGAGGTTACGAGTCAATACTTGGAAAGGTGTTATGCTCGTCATGCCCAGAATATAGACCGACATAACTATTTCCCCGACAAGTTTTTCACAGATGCTGTTAAATCTAGTTATCACTGAGGGGCTTAGAATCATCTTCCACTGCTGGCTTATCTTCTGTAATATCTCCTATTGAATGATGTTTACATCGCTCCCTGGGTCAATCAGAGATCGTTTAATATAAAAATCAAGCACCTTGATCGGGATATCATAAAGATCACGTTGATGCTTCGCTTATCCTTAGAGTCTGGCACCCGTGATCATCTCGCTCCTTCTTCCATCAAGTCTTTGAGATATCCTTCCATCAACAAATGCTCAATTTCCAGCATTAGGACATTGCACTCGACTGTGGTGTGGTTGTTGCTTCGATTGCACTCGACTGTGGTGTGGTTGTTGCTTCGATGAAAATCACGGTATGTCATTGAGTTCCTTCCAGACGCGCCCTTGATAGTGGGCGGCTATCATACCCTAGAGCCTAGTTTCCCAAAAAGCGGCATTCACCTTTAGCCAAAATCTTTTAAGTTGCGAGATTCTGTGTTTTTCTCGTGGGATCCGTTACCTCAGGAACTATTTTGCTTTCCCGTCCCTACTTGATTCTGAATCCTTCCTTTTATTCTCCTTCCGTCACCTTCCCTCTCTGAAGGTGGACTGCCTGCTCACTTTCTCTGTGCACCTTCACTAAGGTCTTGAGACTTCTCAAATTCAAGACGGAGCTTCTCAGTGTACCTCTGATGTAAGGCACTCCATGTGATCACTGGCTATTGAGTAAGACTCCACTGTAGCTTACTGGTGGCTAGGGAACCCCTGGAGTTCAGACTCTTGTTGATAGCTACCATGACAATTTTTTCAGGAACTTGAGGGAGCTCCATGGGTTCCCTGTGAAATCTCTCCAGGTAGTCTTTCAGCAATTTGTCGTCGCGTTGCCGGATCTCAACGATATCTTCCATACGCTTTTCCCGCTTACGAGCTCCAAAGTGCGCCTTCTTGAACAAATCTTGCATCTGGGTGAATGATCTGATTGAACCCGTTGCTAGTTGAGTGTACCAAGCTACGGAATCTCTAGTTAAGGTTAAGTTAAACCTCTTCACCAGAGCCGATTGAGTTTCTTCTTCAGTAATCTCGTTGCTTTTAACGGCTGTATAATAAGCTGCAATATGCTCGTCCGGATCAATGGTTCCGTCGTGTTGAAGCTTTAGTTTTGATAATTGACAAACGGAAAGAAACTGGTGATGGACCTGGTTCACAAACGGGTTCACATTATGCAGAAAAGATGCACAGATATGTTCCCAGTCCGAACTGGAATACGAAATAACCTGGAGAAGAAGTCTTACAATCCGAACTAGATAAGGAACGCGAGGATAAACCAAATGAAGAAGTCTTCCAAGGCGGCGAAAGATTGAAGACTTGGAGGATAAGCAACCAACATGTTATTCTATTTATGGAAGGAGTTAAAGGTTGTAGAGTTAGAATTGGAAAAGGAAAAGCTTAAGGAGGTTACCTTATTTACTTGGGAAAGAGCTTTTATTCTCCTAAACCAATTTGGTCTCTTGATCTCTATATATACTACATGTTAGGTCTGCTAAAATCATTCACTCATTCACAAACTTCATGAGCAAAGCAAAGGCAAATATATTCACAGAAGTATTGGAGTGAATCTGCAGAATCTGCAAAGCAGAATCGTGCTGAAGCGAGTTTCTTATTAGTTCTGTTTTGTCTAGATCTCTGTATTTAGTGCTGAGTTGTTTTGTCCAGAATCATTACGCACTCAAGAATTCTCAACAGAGCAAATAAAGAAGAAATTATTCGTGAGAGCTATTATATGCAAGAGTAGAAGTAAGGCAGCAGAATCTGACGGAGTCGCAGTTTCATAGTGATAGCCTGTTAGTCTTAGTGATCTGTTATATATTATTGAGTTGTAATCTATCCGCTTGTTAAGAAGCATAAAGTAGTGGTTAATTTTTGGTGAGGTAGTTCAACCTGACAAGCTAACGTTTGGCTTGGAAGGTTTTAGGTACTCGGAGGTCTAGTTCCTTGATTGTATTACGTTGTTATATAAAACTTGCTCGGTTTTCCTTTAGTGGAAAGTTGAAATCCCAAGAGTTTTGATCGTGGTTTTTTATCCCTTCAGCAAGGATTTTTCCACATAAAAATATCTGTGTTCTTTACATTTTCTCGTTTTGTTAAGTTTCAGAGGTAGGTAAAACTTGCAAGGAACCTGGTTCTTTGTGAGTTAGGCGATCAAAGTTAAGAGCAAGTTTTAGAAGTTCGAAAATCAGGTAAGGTCATTATTTACCCCCCACTAGTGTCTTACAGAGGTGTACCAAGTGCCACAAGTGGTATCAGAGCAGGTTCTCTCACAGAAAGATTAACATCTTGAGAAGGATCTAAATCATGAGTGCACCACTGATCATAACCAAAGAACAGTCTACCAAAAGGCCTCCTCAATTCAGTGGACAAGCTTATGGGTTGTGGAAAGCGAGGATGGCAAATTTTATTCTAGATGAAGATTACCAACTTTGGAAGATTACAACTGAAGGAGCTTTAATTCCTACTGTGGTTGATAGGCAGCATCAAATAGTTCCAAAGGACCGAGATGTATATGATGATATAGATTATAGAATGATGGAGAAAAATCCTAAGGAAAAACTCTTGATCATCCGCGGACTAGGTCCTGAGGAGTATTGCAGGGTATCTACTTGCACCAGTGCCAAAGAGATTTGGGATGTTCTTCAAGTTGCTCATGAAGGAATGAATCAAGTCAAGGAAGAACTCAAGAAGGAGAAGAACTTTGAAGCAATTGAAGAAGCTGATCCAGAGCTGAATGACGTGGAGATGACATTGGTCAAAAAAGTCAGGAAAGCATTGAACCTACCTGACAACAGGTTCACCAACGAAACCAGAGAAAGAATCCAGACAGTTGATAAAGCAAGTTTCGCTGGTCGTATCAAGTGTCGTAAGATAGACTGTGTTGTTAAGGACTGCCCACAATAGGAAACTAGATGAAGAGAGATAAGGCTGACAAAAATAAAGAACTGAAGAAGAACTACCGTCTACCAAACTATAGAGCTCAACGTAAAAAGGAGAAAGAAGCCTTTTATGCATCTTGGGGAGAATCAAGTGATGAAAATGAAGAAGAGGATGGCTCTCCTCTCGCCCTGATTAAAGATCCAACTTGGCTCCAAAAGAATGCAAAGGCAATTGTGGTATTGAAGTCTAGACTAGATGCTGAGGTTCAACAGCAAGTTTCAAATTGCAGCACTACAAAGGAAATTTGGAATTATATGAAGGAGCATTACAAGGATGAACCTCCGCAGGATCAGATGCTTCAACTGTCTGAGATCCCTCCCAAGAAGAAACCTCAAGTACAGGAATCTGCGCTCATAGCAATGAGTGATGAAGAACCTGACAATGACCGTGCAGAGGTAAGTCTCCATGAACTTGAGAAGAACCTTCATGAATCTAAAAATGAACTCTCTCTTCTGATGCTAACTTTAATTAAAGAGTATGAAAGTTTGAGTGTTGAGAAGGACCGACTCGTGTCAATTGTGTCTAAACTGAAAAGTGATTTTAAAAGTTTTAAATTGAATAAAATTGAACTTGAGGGTACTGTGAAACACCTCAAGGAACATGTTCCACAAGTTGAAACAAGAAACTCTGCACTCAAACTTGAAAACCTGAAATTAAATGAAGCAAGAGGTAAGCATGTAGTTAGTGAAATTCAAACAAATCTTGAAGCTGAGCTTAAAAAGAAAAATAAGGTTCTATATCAGGAAACTGAGAAGAACCAGATTCCTCAAGAAAAGATTAAAATAACTAACTATGAGCTTGCGAAAACCTTAAAAAGGTACAGGTCCACAAAAGTTCTTACTCACAGTAAGAACGGACTAGGTTATAAGAAACCATTACCTGCTTAGAAACCCAAAATTAAATCTGTGGGGTTATCTAGAAATATATTGTGCACTCATTGTGGAAACACAGGCCATTATAAAGACACTTGCATGGCTATTAAAAGGGCAGTAGTAAAAAATAAAAAGGTTGTTTTACCTAGTTGGACTAAAAGAGATCTGATTCATCCATTCCATCATAAGAAGGGACCCAAACTTGCTTGGGTTCCTAAAACTAACATTTGATTGAGTTTTACAGGCTATGGTGAGAGGGAGCAACCAAAGTGAGGATTTAGAGAGTGGTTGCTCAAGGCACATGAACGGAAAGAGAGTGATATTGGTAAGAAAAGGTAATATCATTGACTGTAAGTCACTCTCTAATGCCATAGATTATTAGTATCTGGTTAGTTTAAAGCATAAATTATTGATATTTCACAACTTGTGACCCTGAGCATAAAAATAAATTTTGATCCATTGGTTGCAAGATTGTGAATTTCATATGAGTTTTGATGTATATTGTAAGTCTTTGGTTAGGGAGTTTTCCCTATGACTCACTTTGGGATAGGAAGCCAAGCATCACTTACCTATGAGCGTTTACTCGTAAATGATTCATTCATAATGGTAAAGAAGCTATAGGCAAGTTTGATGCACGAACTGATGCAGGAAATCTTCCTAGAAATTCACCACATAGGAAAGCTTAAAAGGTGTTATGGACTCTATGTGTTGAAAGAATGCTTGTGTTCTTTTATGAAACTAACAATCTGGCTGAGAAAGGCATGCAGGAACACGAACAGGAAGCATGACTGACCAAGAACCAAGTTCCCCAGGGTGGAGACTAATATAAAGCTGATGAAGGATCAAACCAAATAACTGAAAATTGCTTCATCTTGATCAGCATGAATTCAATGACTTAGGGGGAATTGGTTTTTAGGTTGATATGCTGATAGTGAAGAACAGACACATGCACCAGGCGCAACAAGGAGAAACTGGACCTGAAGCTGATTGCAGGAAAGAACTAGTGCCTAAAACACATGTCCCCCCTGAAAGGCATAGATTCAATCAACCAAGGGTAACTGGTGCTTAGAACGATGAATTCGATCATGAAGAACCTACTGGAGATTCTGAAAACCAGACTTAACATGAAGGAGATCAAACTGAAGATATAGGTCACATTCAGAGGGAACATAGAAGCAGTCGGGCAGGGGGGACAAGGGATCAAAAAGATGAGAACTTAGAAAAACCCGGTCCCTCACAAAATCCCTCTGAAGGAACCTCTCAGCAAACATAGCAAAAGCCTTGGAAGTATCAAAGTTTGGATCCACTGGAGAATCTCATCTCTGATCTTAATACTGGAATTTTTACAAGAAAAGCTTTGAAGAACTTCTGTGCATTCTATGCATTTCTCTCATCTATAGAACCATATAATATACGAGAAGCACGTGGGGATCCAAATCGGGTGATTGCCATGCAGGAAGAACTACATCAGTTTGTAAGGAGCAGAGTTTGGCACTTGGTTCCTTGACCAAAGGAAAGGTCCATTATAGGAACTAAGTAGGTGTTTAGAAATAAGCTGGATGAGCATGGTATTTTTACAAGGAATAAGGCAAGAATGGTGGTTTAGTGTACAATAAAGATGAAAGGATCAACTATGATGAAACCTTTGCACCTATTTCTAGAATAGAAGCCATTAGGATGTTGATTGCGTTTGCCGCTTACATGGAATTGAAGTTATATCATATGGACGTAAAGAGTGCATTCCTGAGTGGCTATTTGGATGAAGAGGTGTATGAGGTTCAACCACCTGGATTTGAAAGCACCGAGGTTCCTGATCATTACTTCAAAATAGACAAGAAGCTTTATTGGTTGAAGCAGGCTCCAAGGGCGAGGAACAGGAGGTTTTCTGGGTTCTTACTGAAGAAAGATCTTACTAGACAAAAAATAGACAACTCATTGTTTCTAAGAAATAATGCCAAGGACCTACTCATTCTTCAAGTCCATATTGATGATAATTTTTGGTGCTATGAATAAATCCCTGTCTAATGACCTTGCAAAGATGAGTTATAGAGTGTTAAAGTCTGGGACACATGGATATCACATGGAACAAAGCTGAATCTAGATGAAACTGGTTCTCTTGCTGAAGAAACAAATATTGGAGAAATCATGGTTCCCTTCAGGACCTTATTGCTAGCAGGCCAATTATTGTGCTTAATATGGGTTTATGTGCAAGGTTTCAGTCAAGACCAAAGGAGCAACACATGTCTACAATGAAAGGAGTCTTGAGATACTTGAAAGGAGCTCTAAAGACTTGTGTGTGTGGAATTCTCGAGGAGAAATATTTGATCCTGTTAGTTTGTTGATGAAGAATATTCTGGTCATCTTGTGGATTAAGAAAAGTACATCTAGAAAGGCACACCTTTTAGGTCCTTACTTAGTTTCATGGGCTACAAAGAAAAATATTATGTGGTTCTCTCCACATTTGAAGCTAAGTATGTTGCGATTGCTTCTTCACTGTTCACAATGCTTTTGGATTACGTAGCAGCTGAAGGACCTTGGTATGAAGAATTGACCAGTGCCTATCTATTGAAACAACATAAGTGTAGACAACATTGCCAAGAACCTGGTGCATCGCAGAAGGACAAAGCACATTGATATTAGGAATCACTTCTTCGGAGATAATGTTGGAAAAGCCTAATGACCAGGAATTCTTACAAGATTAAGGACCAGATGATAGATATCTTCACCAAAGCATGGAACAGGGTACACTTTGAAAGGAACAGGTTGGAACTGGAGATGACCAAAATACACTGAACGACCCAGCACCTAGTTCTCTCGATGATTGGCTAGTGAAGTATCTTTTTACTTGTTTAGGAATACATTAGAATGTCATTTCTAGTTCTATACTTTAATAAGTATGCATTTCATTTGTGCTAGAAACTTCTTACTGATTTCTAATGATACTATTTTTGGTTAGATATGGAAAAGAGGGAAACGAGAGGTGATGAATCAATTGCATATGTGTACAGGTACGCATCTAAACTATTAAGATTATTTTCATAAATGATGTCTTAGCTGGTTCATCTATCCCTTTATAACCGACCTAAATTGGCGCATGTCCCTAAGCTTAATCGAAATTCAAAATCTTTTAAAGAATGGAGTCAGTTCCAAAGAGGCTTTAAATGACAACTCACTTCAATTCTTTCATCAAATTCATTTCCCAAAAAAAAAAAGATCATGACACACACTCAAAACCTTTCTAAAAATCCCTTGTTTCACCCGAACCAAAAATTGTTTAACCTAAAGAGAACAAGGGAACAAAGCAAGCTACAATGAACCAATCTGTGGGTTTGGCTAGAGGATTACCATAGAGATAAAGAAAAGAAGAATCACAGAAGTTGTAGAAGCTGAAACTCAGGGGGAACCATCTCAGGAGCAAGGTTCTCAAAGTGATGGAATGACTTACTGAAGTTTTTAGTTTTGGTCTGAATTAGTTCGAGAAAGTTTTGTTATGTTTGAGTAAAGAACCATCTGAGATCCCAGTTAATGAACCTAGTTCAGAGGCTGTTCCCTTAATGTTACATGGAAATAGGGAAGGCAAAGGTATTGCTGAAACTGATGGTATTGCTGAGATAAAAAGGTCACGGTGGAAGAATCTGGTTCATCCATTGATCCCTCAATGGTTGATGAAGTAAATTTAGTGTTGTCTAATGATGATATAGGGAGAGAGTTAGTGTCTTGGAATATGGTTGATCCGTGTTTGTAGAAGATCTTAGTATGTTTGAATGACCAAAGGCTGATGAATTGAAAAGTTAGAATCAACCAATTCCTAGAGATTCAATGGTGGGAGTGATCTTGATGAGGAAGTTGTTATGTTGAGTTGAAGAAGCTGAAGGAATGGAGACCTATGTAGTAGAACCTTATAAGTATGAAGGAATGCACAAAGAACCTTGTGAAACAGGTAATGCATAGGCCAATGAACCATCTTCTCAAGTTCAAGAGGAACAAGATGATTACGTACTCCTAATCCAAATAAGGAGAAGGACTACTGAGTTTGTTTCTCAAGTGCTGAAAAAAAAGAAAAAATTAGTGAAAGGAACTGGAGAAGAGGTGAGGCCTGCAGAAACACCTCTTGAACCTAGTCCTAGTGCCGAGAAAAAATTATTGATAAGAAGAAGACAAGGTTCCTGATACGGAGGAAGAAGGATAGCTCAACAGGTTACAAGCTGAATACTCAAAGTTGGAAGAACCTATTTCATGAAGAGTTCCAGCAACAAGGTGTTAAGAGTACATGAAAAGCAGATGGCCAATAAAGTTTGATGATGTGAGTGCTCTTTCTGTAACTCATGAATTGAAGAGGAAAACAAGGTTTACCAAAGTCATATAGATAGAGAAAAGTCATGGCATCCGTCCTTCATATGTTGTTTGAGTTTGTTTTGAAGAACCTGCTGCAGAGGTCCAAGTATCGTAGTGAGATGAATTATATGGAGTTAACTTATATGGACCTATTAGATAAGGAGGCTCTTATTAGTCTGCTAGGAGCATTGATACAACATATATGGAGGATGACTAATGTGGAACTAGGAGAACATGGGTTGGCTTATGGGATTCTTTTGACAAAGATCATGGAACAATTTGGACATATAGACAGAACCTGATCATCATGAAATCTTTAAAGGAAACATCTGAAAGAGCTATGACTATTTGAAGGGAGAACCTGCAGAGAAACCTTTTAGAGGTTGTTGATGTTGAAGGTCCTCATGTAGGTGATGGGAATCAGCATGTAGGAAACTATCAAAGAGAGGCTGAGCAACGGGCTGATGAGATTATAAGGTTTGCTGCTCAGAATAGTAGGCTGGAGGTAAACTGGTGCTGGAGAGGCAGAGAAGCTCAAGAAACATTATGACTAGGCTTGCTTATATCAAAATCTTTGTTCCAACCACTTCCCAGACCTGAACAAGTTCCTACCTTATTACCCATATTCTCTCAGTTTCTTTCTGATGTTCTGGTTTAAGAGAATCTTTATGGTTTTAATCTTGATGTTTTGGATACTTATTTGGATACTTTTTTGATTCATTACTAATAACTTTCTTTACTTGTGGTAAACTAAGCATCTTAGATTGAAGTTTGACAAGTTCTACATATCATTGATTTGCTGTCGTTCTAGGCTATAGATTCGATATTACTTGATTGATTCTTTGACAGGTATACTGTGATCTTTTCGATGATGACAAAAGGGGGAAGAAGAAATGTTGGGGTGTTTGTGGCCTAGTTTTGTTCTGTTATTATACTTATACCTGTTTCACTGCTTGTGTGTTAGTTTGAACAAGAATTATACTCCCTCCGGGCAACATGTGTTTGTCATTATCAAAAAAGGAGAATTTGTTGAAGCTTGAGTTTTGATGATTGAAAAACGGGAAGAAACTGGTGATGGACCAGCTTCACAGACAGGTTCACCTTATGTGGAAAAGATTTACAAATAAGTTTCCATCTGAACTGGAATAGGAAAGAACCTGAAGAAGCAGTCTTACAATCCGAACTGGATAAGGAACGCGAGGAAAACCCAATTGAAGAAGATTTCCAAGGCGGCGAAAGATTGAAGACTTGAAGGACAAGCAACCAACATGTTATTCTATTTATAGAAGGAGTTAAAGGCTGCGGAGTTAGAATTGGAAAAGGAAAAGCTTCAGGAGGTTACCTTATTTACTTGGGAAAGAGCGTCTATTCTCCTAAACCAATTTGGTCTCTTGAACTCTATATTTACTACATTTGGGGCTGCAAAAATTATTCACTCATTCACAAACTTCGTGAGCAAAGCAAATCCAAATATATTGAGTGAAGTATTTGAGTGAATCTGCAAAGCAGAACCTTGCTGAAGCAAGTTTCTTATTAGTTCTGTTTTGTCTAGATCTCTATATTTAGGGTTGAGTTGTCTTGGCCAGAATCATTACGCACTCAAGAATTCTCAGCATAGCAAATAAAGAAGAAATCATTCGTGAGAGTTATTATGTGCAAGAGCAGAACAAAGGCAGCAGAACCTGATGGAGTCGCAGTTTCACAGTGATAGCCTGTCCGTCTTAGTTATCTATTATAGGTTATTGAGTTGTAATCTATCCGCTTGTTAAGAAGCATAAAGTAGAGGTTACTTTTTTGGTGAGGTAGTTCAACCTGACAAGCTAACGTGTGGCTTGGAAGGTTTTAGGTACTAGGAGGTGTAGTTCCTTGATTGCATTATGTTGTAATCTAAAACTTGCTCGATTTTTCTTTAGTGGAAGGTTGAAATTCCAAGAGTTTGGGTCATGATTTTCGATCCCTTGAGCAAGGATTTTTCCACGTAAAAATCTCTGTGTTCTTTATGTTTCCGCATTTTGTTAAGTTTCAGAGATAGGTAAAACTTGCAAGGAACCTGGTTCTTTGTGAGTTAGGCGATCAAAGTTAAGAGCAACTTTTAGAAGTTCAAAAATCGGGTAAGGACACTATTCACCCCCCTCTAGTGTCTTACTGAGGTGCACCAAGTGCATAACGTCGTACTTAAGATTATCGGGCAGGTGAAAGTACTTTGGTATGTATACCGGTGCATCTCTTGCCTTACATGCATGTTTATAAAACTTGTACTCATCTATGGTGGTAACCTGGGGTGGAGCACCCGACACTTTAGCAATTCGATCATGGATGACCTTCATCTCTTTCAGGATGTCCTGAATGACAGTTGTTCTTTTAAGATCTTGGTTGATGACTACTGTGGAGCTGCCGAGGGTGGCATCCACGTTGAGTCTCCGATTAGGCACGGATGTTGGTGACTCGTTCGCAGGCGCTATTCCTCGTGAGGACGTCGGCCGTTGAAACGATCCAAAAAAAATCACTCCTAACTCCTCGGCCTGGAGTTTTTTAAGAGACCAACGAGGAATTCCTTAGCCTGGAGTTGTGTCTGTGTGGCTGATCCTCTTTCCCATCACTGGCTACAGGAATCGGATCCTTGGCGGGGTCATTCGACTGTCGGAATAGGCAGTGTTCTCGAGAACATTGTCGTTATCATCTGACATGAATGCGCCTGTTCCTTCGTAAAAACCTACAATTGCATAGGCCCACGGTGGTTGCCAAACTGTTTAGGTCTAAATTTGATCTTTCAGGTAAAATAATTAAATTTGTTAGAGGGTCACAAGGAATACAGTAAATACACAAGAAAACTAAGTAAAACTGAGAGAAATGTAATAAGCAAGAAAGTAATAATCTTATTCCTTGAGAATGTCTTAATTCTTTGTGAATCTCTTGATGTACAATACAATTTAAGGAGGGTAGTTATAGTAGAGATTTACCCAATCCTATTTATGGTAAAATACAAAAACTAATAAAGGTTGTGGGTCTGTATACTCAAGATGTTGGTATATACAAAACCTTAAGTAGGAGACTCTAAACCCTAAGGTGGCGGGATGTATTCCTTGCGTCCTACGCCCATACCGGTTTAGCAGCTGATCACGCCCAACTACGCACTATAAAAGACACTAAGCAGTCGCGACAAATATAGCTCGGAAATAAAAGCCCTGAGGTCGAATCCCATAGAATGTACTCGAAATCTAGTTGTTATTCTAACTAATTTACCTATTAATTAACTTCTAAGGGTTTATCTTTAGAGTGGTTTGTAGTATTACCTAAGTAACAAGAATTTAACAAGTAAATAAATAGCAAAGTAATAGAGAAAAGGATTAATTCAAGGGATATAAAACCTAAGATTGATCTACACAACTCCTACATATGTGTTGGAATAATGCTTTAATGGATTCAACTTGCTTCTTCCTATTGAACACTTGATCTAAATTCAAAACTATCACTCCCGTGTAATAATTGTAACTTTCACTAACTAATTTCTCAATTAATTAATGAAGATATATAGAACAACAAGTATGGTTCACAATTGGGGTCAATGGTCATAAATCACCTTTTTGACAACCTGAGTAATGCCTTTGTTTTAGGTTGAAATATTGCTAAATGTTTAACCCTAACTTATGAATGTATCCCTATTGTACAAGAATAAAGGGCGCAATCAATTGAGATCTCTACCAATCAATAGCATACAAATCATACACACTTAGATAGAAAGGTTAACAAGTTTCATACATTAAAACAAATATTTATAACACATAAGTTTTGGAGTGGTTCAATCAACCCTAGAATGGGTGATTTAGCCACTCATAGTCATGTTCAAATCAATGAAATATGGATGAATGGGTGAAGTAGAGCCTTGAACATTGATCTTATCTCTTCCTTGCCTCCTTTTGATGTAGAATAGGACAAAAGTTCTGTTTTGGACATGTTTTAGAGCTTTTATATTGTACCCATAGACCCACATTAACCCGGGAATCTAAAATAGACCCGAAATCAAAACATTGGGATTTTTGGTCTACCCCGTCACGCCATGCATCGCGTTGCGCGCCGAGACAAGGCAATTTGCCTACGTCTGAGAAAATTACACATCCTCTGAATCTCTAGCTTGATGCATCGCGCTGTGCAACGCGTGGCACGACGCAGCAAGCCAATTTTGCTGCTTCTCAATTTCATTTCTGCATTTTGTTCTCGCCTTGATTTCTGGCCGAATATCAGACTTCTACTCAGACTTCAAAGCTCCTTTCATCTTATTTAAACTCCAAATCTCTCAATTTCCTCCAAATGCAAACATGTAATAATCTCAAGAACAATAAGATATCAACTCATTCAATGCATAAAGCTGACAAATGTGAGGGGAAAAAAGGCTCTAGACATGCATTTCTTGCTGAATATCAATACCCCACACTTAAGCATTTGCTCGTTCTCGAGCAGCTTGTACCTTGAATTCAAGACACACTAAATTGACTCACAACAATGATTTTGATTTATACTGGTACTTAACAAGTTGCATATGCACTGATCGTGCTTTATTTACACAAGATCCACAATAAGAATATTTGATAAGTGCATCAAGTCAACCTCCCAATCCCAAATCTACTCAAAACTTACCCATAAGTCATGCAAGTCTTCACTCAATTCAAAAGACTAATAAAAGAGCTCGGTTCTCGTAAATTATGTGCCCTCACAATTAAATAAAAAAATTAGAGAAGGACTTCACTCAAGAGAATGATCGATGCGTTAGTATTTTACTTACTTTATCTCACTTAAATTTTTGTCTTTGAATCCAAAAGTGACCAATCTATAGGGAAGATTGATGAATTCTGCTTGGTTTCAAGTGTTAGATCCTACATGAAAAGGAAGAAACCAAAAGAGCAAGATTACTCAATAAAAGTGATCAAGTTCAAGAAAGCTGCAGAAACAGTTAAGTGGCGGCCACCCATGCTAGGAGGCTAGGAGCTACCACCCCTCTTTGGAGGTGAATACCTGCTGAGTATCCAAATGGGTAGATAAAAAGGCCCCAACCCTTTTTGCAAGGAAGCTGAAGAACTGAAAGACTTGTGAAAATGCGACCGCCCATGCAAGAGGCGGGCGCCCAATAGTCGTTCCAAGGAGCAATTGATGTGAAGAAGAGGTGACCACATGATGCAAGGCTATGCCACCTTATCTTAGAGAGGGATAAAAGGTCGTCACCCAATTAAGGGCGGCTGCCCTCTCTTGTTCTCTCTTGCAAACCAAGAAAAGGGTGCTAGCCCACACCCAAGAGGTGCCAGCCCTTTAGTCGATTCAGCACCAGAACTCAGCCCTTTTGGCACAAAGGCTCCAGCCCAACCTGTGAATGGAAATTTTGTAACTATTTCTAGCAAATATTATAGCTAGAAGTAGGTTTTTCTAAACATCTCACACTTTACATAACTTGAGAGGCAAGAAAAGGACAAAATATCATTACCCTTTCGTCAAGCCTTCGTGTATTGTGAAGAACAACACCATTGTTTGTAAAAATCATTATTACTTTACTATTTAAATGCATATTTCATTACTATCAAGTCTTGAATCATTTGCTAGCGCTCAAAGCATTAATTCTTCGTACCGAGAGGGCAAGAGTTGGTAGTCTCAACTCTCACCCGAGAGGGGTGAGTTGGGTATATATGAGCAAGGTCCATTGAGTGACCTTAGTATGAAGAAGCTTAGAACTACATCCATTTGGTTAGAGGGCTAGGAGGAAGCTAGTGTGCTAGTACTTCTCTCATTGTTAATTTTAGCTATAAATTACCATTACTTAACTATAATTTCAATTACACCCAACTTTTAGGATTAACTCACTAAAACCATTGAACTCGAGCAAATTCAACTACCTTAAATCTCATGAAAGTCCCTGTGTTCAATCCCTACAATTGACTAGGGTAATTGAGAGTCCTCGCCCTTAATTAGGTCGGGTCACAATTTGGCACCATGGGACTTCGGTAGACTATTTAGTTGAATTAGTTTAAGTCCTTATTGTTAGTTAGCTTAATCCAAGCACCATTTACTTTTGGTTTTGGTTTTATTTGACTTTGTAGTTATTTGTTGAAAATATCGCTAAGGATAGCAAATCCACCTAATCAAGTGGGAGGTGGGGTTAACCTACAAGGAGATGACCCACCACCACCTCCTCCTCAACGGGTCAATGAAAAATGTGGAGGATGTTGGTGTTGATGACAATGTTGAAATACTTGATCGAGATCAAGTACATGGAGCACAACCGAATGCTCAAGCTCAAGGAGGTCCGAGAGCTAGAAGAAATGTAAGAATGGAGCAAGCCAATGATGATGGTTTTTGTGGAGCCATTGTGGCTCCACCGATTAAAGCCACAACTAACTTCCAAATGCCATCGGATGCTATGAACCAATTTTATAATCAATGGTTGTTCGGAGGAAAAGAAGAAGTGAATCTTAACAAGCACCTCCAAAATTTCCTTGAAATTTGCACTCTTAACAAGCATGCCGGGTGAAGGTTGGATGGATTGCCAAAGAGGAGTATTCACACTTGGGATGAGTTGGTGAAGGTTTTGCTTGATGAGTATTTTCCACCGGTTAAATTTGTTGGCTTCAGAGATGATATTATTATTTCCAACAATAAGTGAGTGAGCCATTGCACAAAGCATGGGATAGATTTCTAAGGCTCATTCATTATTGTCCCGGTCATGGTTTTTCAGATAGAGTTTTATTAGAGACTTTCTATCGAGGTCTTGATGACAACAACCAAACAACTATAAACCATGGTGTTGAAGGAAGCTTAATGGAGGGTACTTTTCAATAAGCAACTGACCTCATCAACAAGGTCACAAAGCAATCAAGAGCATGGAAGTCAAGAATAAGAAGGTCGGGTACATATGATCCCAACAATGATATAAGGCAATTGAATCTCAAGAAGAAAGAATGGTTCAACTTGTTACAATAGTTGAATTACTTGCAAAGAACCAATTGAAGAAAAATCAAGAACCCACAAAACAAGTGAATGACATTGATATTCCTCCTAAAGAAGTTCATCATGGTTCCAATTGTTCATATCAACCCTATACTATGGGTTATGCTTCACAGGGCTGTGTTCCTATCGGGTTTGTGCCTCAAGGAATAAAAGGGCAAATGCCACCCCAATGTTGCCAAGAGCAATATGAGGAGGCCAATTATGTTAATGCTTATCAAGGCCAAAGACCTCCATATAATCAATAAGGCTATCAAGCTCAAGTCCAATGTAAGCCTTACAATCAATGGGGCAACACTCATAAGTGGAATGGTACCAATCAAGGGAGAGAGGAAAATGACAATCAAAGAGGTCCTAATGAGTGTCAAAAGCAATCCAAAGAGTTCAAGGTTGGAAGGAATGATGGAGAAGATGTTAAAACTCCAAGAAGATAATTCGGGTGACATAAAGGATATCAAGCAAATCGTACAATCATATTCGACTTCCATTAAGTCGCTTGAATCCCAATATAGCCAATTATCTCATCAAGTGAATCAAAGACAACAAGGAGCATTATCGAGTGATACAGTGGTGAATCCTAAGAGGTATGGTAAAGATCAAGTGATGGCTATCATGACTAGAAGTGGAAGAACTTGGGATGATTTCAAGATGGTAGATGATGATATAACAATTGGGCTTGAAGCGGTAGAGGAATAAATGGTGATCTTGAGTGATGAAGTAAAAGAAGGGAATGAAATGCAAGAAGATGTGGAGCCCCAAAATGTCCAAGAATAAAAAATTCCTCTTCAAGAGGAAAAAACCCACTACTACCCAAAAAGCCACCAAACAACCTCCACTGCCCAAAGAATTCATTCCTACCAAGACCACTATCCTAAAGCCCACTCCACCATTCCCTCAAAGAAATAAAATATTGAGAAGAGCCGATCATGCCAAGAAAGTTTGGGAGAAACTTCTATCAACTTACCTTTGGTTGATGCTTTAGGGCAAATGCCGGAGGTGGAAAAGTTTGTGAAAGATTTGATGATAATGAAGAGGTTTTCGGAATTTGAAACTATCAAAGTCACTCATCAATGTAGTGAAATTATGTCTCATGTGATACCAATGAAGATGGAAGACCCCGGTGCATTCATTATACCATGTACTATTTGGGGAAGACTGTTTCAGAAAGCATTATATGATTTGGGGGCGAGCATCAATCTTATGCGCTATGTCATTCACAAAACATTGGGTGGAAAAGAACCAAGATCGACCTCAATAAATCTTTAAATAGCCAATTATTCTATGAAAAGGTCGATTGGGGTGGTTGATAATGTGTTTGTGAAGGTAGATCGTTTTATCTTTCCAACAGATTTTGGTATCTTGGATAGTGCCGTTGATTATGACGTGCCAACTATTCTTGGGAGACCATTTTTGGCGACGAGAAGAGAATTGTGTAATGTGGAGAAAGGGGAGTTGATATTTAGATTCAATAGTGAGAAGGTGGTGTTTCATATTTGCAAGTCGGGACAGCCGGTTGAAGATGCATCATGTTTTTATGTTGATGTAGTCGTGGATGCATTGTTAGAAAAGGAGAGCTTGACAAGGGAATTTGATGCCTTGGAATCTGTGTTATGGAATATGGTTGTTGATGATGAAGAAAGTGTCAAGCAATGTGTCCTCGCATTGGAAGGATTTGGTACTAAGCCCTATTCTCTTAAGAAACTCTCTTTTGATCTTGAGAACCGAAAAATTCCACCAATTCAACCCTCCATTGAAGAACTCCCCATTCTTGAACTCAAAGTTTTTACCAAGTCACTTGCGATATGCCTACCTTGGTCCTAACTCCACTCTCCCCATAATTATTTCATCCAATTTGAACCAATCCCTAGAAAAAAGCTCTTACAAGTTGTGAGAAGAGAATTCGGGCCATTAGTTGGACTCTAGCTGACATTAGAGGCGTTGATCCGGGAGTGTGCACACACAAAATTATTATTGAAGAAGGTAGAAAACCTTCAGTTGAGCATCAAAGGAGGTTGAGTCCGGCCATGCAAGAAGTTGTCAAGAAGGAGATCATAAAGTGGTTGGATGCGGGTGTTGTAGAACCCTTATCTGATAGTGAATGGGTCTCTCTGGTCCAATGTGTGCCTAAGAAGGGAGGTATTACTGTTGTGCATAATGAGAAGGGTGAAGCTATTTCCACTAGGACCATGTCCAGGTGGAGAGTTTGCATGGACTATCGCAAGCTCAACAAAGCAACAAGAAAATATCACTTTCCGTTCTATTCATTGATCAAATGTTGGATAGGTTGTCCGGGAAAGCTTATATTGTTTCCTTGATGGGTACTCTGGATAAGACCAAATCTCCATTGAAGCGGAAGATCAAGAGAAAACAACCTTCATTTGTCCTTATAGGACATTCGCTTTCAAGAAGATGTCATTTGGTCTTTGTATGCACCCGCCACATTCCAAAGGTGAATGCTTGCTTTATTTTATGATATGGTGGAAAATTTCTTGGAAGTATTTATGGATGACTTTTCCGTGGTTGGTAATTCGTATGATGATTGTTTACACAACCTAGACTTGGTACTTGAAAGATGTGAAGAAACAAAGTTGTTGCTTAATTAGGAAAAATGCCAGTTTTGGTGGAAGAAGGAATTTTTTGGGAAACAAGGAGTCCAGGCGGGGGATAGAGGTGGATCAAGCCAAAATAGATGTGATTTTCAAGCTTCCACCGCCCACAACCGTGAAGGGAGTGAGAAGTTTCCTAGGTCATGCGAGCTTCAATAGAAGATTCATCAAAGACTTCCCGAATATTGCCCATCCCTTATGCAAGTTTCTTGAAAAAGAGGCTAAATTTGTGTTCGATGATGATTGCCTCAAGGCATTTGCTTACTACCGTGCCCATCATTGTAAGTCCTAATTAGGCAACCCTTTGAACTGATGTGTGATGCTAGTGATGTGGCTCTTGGTACCTGTTGGGTCAAAGGATTGAAAATATTTTTCATCCTATTTACTATGCTAGTAAAACCATGAATGGTGCCTAATTGAACTACATCGTCACCAAGAAAGAGTTCTTGGCGGTGGTGTTTGCATTTGAAAAATATCCAGCTTATTTGATGGGTTCCAAGGTGGTTGTCCATACCGACCACTCAGCCATTCGTTATTTGATGAGCAAGAAGGACTCCAACCCCCACTTGATCTGATGGAACTATTGCTTGAAGAGTTTGATGTTGAGGTGAAAGAAAGAAAATGTACCGAGAATCAAGTGGCAGACCACTTGTCGAGATTAGAAAAGGGGGAGACCTCGTGAAGATGGTGAAATTAATGATTGTTTTTCGGATTAAAGGGTACTTTCGATAGCTTTGGAGAAAATACCATGGTATGTGGAGATTTTCGATTTTGTGGTTTGTGGAGATTTTCCCGATGATTATTCATACAATCAAAGGAAGAAGCTTTGGAGAAAATACCATGGTACCTTATTTGTTTAGAATTTGTGCGGATGGGATGATTCAGAGATGTGTTCCGGATGTTGAGCAATGGGAGATTATAAATAAATATCATTCGTCATCATATGGTGGGTATCATGGTGGCATTAGGACCGCCTCAAAGATCTTGGAGTGTGGATTCTATTGGCCTACTATCTATAAGGATGCTCATGCATTTGTGAAAGGTTGTGATAGATGCCAAAGAGCTGGGGGAGCGTCAAGAAAACATGAAATGCCTCAAAATCCTATCATGGAAGTAGAATTGCTTGATGTATGGGGTATTGATTTCATGGGTCTATTCATAAGTTCGGGTGGAATGAAGTATATTTTGGTGGCCGTTGACTATGTATCCAAGTGGGTGGAAGTAGTAGTGCTACCAAACAATGAAGCAAGAAGTGTCACGGCGTTCTTGAAAAAGAGCATCTTCACTCGGTTTGGCACTCCTAGAGCCATAATTAGTGTGGTGGCTCCAATTTTTGTAACAAGGCAATTGACTAACTTCTTGAGAAGTATGGAGTCAAGCACAATGTCGAAACTCCTTATCATCCACAAACTAGTAGACAAATGGAAGTGCCTAACCAGGAAATCAAGCAAATATTAGCAAAGACCTTGAAAGCAAACCGGAAGGATTGGGCCATGAAATTGGATGATGCACTTTGGGCTTATAGGACGGCTTACAAGACTCCAATAGGTATGTCTCCATATAAATCGGTGTTTGGTAAGGCTTGTCATCTCCCGATCGAGCTTGAGTATAAAGCATGATGGACATTGAAAAAGTTGAATTTGGATTGGGAGTAAGCTTTGAAATCTAGAATGGATTCATTAAATGAGCTTGATGAAATGAGGTTCAACGCATATGAAAATTCCTTATTGTAAAAGGAGAGGATGAAGATTGTGCATGAAAAGAAGATATGGAACCGGGAATTCAAAGTGGGAGATCTTGTGTTGTTGTTTAATTCTCGTCTCCAATTGTTTCCGAAAAAGTTGAAGTCGAACTGGATTGGTCCGTTTACAGTTGGTGGTGTTTCTCCCTATGGTGCCCTTGATTTGAAAGGTGATGATGGAAAAAATTTTAGAGTGAATGGGCACCAGGCGAAACATTACTTGGGAGTTATGGAAGGCACCAAGATAGTGGCCTTGGTCTTCTTGATTGATCCTTGAGCTAATGGGTCGACGTCGTGCCACGATGTTAACTAAGGCGCTTCTTGGGAGGCAACCCAAGGTTTTTAGCTAACTATTTGTTGTTTTGTAGGTGTCAAGGATGAGTTGCAGTTGGATTGAGAAAGAGCAAAAATATTACCTTACAGGTGACAGGGAGGCCGCCCCTTGCTTGGGCGGCTGCCCCTTGGTGAGTGATGGTAACTGAGGGAATGGAAATTTTCAGAGAGCTAAGAACATACGGTCGCCTCTCAAAAAGGGCGACCGCCCATTTTTAAAGATTGAAATTTTTTTCAAAGTCTCAAATGTGAGGCTCTCTGGAGTCTCCTCGCCCTTTTTGAATGCACAAGCAGTGTTGGAGGGCCTTTTTGACACGGAGGCCGCCCCTTGATGAGGCGGCCGCCCTTTTGCTTTAGCCTAAAAAATTTGGCTAAGTGTCGAAAATAGAGCTCTCTGAAGTTTGAGCGCCCTTTCTGAGCGCATATGCAGTGTTGGCCGCTCTTTTTTCTAAGTAGGATGGGTTGAAACAACCAGGCGGTTGCCCCTCTATTAGGCGACCGCCCCTTTTTTCCAAAGAGCGCATGGTTATAAGCCAGTGCATGGGCAACCGCGCTTGTAAAAGGCGGCCGCCCTCGTTTGGAATGGTAATCATCCCATCGGGGTATAAAAGGAACCCTAGGGCGCCTCTTTACCCCTTTTATTATTTCCCATCTAAAAACCCTAACCACCGGCTACACCATTAATTCCAATCATCAGAAAAACTTTCACCTCACTCACTCAACAGCAAATCGCTCCCTCATCCTACTGCATAGTTCATCTAGTAAGCCTTTCAATCCATCTTTGTTTTTAAATTTTTAGTCTAATTTAAAATTTTATGAGTAGGATTTAGGATATATTATAAACTTCAAAAGAAATACAAAAAGATGACTTAGGATGGTTGGGGGAAAGGTTGTACGAACCTGATAGTAGCCTTGTGTTCTTGAAGATTTGTTTTGATCATGAGAGAGAAATAAAATGGGTAGTTGTGAGCCTCATTTATGCTTTAATGTTTAAAATTAGGGAATCGCGCCCTTGCTATGCGTTGCTGATAAAGAAAGGGCTCTCGCCCTTTATTAGGCGATCGCCCTCTCTTCGTGTTTGGCACCTTGAACTACTGAAGGTTTAAGAACGTGCGGTCGCCCTTTTGATTAGGCAACCCCCTTTCGTGAGAATACAACTCTTAGTTGGTGATGAAATGGAGGCTGCACCTTGCTTTTGCGACCGCCACTTTTGTCTCACATGACCATCTCTCCAAGGAGAGAGTGCCTTAGAATATGTGAGCGCCCTATCTGAAGGCGGATACCCTTGTTCTGAACCCAAAAATTTTTCTAAGTGTTGAAATGGCACGTCTCTGAACTTTGGGCGCCCTGTGTTGGTCGCCTCTTGTCTTCAAGAATTGAAAGGGTTGAATTGGGAGATCGTCCGTTGCTTGGGCGGTCGCCTTTTTGAACTTGCCAAAAATTTGGGTAGTAACGAAAATGCACCCTCTCTGAACTTTGGGCGCCCTTTGAGGCTGCCTTAGCAGTGTTTGTCGCCTCTTGTCAAAGAGGAGGTCACCCCTTATAGAGGCGGCCGCCCTTTCGAACTGATTGAAAAGTTTTCAAAGTATGGAAAAACATGTCCTCTGTACTTTCTCCGCCCTTTGTCTCAGCCCTTGCTGTGTTGGCCGCCCTTTGTCTCAAACACTGAAATTTTCTATGTGTTGGACCAAGAGGCAGCCGCCTTTTGGATATGTCCCCGCCATTTAGCTTGTTTCTTAACAACAGGATAAGGATTGCAAGGCCCACCTAAGCCATGCATTTCCAGTACCAACTAACAATATCATTGAGTTGTTTTGCAGCAGCATGCCTCAAAAGAGAAAAAGTGGATCAAAGAGAAAGCAAAGGGAGGAGTCTCCACCTTCACTCTCTTTCTCTTCTGAGGACACCTCTATGGAGTAGGTGGAAGATGAGTCTGAAAACATACTCATCTATGAAAGGGTGGTAGGAACAGACATGCTAAAGAGATTCAACCTAAAGTTTCACCAAGCATTCATCTACACTAGATGGGCCAAGTTGTTCACAAAGAACTTGATTAATACTAATATTAATATAATCCTGGAGTTGTATGCTGAGTTAGGGAAAAGAAAAGAACAAGAAGAGTTGTGTGCAGGGACATTGGAGTAGAAATCTCAACACGAGCCTTGAATGAGTATTTGGGACTTCCAAACTTCATCCCCAATGACCATATGGCAAAGCTAGCACTGGATGAGAAGACACAAAAAGAGTGGCTAGTTCCTACCATTAGTAGAGAGGAAAGCCCAGCATGGAGGAGGGAAGGAGTGCCAATCACTTGGCAAGATTTGAATTTTGAAACCAAGGGATGGTATTCCATCATTTGCTCTAGGGTCTTGCCAACTAAAGAAGCTTATTTCATAAGCTTAAGGAGGGTAGTTATGATTGGATGCATCATCAAAGGAATCAAGATAAACTTGGGAGCAGAAATGTTGAAGACAATGATGGAAGTAGCCAAATCTGATGGTTATGATTTCCCTTACCCCAACACCTTGACAGGATACTTGATAGATGAAGGATGTGAAAATGTGGCTAATGACAGCTATGCATTCCCTGAGGAAAAGTTCAATCTGTTTGCTATTGAGGATACCCCAGCTCGGACTAGTACTGTTGCTCCTTCAGACAAGCCATCCACCTCAAGAGCACCTCATCCCCAGATTCCACAAAATGTACATATTGCCTTGACAGAATTGACCCAGGAATTGGTTGGATTAGACAGGAAGATGGAAGAATTCAAAGTCCTTTTGCCCAGGATGCCACATATGCAGCCAGCACAAACCCCTCAAGGGAACATGGCTATGAATCAATTTGCCAAGCTTGCAAAGGCCGTGGAAGCAAACACAAGGGACATTGCAATGAACAAGAAGGCATTGCAAAATATGGACAAAGTAATCCAACTTATTGCAAATACACAAGTGGACATGGCAAAGAAGCTCAATGAACTATGCAAGGAAAAAGGAATATAGAGGAAAGCACTACAAAGCAAGGAAGATATAGCTGAATTGAAGAGAGGCTTGGGCACTATGATGTGCATTGCCTTTAATAAAAAGGATGGCCCAAAGTTTCTCCCTGAAGAAGTTCAAATTCAAATGGCTAGCAAGCATCCATTGAAGAGATTGCTAGAGCAAGGAGTGACAAGAAGAAATCAAAGGAAGAGCCTCCACGTGTTTATGTGGAAGGCAAAGGAAAGAAGATAGCTTGAAGTTGATCAGGGTGTCCCCTCTTACCCCGCCCCCCTTGTACTTATTTTTGTGCTTACTTAGCATTTAGGACGATACTGGAGTTTTGGTTGGGGGAGGAGATTTAAATTTATTTGTGATGTACCTTGATACTATTGCTACTTTGGTAGTTTTCTTTAGAATTACTTGCATGGTTGAATTTGAATCCCACTTTTTGCTTGTATATAGTGCATGTTACTTTCAATTTTAGCATATTTAGTTAAGTTTCTAAAAAAATTGTTTTATAAACTTTCGATTTTCTTTGCTTGGTTCTTTCCGGAAGTGGTTGATTGAACCAAGTAGTGCACATATTAGTTTTATGGAATTGCCTTGTAGTTGTGATTTGGAAGTTTCTTGAAGTACCAACATCCCATTTGAATCTTATGGTATGAGACTAGTTGTAGAGTGTCCACTAGGTGAATATTTGGTCTTGGTCGATGATTGTAGGTTCATGTGTTGTTTTGGAGTCATTGACATATTTCCTAGCGGATCATTAAGACTTTACAAGTGTGAACTTTGTTGAGGGTTGAGTTTTTGTCTTGATTGAACCACTTGATTATGTGTGAGGATAGATGGTGGGTTCACATGTTTGAGTTGAGGTCTAGAACTTGCCCAGCTTGTGTTCAAGGAAAAATATGAGTTGTGCCAAACTTGAAAATGATCTCAGGCTTTCTTTGGAACTCTTTTTTAGCCTCTTTATATACCTTTACTCTAAAAATTATCATTAATTATCATTTTTTAGCCTGTTAGTCTTTCATTTGGTAACCTGGTGTATGAGTAATCCATTGGTGGTTGTCTGATTGTAAATTCTCTTTTTAAGTAAATATTCTAAATTGAGGAAAAAGCTTAAGTTTTGGGGGAATCTATTGGATATGTCATGAGCTAGAAAGCCTAGTGAGATGCTAAGCAAAAAGAAAAAAGAAAAAAAGAAAAGATTGTGAAAAATCCAAAAAAGAGAAACATTGTCAAAAGATCTAGTCCCTTTAGCTTGTTGTAAATATAAAAGGAGGACTAGGAAAATAAAAAGCATTAGGCTTCCCAGAGTTGAAAATTATAAAAAGAAATAAAAAGTAGGAAAAAAAAAAAAGAACAGGGGAAAAGGGTGAAAGGAGGTGAAAGAAGGATGGTTGAATTGGGTGTGTGTTGATAAGGTGGTTGATAGTCACTATATTTCTAAATCATCACACCTAGCCCCGAGCCTTCATTACAACCTAATCAAGTCATAGTTGATCCAATATTTGGCACTCTCACATTAGTGGAGAGTCACAATATGGGCAAGTCTATGGCACTTTGACTCATCTCGTGAACATTCTTTGGAGAGTGAGTACTTAATTGCTTGAAGTCCTTAGTTTTAAATTGATTGTGAGATAAGGACTATTCTTTTGATGTGAGGATTTCAAGTGGTGATATGAGAGGTGAGAGCTTGTTTGAGACAAGGTTTACAACCAAGTGAAGTTGGTTGATAAACCGAATCCACACTTGAAGCTCTATGTCATCCTTTGACCATTGTGAAACTTGTGAAGTGGTTCACGAAGTGATTTGTCTAGTATTCATGAGTGTGAATATGTGTTGGTACCAAATGAGCTCAAAAGCTTTTGAAATATTGAAAATGGAACTTAGCTTCATTATATGCTAGTCTTGAAAGTGCTTCACTACTCTTGGTTAGAGATTGGTTTGCTTGAGGACAAGCAAAGATTTAAGTTTGGGAGAGTTGATGCATGAGCATTTTGCTTACTTTAACTCACTTAAACTTGTGCCTTTGAATCCAAAAGTGAACAATCTATAGGGAAGATTGATGAATTCTACTTGGATTCAGGTGTTAGATCCTACATGAAAAGGAAGACACCAAAAGAGCAAGATTACCCAAGAAAAGTGATGATCAAGTTCAAGAAAGCTGCAGAAACAGTTAAGTGGCTAGGGGCGACCACCCCTTCTTTGGAGGTGAATATCTGCTGAGTATCCAAATGGGCAAATAAAAAGGCCCCAACCCTTTTTGCAAGGAAGCTGAAGAACTGGAAGACTTGTGAAGATGCGACTGCTCATGCAAGAGGGGGGGCGCCCATTAGTCGTTGCAAGGAGAACCTGCTGTGAAGAAGAGGCGACCACATGATGCAAGGATATGCCGCCTTATCTTAGAGAGGAAGAAAAGGTCGTCGCCCAATTAAGGGCACCCGCCCTCTCTTGTAAGCCAAAAAAAGGGGCGCTAGCCCACACACAAGAGGCGCCAACCCTTTAGTCGATTCAGCATCAGAACTCAGCCTTTTAGCAAAAAGGCTCCAGGCCAACCCTAAGTAGGTTTTTCTAAACATCTCACACTTTACATAACTTTAGAAACAAGAAAAAGACAAAATATCATTACCCTTTGGTCAAGCCTTCTTGTATTGTGAAGAACAACACCATTATTTGTAAGAATCATTAATACTTTACTATTTCAATGCGTATTTAATTACTATCAAGTCTTGAATCATTACTTAGTATGAGTAGCTAAATCATCCAGTAGGGTGCTAACGAAACCCTAGTCTAATAATCGAATGAGTTTAGTATAATAAGCTTCTAAGCACCTAGGAATATCTCATTTCACTACTTTTGATTCCATTACAAAAACTTGAGGTGTACAACCAAAAGTTGAGCCTAATAGTATTAGATTTACACCGAGAGCGTAAATCTAGGAATGTGAAGTGTAGTGACGGGGACCAACGGTAAGTGTGTCGCATTTACCCCGGGTTAATGGGTTGAGCACCGAGAGCGGGATACCTTACTTGGGACTAGTTGCTAGCGCTCAAAATATCAACTCTTAGCACCAAGAGGGTAAGAGTTGGTAGTCTCAACTCTCACCCGAGAGGGATGAGTTGGGTATATGCGAGCAAGGTCCATTGGGTGACCTTAGTGTGAAGAAGCTTAGAACTACATCCATTTGGTTAGAGGGCTGGGGAGAAGTTAGTGTCCTAGTACTTCTCTCATTGTTAATTTTAGCTTTAGATTACCATTACTTAGCAATACTTTCAATTACACCCAACTTTTAGAATTAACTCACTAAAACCATTGAACTCGAGCAAATTCAACTACCTTAAGTCTCAGGCAAGTCCCTGCGTTTGATCCCTATAATTGACTAGGGTAATTATGAGCCCTCACCCTTAATCAGGTCGTGCCAATGATCATGAACAAAAAGTTCACATATAGATTAAATACTCACTCTCAGAAAAAAAACTCACATGCAACACAAGACGTACCATAAGCTTCCCCTTAGTGTAAGACTCGACTAATATCCATCTGCTCGGCTAAAATCAATTAGGACTTCTTTTGGTTGTAATGTAAACAATGGGACGGGTAGGATATGTATAGGTAACAGTGATTAACCACCCCAAACAATGTAATACACCACAATTATTCAATCACTTTTCCTTCCAACCAATCATTTTTTTACCAGCACAGAGTCAACTTTTAGCACCCTTCTTCTTTAAGCAAAGATAGTAGCTAATGAGAGGGACTACTCTTTATTTTCTTCCATCTTTCAAACAAACTATTTGTCAATACATATTTCAATTATTGCACAATACTCTAAGCTTTCACTTGCTTTTCTCTTTTTTTTCCTTAGTAAATCCCTCCAGTAGTATCCTCTTACGCACCTTTTGTCTTACTCCAACAACCACAATTTTCCCACTTCATTAACTAGCCTTTTAGGCTCATAACACCATAAGTAAAACTCACAAATATTTAGCATAAGAAATAGGAATTCCCATGGCTATCAAAGAAAATGCTAAAGGCTCAAAAGGGTTAGCCTGGGTCAAATTTCACTGGTAAACATTTAACTCCGAGGCTTCAAATAAATTGGCTATGAAAGGAAAGCCTATATCACTTCCTAATCGAGCAAACTTCTCATCTTGCTTTGCACAAACACCGGACAAGTTCTGGACATCAAGTATTAAACATGGAGAAAACAAAATTCTCACTCACACATGGCACATAACCTACTATAAACGGCTCAATTTGCGCTCTTAAACAAAACAAACACAAGCCAACTCTCAAGCAAATCTAGAGTCAACATCATGATCATAGGTTTCAAATAATACACTCAGTGTTTCTCAAGGCAAAGTTGATCCTGACAAAATAAATGCATGGAGTTCACATACCCCAAATTAAGTATCTATATAAAACTAGTCAAAGTGGAGCCAAAAATATCCCATCCAGTTACTACATTCTAATCCTAAAAACAAAATTTACCTTTACCCGATTCAAACTACTTCCTTTAGAAAAGAACCGATGCACAAAGAAAAAACAAAGGGGATTAATTAGCACAAATAAAAAGTATCCCCCACCCCACACTTAAAATCATGCATTGCCTCAATGCATTAAAAATAAAACAAAGGGTGATAGAGAAACTCCCTAGGGCTCTAAGCCTGAAGAACATCCTTCTGAACTTCCTTAGGGCATGAGGTACTCAGACTTCCTCCAATCATAACTTCATCTTCAAGCATGATGGGTGTGTAGACACCCCACACTTAGACTCCAAACCAGTTGAAACTTGCAAAACAAAGAAACTCACCAAGTAACATCCTTCAAAATATGACATTAGTTTTTTCATTTTCTTTTCCTTTTTTTTTTTTACAATCACGGGTTGCCTCCCGAGAAGCGCCTTAGTTATAGTCATGGCATGACTTCAATCAGCTCAACTCATGGCTCATCCAGGCTCGCATGTATGCACACACAAACAATTCAGATCATCACAATGTCCCTTCAGCAATTTGCCAATATCAACAACTATTTCTTTATCATATAGCTTCAAGGTCATTTTCCCCCTTATCAACATCAATCACTGCTCTACCAGTAGCCAAGAACGGACACCCTAAGATAATTAGAACACATTTATCAACGGGGCAGTCAAGAAAAACAAAATCTACTGGAAACATAAAACTACCCACATGCACAAGTACATCCTTAACTATTCCAACAGGATGTTTTTGCCTCCTATCTGTCAGCTAGATTCGCATTGAAATCTCTCTCATACCAGTCAAACCCATCTTGTATTATACTTTTAGCGGGATCAAATTAATGGTTGCACCAGAATCATATAAGGCATTACTAACTGTGAGATCACCAATAGAGCACGAGACTATAAAACTACCAGGATCTTGCTTTTTTTTAACAACATGCTTGGTGATGACAACACTATACACTGTGTTCAACTCGACCATCTCTACCTCATTAAAGTCAACCTTCTTAGACAAAAGATCTTTTAACAATTTAGCATATCCAGGTATCTCTTGCATAACCTCCATGAAAGACATAGTAAGCTTCAATTTTTTTAACAAATCAAAAAGCTTATTAAACTTCAAACCTTTTTGTTGCTTTACAAATCTTTTAGGAAAAGGGAGTGGTGGTGTTTTCGCCTTGGAGTTCTGCTCCCTTGACACTTTACCTTGTTCAACCACCTTCTCGGCTTCTTTAACAGGTTCTTTGACAATTACCTTCTAAGTAATAGGAAAATGTTTTGGAGTGGTCTCTTTCTCAACATGATCATTACCGGCCAGCCTAGCAGAGTCATTAACAGCCTGGCAGGTCTCTTTCTCAGCATGATCATTACACACAAAACCACGCAATGTGTATTAAAGTAACAATATTCCGTTGTGATATGTTATCAAACAACATATAGGCATCTTAAGTTAGTCCTACAGAAGTAAGCACAACAAACTCAATTATTAGAAACTAAATTACAAAAGAAAATTCTAAGTTCGACGACTTACCTATGAAATCCTTCGATGAACAGAAGCGTCGACTTTGAACTCTAGTGAAACACAGCTAATAATAGTATCATCAGTAGAAAAATCTAAATTCGACGGCGTACCTATGAAGTCCTCCGGCAAACGGCGGCGTCGACTTTGAAATCTAATGAAACAACACTAATAGTAGTAGAATCAGTACAAAATTCAAAGTTCGATGGAGCAAACTTCTCATCTTGTTAAAGAAGTGTCGCTAAAACCCTTTTTTTTGTGTAGTACAAGGCAATTTGCTTGCGTCTGAGGAACATACACATCCTCTAAATCTCTGGCTATCCGCGTCGCGCTGCGCAATGCATGGTGCGCAGCAGGAAGCAATTTTGCTGCTTCTCAATTTCTTCTCTAAATTTGTTCTCGCCTTGATTTTTGGCCGAATCTCGAACTTCTATTGAGACTTTGAAGCTCCTTTTCATCTCATTTTAACTCCAAATCTCTCAGTTTCCTCCAAATGAATTCCTACGTGATTGAAACACGTAATAAGCTCAAGAACACTAAGATATCAACTCATTCAATGCATAAAGGTAACAAACATGAGGCGAAACAAGGCTCTAAACATGTATTTCTTGCTGAATATCAGCGGTCGTGACATGAGGAGCAGGCGTGTATTCTCTGCACCTATTGACTTTAAAGCTTAGTCTAGTCTCACCAGCTGGACTCGTATCACCGTAATTACAGGAGGCGTATCTTTGTCCACACGAAAATGTGTAGTAACAACTACTAAGGATGTTAGAAGTAGGGTTATTGAAGATATTTGAAAGTATCAAGAAAGCACAGCTTTCCTAACAGCCATGGTGAAATAAAATTTCGGACTTCATCATTGGAAATATAGTGAGTGAGGCCTATCATCAAACACATTAGTGCATAAACCACTTTATAATTTACCAATTTATCCTAATCCAAAAACTCACGTTTTTTTACTATATATAGAAAAGTAATATGAGAAGTGATAACCTCTCTCCATTAGGAACAACTATTTCAAAAGGAGGCTGAAAGAACTAAAATAGCAATGCAGGGGTTCTTCATTTATTTATATAGTGAGGAGTCAGGAGCTTCCACTATCTTGACACTCTATTCCATAACAAATTATATAAGCTTAGGAATTAAGCAACATGGTGGAATGAGAATATGAAGAGGAGCAATATAGTGAAAATATACACCATAGAATCAACAATGGGACTCCATTAGAGTAATTTCAATGCATTCGTTTTTTAGATCCTTATAATTTTCTGCTACTGTAAAAAATATTAATAATGGATGGCTACTGAGATATAATTTGTATTAAAGGAAATTTGGAAAATTTACATAACGATACAAACTAACATTTTTTTAATACAAAAATATCAATACTATCACATTTTCAAAACATAGCAATATTTTTTTCAACTTGTAGCAAATACATATAAAAAAGGTGATAAAACCCTAGATCCCCCTCTTACACTATTATGTCACCCCCAGCTGCCACCCCATGACTGCCTCCGCCTCCGGTCCTCGGATATCTTTATTTAAATATTTTTTTGTGTAATTTTTTGTATGTACAGTATATTTTCATTGTTTGAACTATAATACATTGTTCATATAATGAAAATATAGTGCAAATACAATAGGCATACACAAAAAACGGTTATGATATGTTGTTTGTATGTTCTTTGTATAACTAGTGTATGTACAGTGTGTGCATGTGCATACATAGGCCTTACAATATACAATGAATAAACAAACATATATTTATACATATTGTATGTAAGTGTATACCCAGTGTATTTCCAGCGATATACACTAGACATACATGGGATATACGCATGACATACATTTTCTTTACCTACAAACCACCACCAACAACGCAACAACCACCATAGCCACCGGAGGACACCAAAAAAATGAAAAAAAAAAGATAGAGAGAGAAACCAGATCTGTTGGCGCCGGAAAAGGAGCAACGCTGGCGCCAACAATGGAACGAACTAGATCATGTACTAGCAGCGTCAAAGGGGATGACGATAAAGCCACCAGAGCTTCGTCGTCGGCCCAATAACAACAACAATAGAAAAATGCAGCACTACACAGGCGCGCAACCACAACAACACCGACGACGCGGAGATGTGGGAGGGGATGTCAAGGGATGGGGGAGGGACACCGACAATGGAGGGGGAGGGGGCAGTGGCCGAAATTAGTAGGTGTGGGTTGAGAGAAGAGAGAACTAGGATTTTTTTTTTTTTTTTGCTATATTTGGTAGTATTGTTCAATAATATCGGTACATTTGGTAAAGTGATAAAATACTACTATTTTTTTTTTTTTTGAAAAAAGATCCCTACAACGACACATGGTGTAATTTTTCCAAATTTAATTCATGTTGTATTAACAATTGCATCTCCTCAAATGCTTCATGTATTGCTGAATTTTTGTGTACCAATATTACACGTGCTTTCATATGTAGAAAAATTACTATTTTTAGTTAGTTTATTAAAAACCTTTTCATTATTTCTATAGAAATGCATTTACTTTTTTGTACGAAAAAGTTATTGGAATAATATTTGCTTTTAAAATCAAAACAGTATTTGAAAAGTCATCGACAAATGGCTAGTGAAAGGACTTTGTTTCTATCATGTTCATCTCATTCATTGGTAGAAGGACAATAGCTGCTCGAGCATAAGGATAATTTCTTGAAATTTTGAAAAGAACTCCGAAAAAATATTTTGGGAGTTTGATCTGACACCAGGATGATTTTCTCGAGTTCAATTCAAAATTTAGGATTTTTTAGAGCTTTGGTCGATTGTGCCAATTTAAATTTAAGTATTAACTGCTAAAGGACTGAATTGTGTCAATCCAAATTTCAGAGAAAAAATCCTGAAGGTCCTTTAAGGTTTGAATTTTTCATGGGTGGCACCCAAACTTTATTAACTTTATTAGCGGTTAGTTAAATGAAGCTCATGTTTTCGTTGAGCTTTGAAATGTGTCCGCTCAAATTACATGAAAAATGCTAGAGGACTGAACTATGTCAATTTGAATTTGGAGTAAAAGAATCAAGATGTTTATTAAGCTTTATTAATTGGAAAAATTTCAAAAATATGCAGCTCACTACCCAAAATTACAAACAGGATGTCATATTTTTTTCATGCATAACACTCATCCCTAAAATTACAAATTTTAGCACTCCTTCATAAAAAACACCCTAGCTACCAAATCTCCCCTCCTCAGCCACTAAGCCGCCAGCAGACACCCTCCCCGCCAGTGGTGTCGTTACTTTTTGTATTTTACTGAGTTTATATTGTTTATTGCGTCTAAATCATTGCTTTGGATAAGTTTATACACACAAATCTCGCCTCAAAAAATAAATTATACATGAATATACATAGATAAATGCGTAGCAATGAGAGAAATACAAAAATATACACAAAAAAAGTAAAATTTCATATAAACATCCTTAATATACACAGTAATTCACTCGCATATACACACTTATACAAATTTATACAATTTTACACGTGTATAAATTTGTATAAAATAGTATAAACTTGCGGCAAACTGCTATCTCGAGAAAAGAGTGACAGGTCAGGTAAGATTCGGAAATATGGGTCATTTTTGATAATTTTCGTCTTTTACTTGTCTTGTAGGGTGATTATTCCTTATTAATTTGTACTTTTTACCGGTGAACCTAAATTTTATTTATTGTAATTGACTTTAAGAGTTGCATTTTTATTAATGACACCTAAATTTTATTAGTTGTGCAACTTCATTAGTACTTTTCATTGGTGCCGCCAAACAACAATCTTCTTGGAATCAGGCAACGACGAAGAAGGGATTTATCTCTCCCCCATTCTTCCAAAGTATCCACAGGTAAAATAGTCTTGAAACGATAGCTTTATATTGTATAGTGGTTATAAAAGTTGTTATCGGTCAAAGTCGCAGTAAAAGGAAGGAAAATTTATACAAAATGACTACCCTAATAGTTAAATTATAAAAAATAGTAATACTTTTAAATATTTACACTACATAACAATAGTTACCTTATTCCCCCAAACATAAACCCTAATTCTTCCTCTCTCATTCTCTCATCTCCTCCACCCATCCACCCGCCGCCGTCACCCTCTCCTTCACTGGCAACCAAAGCCCTCATCGGCGTCGTCGCCCTCTCCTCCTCACTTCCACTGCTGTGACCCCACAACCTCGCCGTTATTGGCGCTGCTTCCGTCGCAGTGCAGCGGCGGGCTGCCCCAATTTGTATTTTCCGGT